>JAAWVA010000040.1:1659652-1856536 GCA_015227895.2 Colaptes auratus | reverse complement strand
GGGGTCGGACAAGATGCCCTTGGAGGCTCCCTCCCACCCCAGTGCCCCCTGGCAGTGCTGCCAGTGCTTGGGGGCAGGTTTGCAGGGCCCCTCTGCAGCACTGGGGCTGCTCCTTCTGGTCTGCTCTTGCTGAGGCTCCTCAGCACTCTGTGCAGCCTCCCTGGCTGCTACCTTTTGAACCCTTCAGCAGCCAAAGGATGCTTTGGGATGGAGGTGAGGAGGAAGTTCTTCCCCATGAGAGTGGTGAAGCCCTGGAATGGGTTACCCAGGGAGGTGGTGTGGGCCCTGTCCCTGAAGGTGTTTAAGCCCAGGCTGGATGAGGCTGTGGGCAGCCTGCTCTAGTGTGGGGTGTCCCTGCCCATGGCAGGGGGGTTGGAACTGGCTGATCCTTGTGGTCCCTTCCAGCCCTGGCTGACACTGTGACACTATGGATTTCTCCTCTTTCCCAGAGATGTTCCTCTGGTCACACTGCAGCAGGGGGAAGAGGTTGGACTTGATGATCTTGAGGGTCCCTTCCAACCTGGCTGATTCTGTGATCCTGTGGCTGTGCATTTGGTGGTGGTGGTGGGGGGGGGAGTCTGCTTTTTCCCTGCCTGACCTTTGGAACTGTGCCTGGGATCAGAAAGGCTTCCTAGAAGCAGAGAGGTCTTCCATGAGCCCTCCCAGGGTGTTTGGGGCCGGATCAGTGCACACCCGCGGCTGCTGCCCCCCGGGAGCTTTACCTCTTGCTCTTGCAGCGCTGCCCGCGCGGGCTCGCAGCCTCCGGGCGGCGCCGGCCCCGGCCAGGCTCTCGGGTGCCAAGCAGCTGCTTCGCCCCGAAGCGATGGCAAACCGGACCCACAGCGGCAGCGGCGGGGGGCCGGGGGGGCGGCGGGCAAGCAGGGAAACAGGGCTGCTGCCTGCCGGCTGGCCTCGCAGCGCTGCCCTTGGAACGGCTCCAGCCGGCCCCTGAGCCGGCGGCTCGCAGCTCGCAGGGCGAGCGGAGCGCTCGGATCGATCGCCCTTGGCCGCCAGCCCGGCGACCCTCCGGCTCCGCCAGCTGGGGTCAGGAGCGGTGAGCAGAGGGTCTGGGGACATTGTTTGCACCGACAGCTGCCCTGGGAGAGTTCCTCTGGGCTCGCTTGCAGCCTACGAAGAGAGCTGGGGAGGGGGGTTTGGACCGAGGGCTTGGAGTGGCAGGATGAGAATCGGGATGGTAGCAGCCTGGAGAAGAGAAGGGCTCCAGGGAGAGTTTAGAGCAACCTCCCAGCACATGAAGGGGCTCCAGGGAGAGTTTAGAGCAACCTCCCAGCACATGAAGGGGCTCCAGGGAGAGTTTAGAGCAACCTCCCAGCACATGAAGGGGCTCCAGGAGAGCTGGGGAGGGACTTGTGACGAGGGCTGCGAGTGATAAGATGAGAGGGAATGGACTGAAGCTGGAGGAAGGCAGCTTGAGACTGGAGATGAGGAAGAAATTCTTGAGAGTGAGGGTGGGGAGAGCCTGGCACAGGCTGCCCAGGGAGGTGGTAGAAGCCTCATCCCTGGGGGTGTTCAAGGCCAGGCTGGAGGAGGGCTTTGAGCAGCCTGGGCTGGTGGAAGTGGGGGTTGGAAGTGGATGATCTCTGAGGTCCTTTCCAACCCAAACCAGTCTATTCATCTATGGCCCTAGAGCCAAAAAGGAGCCTGAAAGCGCAGAAGCTGCCCAGAGGTGCCAGCTCTGGCTGGCAGGACCCACAGCCAGCACCCAGGGCAGTTAACCTTTCGTTGCTTGTGAGGCTTTTAGCTGCAGCCATGGCACACAACCTCCACAACAATGAATCCAGTTCCTAAATCCACTCCAGCTGCGAGTTCCATGTTCTGTCAGTCCACAAAGTCATTAAGAGAGCTCCACAAAGTGATGAATATTCCCCCACCCCCCCGACCCCTCTGGCAGGGAGCAGATCCTCCTGCAGGTGAAACCTTAGCAGGAGCCACTAATGTTTGTCATTATGGAGCGCTAGGTACAAGGTGTTGTGAAAGCTGAGGCAGGGCTAAATCCGGAGCTGGCTCAGAGGCTGTTGAATCCAGCAGCCAAATACAGGAGGAGGCTAAAGGCAACCTCTGCACAGTGTGAGCAGAGCTGCCCTGCCTGCCGGGGGCGAATCGGGCACACAAGTCCAGGACAAGCCTCCAGCAGGCTTGGTCTGGCTGGAAGAAGTGCAGCAGAACAGCTTCTGTCTGCTCATCCTGCAGACACAGGGCTCCTTCCCTCTCCTCTGAGCCCCTCCTTGCTCCCCTGAGCCTCTCCTTGCTCCTCTGAGCCCCTTCCTGCTCCTCTGAGCCCCCTCCTGTGCTCCTCTGAGCCGCTTCCTGTGCTCCTCTCAGCCCCTTCCTGCTCCTCTGAGCCCCTTCCTGCTCCTCTGAGCCCCCTCCTGTGCTCCTCTGAGCACCCCCCTGCTCCTCTGAGCCCCCTCCTGCGCTCCTCTGAGCCCCCTCCTGCGCTCCTCTGAGCCCCTTCCTGCTCCTCTGAGCCCCTTCTTGCTCCTCTGAGCCCCTTCCTGCTCTTCTGAGCCCCTTCTTGCTCCTCTGAGTCCCTCCTTGCTCCCCTGAGCCCCCTCCTGTGCTCCTCTGAGCCTCTCCTTGCTCCTCTGAGCCCCTTCCTGCTCCCCTGAGCCCCTTCCTGCTCCCCTGAGCCCCCTCCTGTGGTCCTCTGAGCCCCTTCCTGCTCCTCTGAGCCCCTCCTTGCTCCTCTGAGCCCCTTCCTGCTCCTCTGAGCCCCTTCCTACTCCCCTGAGCCCCTCCAGAAAGGCAATTAATCCCTGTCTGCAAATGAAGTGCTGTGCTGTGCTGTGGGGTCAGAGCTTGCTGCTGTTGCCCAGGGCTTCAGTTTTTCACTCACCTCAAAGCCAGGCACTCTCCCAGGGACCGGGTTGCCAACACCTCACACCTTAAGGCTGTCTTCAGGCTAATGGCTCTGGGGTGGGCGCTGAGGGCTGAGGGGGATGCCCAGGCTAAGGAACTGTCCCCTGCACATCTTTAGGAATTGCTTCAGGCTGAGTAGCCCCCCAAGGCCTCTTGCACCTCTTGCTGCCCTCCCTTGGCCTCATTTCTGTCACTGCTGCCTTTTCCTGACTGATTTCTTCCTCCAGAGTGAGGGAAAGGGAAAACAAAACCACCAACCCCCCCCCAAATAAACATAAACACACAGCTAGGGAGGGCCACAAATGAAAGCAGCACTTGGGAAGGATGACAAAGGGGATGCAAGGCCACAGCCAAACATCCTCCCACACGCTGAAGGGCTGCACAGCTCCCCTGCAGGGATTCCTCCTGCTCCTGGCCCAGAAAGGAGGTCTGGACCCTGCTGCTTCGTGGGGAAGGCAGGGAGGCTCACACCCTCCCTCCCAGCAGCATCCAAGCCTGAGCCCAGGAGTCCTTCCCCTGAAGAGAGTGTGGGGGGCGAAGAAATTCTCAAGGGGGTTGTAAGGGGGTGGAGGGGAGAAGCCCTGGGGGGAAAGCAGCTCTGACTGGAATGGGGGTGGGTCTGGCCAGGGGGTGTTCACCCGGCCCTGGCTCAGGCTCCCAGGTGCCAGTCCCACAATGGGAGGGGCTGGAAGGGACCTCTGAAGATCCTCAACTCCAAGCCCTGTGTGGGGAGATGCTGGCACAGGCTGCCCAGGGAGGCTGCGGCTGCCTCCTCCCTGGGGATGTTCAGATGAGGCCTTGGGCAGCCTGGGCTGGTGGGAGGTGTCCCTGCCCGGGCAGGGGGCTTGGGGCTGGATGATCTTCAAGGTCCCTCCAGCCCACCCCACCGCATGGATCTGTGACTCTCTGAAGCATCCATCACCTGCTGGGGATGGTAAATGATTCATGTCCTGGGCCCAGGGCGGTTCTCGCTGGGTAATGATCGCCCTGGGAGGCTCTTGCTATATTTAATGCTTTATTCTATCTTTTAACGAATAGGAGCTTTCTAATTGTAGCTTTTTCCACCACAAGTGACTAAAGTTTGCCTCCTAGATGTGTGTGGAAGTGCCTGAAAGCAGGCTGGCTGGGGGCACCACCACCTCTCTGCTGCGGGAGAGGATGAGACTCCCAGCGCCGCACCTCAGCGGTGCTCCTGCCTGGAGTGGTCACCACAGAAAGCAGGTAGAAGGTGAAGGGGGTCTGCCTTCAGTGCTCCTGTAATTGCCTCTCCCCCCTCTGCCAGGCACGTCTGGGAGCATGCAGGCAGAGAGGCAACTGGAGAGCAGAGATGCTGCTTTGCAGGCAGCATCTCAATCAGCCGCAGCTCCACCTCGCCTGGGCCCCCTGCGCGGTGCCTGGCGAGAGGGCTCAGCTCAGGCAGGCCCTTTGCGAGGTGGGGGGTGGGAGGGGGGAGAGAGAAGGAGCTTGGGGGAGAGCCTGTCTGGAGCTGCAGCGTTCAGGGGAGCCTGACTCAAAGCCCTGAGCTGCTGGTGCAGAGTTCCCCTTCCCCCCGAGCCGCAGCCTGCACAGCACGGCCCCAGCGCTGCTGATTGGCTGATCCGGCCCCGGCCTCGGAGCAGTTGGCAACCCGAGGCAGGGAGCAAAATCAAATAGATGTGTTTATCAAGTAGTAAGTGTGTGTTTGCAGCTCCTGGGACGTCTCAAACCGAGACAGCTGAGGCTGGAGAGCCTGGAAATTGGGATAAATGATGGAACGGGGACAGGAGGGGAGATAGCAATCAGAAGGGTAGCAGCCTGGAGAAGAGAAGGCTCCAGGGAGACCGTGGAACAGCCTTCCAGTACCTGAAGGGGGCTACAGGAGAGCTGGGAAGGGACTTTTGATGAGGGCTGGGAGTGACAGGATGAGAGGGAACGGGTTGGAGCTGGAGGAGGGCAGATGGAGACTGGAGAGGAGGAAGACATTCTTGACAGTGAGGGGGGGAGAGCCTGGCACAGGCTGCCCAGGGAGGTGGTGGAAGCCTCATCCCTGGGGGTGCTCAAGGCCAGGCTGGATGAGGGTTTGAGCAGCCTGGGCTGGTGGGAGGCTGCCCATGGCAAGGGGGTTGGGACTGGATGATCCTTGAGGTCCCTTCCAGCCCCTGACAATTCAGTGATCCTCTGGTGCTTGCTCTGGCAGAGGGAAGGGCAATGGGAAGCTGCATGTAGGAGTCACCAGCAGCTCCCCTCCTGCTCAGTCCCTTTGCTCCTCTTCTCCCCAGGCTCTGCAGGCAGAGCCCTCACTCGAGTTCAAGGCCTGGGCTGGTGGGAGGTGTCCCTGCCCGCGGCAGGGGGTTGGGACTGGGTGCCCCTGAGGGTCCCTTCGGAGCCAGCCCATCCTCCCCTCGTGTGAAGGCTGAGCGCAGGGGCTGCACACCGGGGGTGGATTGCAGCTGCTCCAGCAGGGCTGCACTGCCCCCTGCTCAGCTTTCCCCAGCCAGCAGCATGCAGGCTGCTGTCTGTCTGTGCAGCTCCAGGAGGGAGCTGAAGTGTGGACGTCACTGGTGACCATCCAGGCCTCCCCACAGGGGCTGGGCGCTGCCTCCTGTCACTGCCTGCTTTGATTGCTCCTTCCAGTCTATCTCCTCTCCTCCAGTGCTACATAACCACATCAGGCTGCATTTACACTTTCTGAATGGACTAATCATGGCTCTCTGCTTTGATAAGGAATCTGCAGCCTCCCACATCACCACAGGGAGAGCAACAGGGGAGAGTAAACCAGAAATAAACCCCTGCTGGGGGGGGGGGGGTGGGAGGGGGGAGAGAGAAAAATACCCACCAGGCTAATTGGGAGGGGATGTAGAGAGGAGAAGCAACTGAACTCATAGTCACAGCTTAAAGAAAAGAGATGTGGGGGGGGGGGGGGAAGAGAAAGAAATGAAATAATGAAATTATAAGGCTAAAAATATCCAGGTGAAGGACAGCAAGAGAAAACATGATTGAGGCAGAACAATTGGGAGAGGAGTTAATACTTATTAGCAATCATTTCAGATTGAATATAGGTTGGTTTTGTAACAGCAGAGGGAATGATGCATCTGACAGGACTTAAACAACTGCCTCCCCCCTTCCCAGAGGATCTGGTTAGCAGCACCCTGGCACAAAACTGCTCAGCTCCCCCCCCCCCCCTGCCCTGTGCTAGCCTCAGCAGAGGCTTCCAGCTCCCCTTGGGAACCTGCAGGGAAGTTAGAGCTCAAACTCAGCTCTCAAAAAGCTTTCTTCCCTGTGTGGCAAATCTTACAGATGGCACTGGGCTGGGAGGAAGGCTCCCAAGGGCATCCTGCTCCAGCCAGGGCAGGCTGCACAGGGACACAGCCAGGCTGAGCCTCAGGGGCTCCAGGGATGGAGCCTCCACCCCCTCCCTGGGCAGCCTGTGCCAGGGTCTCCCCAGCCTCCCTGGGCAGAACCTCCTCCTGGTGCCCAACCTGGCTCTGCCCTGCTCCAGTCCCAACCCATTGCTCCTGCTCCTGTCACCCCAAGCCCCTCTGAGCAGTCCCTCCCCAGCCTGCCTGCAGCTCCCTTCAGGCACTGAGCTGCAGCTCTGAGCTCTCCCTGCAGCCTTCTCCTCCCCAGGCTGAACAGCCCCAACCCTTTCAGCCTTAGTACATTTTAACATCTCTCCTGCTCTGTTTCCTTCTGCAGCCTTACAAAAACGACCCTGAGAAGGCAGAGTGCAGCCAGCCCCAGTGGCATCCAGAGGCCATTGGCCTGGGACAATGGATTGAAGCTTGGGAAGGGCAGATTGAGACTGGAGATGAGGAGGAAATCCTTGCCAGTGAGGGTGGGGAGAGCCTGGCACAGGCTGCCCAGGGAGGTGCTGGAAGCAGGATGCAGGATGCACTCTGCTGTGCTGCTTCAGAGGATCCCTATCCAAGCTTTGTTACACTGCTTAGGTGCTGAGCAAAAGGAGGTGTCCAGCACAAGGCTGTCCAAGGCAAGCCAGGAGGCAGAGCAGAGGGCTTAGGAGTTGATCCCATGGCTCCTGCCACACGCTGGAAACCACAGCCAGTGCCACTGGGCCTCAGTGCTGTTCCCACCCAAGACTCCCCTGCAGCTTCAGAGCATCCCATGGGAGCCAAGGAGGAGAAAACCTCAGGCATTGGTGCCTGGAGGGGCTCAGGCAGTCGGTGCCTGGAGGGGCTCAGGCAGTTGTGCCAGGAGGGGCTCAGGCAGTCGGTGCCAGGAGGGGCTCAGGCAGTTGGAGCCTGGAGGGGCTCAGGCGGTCGGTGCCAGGGGGGCTCAGGCAGTCGGTGCCAGGAGGGGCTCAGGCATTGGTGCCAGGAGGGGCTCAGGCGGTCGGTGCCAGGAGGGGCTCAGGCAGTCGGTGCCAGGAGGGCTCAGCAGTTGGAGCCTGGAGGGGCTCAGGCAGTCGGTGCCAGGAGGGGCTCAGGCATTGGTGCCAGGAGGGCTCAGGCAGTCGGTGCCAGGAGGGGCTCAGGCAGACGGTGCCAGGAGGGGCTCAGGCATTGGTGCCAGGAGGGGCTCAGGCAGTCGGTGCCAGGAGGGGCTCAGGCAGTCGGTGCCAGGAGGGGCTCAGGCATTGGTGCCAGGAGGGGCTCAGGCAGTTGGAGCCTGGAGGGGCTCAGGCAGTCGGTGCCAGGAGGGGCTCAGGCGGTCGGTGCCAGGAGGGGCTCAGGCAGACGGTGCCAGGAGGGGCTCAGGCAGTCGGTGCCTGGAGGGGCTCAGGCAGTCGGTGCCAGGGGGGCTCAGGCAGTCGGTGCCAGGAGGGCTCAGGCATTGGTGCCAGGAGGGGTCAGGCGTCGGTGCCAGGGGTGCTCAGCAGTCGGTGCCAGGAGGGGCTCAGGCATTGGTGCCAGGAGGGGCTCAGGCAGTCGGTGCCAGGAGGGGCTCAGGCATTGGTGCCAGGAGGGGCTCAGGCGGTCGGTGCCAGGGGGTGCTCAGGCAGTCGGTGCCAGGAGGGGCTCAGGCAGTCGGTGCCTGGAGGGGCTCAGGCAGTCGGTGCCAGGGGGGCTCAGGCAGTCGGTGCCAGGAGGGGCTCAGGCAGTCGGTGCCTGGAGGGGCTCAGGCAGTTGGTGCCAGGAGGGGCTCAGGCAGTCGGTGCCAGGAGGGGCTCAGGCATTGGTGCCAGGAGGGGCTCAGGCATTGGTGCCAGGGGGTGCTCAGGCAGTCGGTGCCTGGAGGGGCTCAGGCAGTCGGTGCCAGAGGGGCTCAGGCAGTCGGTGCCAGGAGGGGCTCAGGCAGTTGGAGCCTGGAGGGGCTCAGGCAGTTGGTGCCAGGGGGGGCTCAGGCAGTCGGTGCCAGGAGGGGCTCAGGCAGTCGGTGCCAGGAGGGGCTCAGGCATTGGTGCCAGGGGGTGCTCAGGCAGTCGGTGCCAGGAGGGGCTCAGGCAGTTGGAGCCTGGAGGGGCTCAGGCATTGGTGCCAGGAGGTCCTCAGGCTCACAGGGCACCCTGGATGTTATGCAGCGAGGACCCAGAGGGTTAAACTGATCCACTTGGGCAGCAAGAGGGGTTGGGGATACCAGAAGCCCCTTGGGGATGAGGGTGTTTGGTGACCCAGGGGTGGACACAGAGGCATCCATCCCACTTGCTGCCAGCCAGCTGTGCTGTGCAAAGAGCAGCTCCCAGTGGCTTGTGGGATGCACTGAGATGGAAGCTTCCTGAGCTCCAATTTGGGTTCCAAAGTGACTGCAAAGAGAGGCTGAGAGGTTGGGGATTTGCTGGTTTAATGCAGAAGCCCTGCTGTGTGTGCCAGGCCCTTCTGCTTCACATGTCTGAGTCACAGGGGAAGAGAAGGCTGTGGGGAGACCTCAGAGCTGCATTTCGATGTCTGAAGGCTGGGGAGGGGCTGCTGAAAAAGGCTTGGAGTGACAGGATGAGGGACAGTGGTTGGAGGCTGGAGCAGGGCAGGTTTAGGCTGAGCATCAGGAGGAAGTTCTGCACAGGGAGGCTGGGGAGAGACTGGAACAGGGTTGTGGTTGAGGCTCCATCTCCGGAGGCATGCAGGCTCAGCCTGGCTGTGTCCCTGTGCAGCCTGCTCTGGCTGGAGCTGTCCCTGCTGCCTGCAGGGTGCCCCTGCAGGGTCCCTTCCCACCTGATGCCGTCTGTGTCGCTGTGCTCTGGGCCCCCCTTCAGCCTCGCTGCACCGCAGCTGCTGCTCTCCTCCCAGCTGCCTTCAGCACAGGGCTTCAAACTGGTGGAGTTCAGCATTTGAGCATCTCCCAGAGTGTCTGGGGCTGAAGTGCTCCCAGTGACCCCTGCCTGGGGCTGAAGTGTTCCCCAGTGACCCCTGCCTGGGGCTGAAGTGTTCCCCAGTGACCCCTGCCTGGGGCTGAAGTGCTCCCCAGTGACCCCTGCCTGGGGCTGAAGTGCTCCCCAGTGACCCCTGCCTGGGGCTGAAGTGCTCCCCAGTGACCCCTGCCTGGGGCTGAAGTGCTCCCCAGTGACCCCTGCCTGGAGCCTGGGGGAGGTAGCAAGAGGCCCGTGCCTGCCAGCCTGGGGGAGCACCACGGGCAGCAGTGAAGTGCCATTAAAGGCCAAGCTGAGTGTTTGTGCCAGGCAGGTGTCTCACACTCCAGGCAGGCTGGGGAGGGCTGAAGTGCAATCTCTGTGCTCGCTGCCTCGCTGCAGGCAGGGTGTGCAGAGCGAGGATGGCAAGCTGCGAGGGCAGGCAGCGCCTTGGGCTCTCAGCGCTGTCTGCCTGGGCCCCACTCACCCCAGCGGGCTCCCTGGGGCTGGGCTGGGTGTGGGGATGCTGTGTGGGCCCCTCCTCCGGCTGAGAGGCTGGCCTGGCCTTTCTGCAGGGTGTGGGAGTGATGCAGGGCCGAAGGCGGCGGTGAGCAGCCCGCTCTGCTGGGGGGTGTCCCTGCCCAGGGCAGGGGGGTTGGAAGTGGATGATCCTGGAGGTCCCTCCCAACCCAGCCCATCTATCAGTCTATGAAATGTGCACTTCAGCTTTGGGAATGCTGCAGTGCTCCAAGCTTCAGCCTGCTCCAGCTGGAGGGGTCCCTGCTGGCTGCACAGGGGTTGGGCAAGACGCCCCCTGAGGGTCCCAAGGTCAATCTTGCTCCGGGTGGCACTTGTGTGAGGCAATTCACTCCTTGCCACACAGCTGCTCTCCAGCTGTCCTCAGCAGCAGCCCTGGGGAAGGCAGGCCCCAAAGCCCCATCCTTGTCCCTCTGCTGAGTTATTCCTCCTCACCTTCCCCCTCCCAGTGGCCAGGTTGGAAGCCTGCCCTTCTCTTCCCCCCTCCCTCATCTCTCCCTGCCCTGCCACGGGGTGCCTGTGCAAGCCAAAGCCAACCCCATGGTACAGAACCCAACAGGCAGCACTTGGACAGAGTTTAGGAGGGCAGGAGGGAAAGAATGGAGCTCCTAAAGGGATGGAACTTCTGTAGTGTGATAACAAAGAAGCTAAATGGGGAGGGGGAAGAAGATGACAGCAGCTAGACCTGGCCCTCGGAGCCACGGTTAGTCAGTCAGGAGGTGTTGGGTGGCAGGTTGGACTTGGTGATCTCTGAGGTCTTTCCCAACCTGATTGATTCCATGATTAGAGGCTCCTGAGGCTGCTCTGGAGGGGTTAGGAATTGGTTTCCTCTAGGCTGGTGCCAGCAGGTCAGAGACCTTCACTTGGAAAGCAACCAACCCCCCACCAGCACAGGGCCGGGCATTCAGGGCCGCCGTGGTGGGGTTAAGGAAGAGCAGCCAGAGGCAGCAGTGAGCACTGAGGAGGTACAACCCGGACAGCTTTACCCTGCTCGGACCACTTCTGCCTCCACCCTCTGGCTGGGTGCTCAGAACGTCATCAGCTCCTTTCCCCTCCTTCGGCTGTGAACTCTGCCTGTGGAGCAGTGATTCATGCTCCTCATGCTGCTGGCTCTGCAGCTCCAGGCTTTGCATGTGGGAAAGTCATGCCGAGGGAGACTTGAGAACTGGGATGTGAGGATGTGTTGTGTGTGGAACAGCCACCCACAGCCAGCAAGTTGGAGCTGGAATGCTCCAGGGCTGAACAGGACCCAGAGCAAGCCCTGCCTCAGCTTCCCTGCCCTGTCCCCCCAGGTTTCACAGCTCTTGGGGTGCATTTGGACTGGGGAGCAGTGGGGAAATGTTGGGAATCACAGAACTGTTTGGCTGGAAAAGATCCCTAAGAGCATCCAGTCCAACCAGCCACCCAGCACCACCAAGCCCTGGCCCCAAGTGCCATGGCCACAGGTTTCTGGACACCCCCCCCGGGATGGGGACTCCACCACCCCTGACCACTCTTGCAGCAAAGGAACTTTTCCTCCTCTCCAACCGGACCCTCCCCTGGCTCAGTCTCAGGCCACTTCCTCTCATCCTATTGCCTGGTACTGGGGATAAGACCTCCGACCCCCACCCCACGGCAACCTCCTTTCAGGGGAGCTGTGGAGAGCACTGAGGTCTCCCCTCAGCCCCCCCTCAGCAGCTCAGACTTCTGTCACGCCACAGAGGCTCCTGCAAACCTTGCACCACATCTGCCTGCAGGGCTCAGAGGAGAGTTTGGGGCAGATTTCCTCCCAGGGAGGGCTGCTCCGTCCCCTGGGCCGGCTCAGCGCCGACAGCAGCACGGAGAAGGTGGTGCCAGGGGGTGCAGGCTGCGCCGTGTGCGCCAGAGATGAGTGTTGTGAGAGAGGAGAGAGAAGTGTTTGCCCTCAAAGAGTCTGAGTGAAGAATCTTCAGCTCCCTGGGGGGAAAAGATTGTACCCACATTACATCCTCTTCTACACATCCTCCTCCTCCTCCTCCAGCTTTCCCTGTCACTCTGCCTCCTTTGTGTCTGTGTGAAGCAGCAAACTTAGCTTCTTAGCAACTCCAAATGCCTCTCTGGCATTTAGAATCCAACTCTCTGCTGGCTTGCAGGAAGAGTTGTGGAAGAAAACAAAACAAGTTAAGACAAGCTTCATCCCCCTCCAGCCTGCAAGCTCTCATCCCCTCAGCCCAATCTCTCCCCGGGAGGGTGGGGAGAGCCCGGCACAGGCTGCCCAGGGAGGTGCTGGAAGCCTCACCCCTGGAGGCGTTTGCAGCCAGGCTGGAGGTGGCTGTGAGCAGCCTGCTGTGGTGTGAGGTGTCCCTGCCCATGGCAGGGGCTTGGAGCTGGCTGAGCCTTGAGGTCCCTTCCAGCCCTGAGGATTCTGTGATTCACTCTGCTTCGGCAGAGGACACTTAGTGGCTCATCTGGGGACAATGGCAAAGATTTTCTCTCTCCACTGCCCTTATTTCCACTGCTGGGCAGTGGTGATTCCAGCAGCTGCTTTATCTCTATGCCCTCCTCGAGGCTTTTCAACAAGGTTGTGTGTTTCTGGAAGCATCAAGCTGTTGCCTCTTACCTTCAAGCCATATGAGGGTCTGGAGCAAGAGGGGGCAAGGCTTTGTGTCCAGGTATATCCAAAAGACCACAACTCTCCACCACGGCTTCTCCCAAGCTCTCCCAGGCTTTCCAGGCAGACTTCCTGGTCTTTTGGTGTTCAGACAGGAGCAAAATAAAACAAAGAGGAAGAAAATCACCTGCCCGAGCCCGGCAAACTGGGACTGGTGCAGGTGAAACTTGTCCAGGCTGAGACAGAACTTCAGGAGCAAGTCAGCTTCCAGGGGAGTCCTCTTTGGGAGCCAAGTTTCCCGGGAAGAGGCGATTTGGAAACAAATCTTCCCGGGTAGAGACGATTTGGGAGCAAATCTTCCCGGTGAGAGGCGATTTGGGAGCGAAGCTTCCCGGCGGGAGGTGATCCGGGAGCAAATCTTCCCGGCGGGAGGTGATCCGGGAGCAAATCTTCCCGGCGGGAGGCGATCCGGGAGCAAATCTTCCCGGCGGGAGGTGATCCGGGAGCAAATCTTCCCGGCGGGAGGTGATCCGGGAGCAAATCTTCCCGGCGGGAGGTGATCCGGGACAAAATCTTCCCGGGAAGAGGCGATCCGGGCGCGAAGCTCTGCGGCAGGAATTCGCTGTCGGCGGCTCTCAGCGCATCGCTCCAGCCCCGGCTCCCGGCGCCCGGCTCCGGCTGGCTGCCGCTCAGAGCCTTCCCCTTCCTCCCACGGCGAGATGCCGACAACCTGTTCGCTGCCTCCTGCCTCGGGGTGGGGGCAAACTTTCCTCCCCCGTTTCCCGCCCCGGTCGCCAGCGGTGCCGGGCGGCCGCGCTGCCCCGGGGGCTGCGGGACCCGGTGCGGCGGGCGGCGGGCGGCGGCGGCCGGAGCTTCAGCACCGGCAGCGGGCAGACAGCGGCGGCGGGGCGGGGCGCGGGGGGCCCGGGGGTGCTCCCGCAGCAGCCCCGCTGACGGGAGGTGGCAGCGACCCCCTAGCCCGAGGAGAGCCTCGCTGGAAGCCGGCCCCGACCCCCTGCTTCCCTGCCCTGCCACACCCCGCCACACCCCGCACTGTCAGCCCCTGCCCCCCCTTGTCGCCCCCCCTTGTCGCCCCCTGCCACCCCCTGCCCCGCACATGGCACTGGCTGCCGGGGGATGCCAGGCACCCCCCGGGCTGCAGGGTGTCCCCCCCTGCCCCTTCCTGTGTCCCAGGCTGGGCTACGGCAGAGCAGCAGGGAGGATGTGGACTGTCCAGTGTGGAATGGAATGGAATGGAATGGAATGGGAATGGAATGGAATGGAATGGAATGGAATGGAATGGAATGGAATGGAATGGAATGGAGAGAGGAGATGGATAGGAGAGGCAGAAGAGAGGGAGAGGACAGGGGAAGAGAGGAGGGAAGAGGAGAGGAAGGCAACATTTCTGAGCAAGGAAGATTGTGTTCAGGTCTGGGCTCCTCACTCCCAGGAGGACAGTGAGAGGCTGGAGCAGGGCCAGAGAAGAACAACCAGGCTGGGGAAGGGTCTGGAGAAGAGGGCTGGGAAGGAGCACCTGGGGGAGCTGGGGGTGTTCAGAGGGGAGAAGAGGAGGCTGAGGGAGACCTCAGTGCTCTCTGCATCCCTGAGAGGAGGCTGCAGCCAGCTGGGGCTGGGGCTCTGCTCCCTGGTCTCAGGTGACAGAAGGAGAGGCCATGGCCCCCACCTCACCCCAACCTCCCTTCAGGTGTTTTGCTCCAGTGGGTGGGCAGCACCTCTTGGAAGCACTTTTGGCTTCCTGAAGGCCAGGCAGAATCCTCTCCTTCCCTCCCCTTCCTGTGCTGCCAGTGGTGCCAGGAGCAGGCTTCCCGTGCAGCCATCTATGAGGAAATTCACTGCACTCCACACCAGGCAAACAGCAATTTAGCAATTAATAACTGGGAAGGCTCTTTAATGGGGAGCTGTGAGCCTCCCTGGCTTGCTGCCATCTGCCTGGGCCTTTGGATTTGCAGTGGAGCTCTCTTCCCCTGCTTCTGAGAGCCATAGCTCAGTGCTGCTGCCACCACACAGCACTCTCCCCTTGTCCTGCCACAGAAAGCAGCTTCTCTGCTCTCCACCAGGAAGCTCTGTGCTGAAGCAGTGGCTGGGCTGGTGGAGGATAGGTGCCACACAGCACCTCTCTTCCCTCTGCCTCGCTGCTGGGCTGCCTCCTGCACTGCACCCTGCAAGAGTGAAATGTGAAAGAGTTTCCTTCCCAATCTCCACTCTCAATCTGCCTTCCTCAAGCTTCAGGCCATTGCCTCTCACCCTGGCACTCCCAGCCCTTGACAAAAGTCCCTCCCCAGCTCTCCTGGAGCCCCTTCAGGTACTGCTCCAAGGTCTCCCCAGAGCCTTCTCCAGGCTGAGCAGCCCCAGCTCTCCCAGCCTGTCCCCACGGGGGAGGTTCTGCAGCCTCTGCTCATCTCTGGGGCCTCCTCTGGAGCCTCTCCAGCAGCTCCAGGTCCTTCTTGTGCTGGGGCCCCAGAGCTGGAGGCAGTGCTGCAGGAGGGCTCTGAGCTGAGCAGAGGGGCAGAATCCCCTCCCTGTGCTGCTGCTCTCCCTGCTCTGGCTGCAGCTCAGCACCCAGCTGCCTGCTGGGCTGCCAGGGACCACTGCTGGCTGCTGGGGAGTTTGTCACCACCTGACACCCCCAAGGCCTTCTCCTCTGGACTCTTCTCCAGCCACTCCTCCCCCAGCCTGGATTTGTGCTTGGATTGCCCTGATCCAGGTGTAGGACCTTGCACTTGGCCTTGCTGAGCTCACTGGATCCTAAGAGTTGATAGAAAGAGCCTTGGTCAGGGTCTGTTGGCCTGGAGCCTGGGGGCTCAGGCGGCCATGCAGCAGGTCCTGTTTCCCCCAGCTGCTGTGACCCTCAGAGCTGCTCCATGCCTGTGGCAGCCTCAGTGCCCCTCAAGCCAGAGCCAGGCTGGGAGCAACTGAAGAGTTCATTTCAAGTTGGAGAAATCAATAGTCCTGTGCATGAAATTTCTTCAGCAGCCAAGGTGGATATTGATATCTGTCTGGAAAGGAAATGAGTTCTCACCTCCTTCAGCCTTTCCCAAGCAGGGGCTTGGAGGAGGTTGGCTTCTTCCTGTGAATCAGGGGTCAGTTGTGAATGCAGAATGTTTTCTCCCCAAAGTGATGCCCCAGGAAGTTCTACCAGCAGGGAGAGGGTTGGGAAGCAGAGAGCTCTGACCTCCCTCTGCCAGGAGTTCGCTGTGGGGCACCGGGCAGGTTTCCCTCTCTTAGCTGAGAGCCAGGACAGAGCTTCTGGGTTGCCACAGGCTTGGAGCTCACTTGTGGAGCAGCACCTCCTGTGCCCAGCCTGCCTGCTGTGGTGAGCAGAGGCTGTCCTGCCTGCAGGCAAGTCTGCTGCGAGTTACTGGGACTGGGGAGCCTGCCTGCAAGTGCCCTGTGTGCCGCTCCTGAGCAGCCTGCCTGCAAGTGCCCTGTGTGCCGCTCCTGAGCAGCCTGCCACAGCCAGACCTGCCAGGGCTGACCCTGCTGCCTTCAGCTGAGGCTTCTGAGCAGGACCAAGTGCAAGCCTGAGGAGCACCTTTGCCATTCCCCTCTCTGCCATGAGGACAAGGGAGCTGACACCTTGGCTGCAGTGCACAGGGCACTAGGAACACTTCCCTCACTCCTTCCCTTCCACTGGGACAGCCTTCAACCCAGGCAAGCAGCTTCTGCTCCTCATCTATTACCCATTTGCTGTTTCTTGCAGCTGCTTTTTGCCCTCTGCTCAGCTCCCAGGGGATTCCTGGCTGGGGGAACGCTCTCAGGGCATGCTTGAAGACATTAGGCTTAGCTGTAGCTCTGTGCTGCTGGGACAGCCCCAGGCCAGCGCTGGGCTGCCGGTGGTTAGCAGTTCGGCATCAGCCAAGGCAGCTGCCCCCAGTTAGCTCCAGGTGAATCCCATCCCATAATTGTCATGCTCAGTATAAAGGGGAGGGGTTTGGGGAGGAGGGGGCTGCTCCTGCTGGCCCTGCTCCTCGTCCTCCTCCCTGCTTGCTGTGGATGCTTCGGGGTGAGTCTCACTTTCCACACTTCCCCCGGGCACCGGTGCCAGTCTGGGCTGCTTGAATCCGTTTGCATCCCATCCCCTGGGGCTCCTCTGCTCTTCCCCTTCCCCTTTCTTGCCTGGGGAGGGGTCACTGCCTGATGAGAGCAGCAGTCTAGCCCTGGATCAAGGCTAAGTGCAGATGCTGTGCCGAGCTCCCGGCTCAGCCCCCCAGCGAGCAGCCAGGCTTGGAGCAGTGTCAGTGACGATTCGCAAGGGGAGGGGGAAAGGGCTGGAATTTGCATAGTGCTGCTGCTGGCACTGCAGAGCACACAGCTCTGCCTTCTCCTGGGAGGCCTTTCTGGGAGCTCTGGGCGTTTGCTCCTGCTGGAGAGCTGCCGAAGCTGCCGCAGGGGGCCAGGCGCTGCTCCTGTCCTTCCTCGCTTGGTGCTGCCTTGTGCTGGGTGCTCACCGCAGGGAAGGGCAAGGCTGGGGTGCTCTGGAAGTGTTTGTCCAGGTGTGGTTTATGAGACTTGGACTGACCTTAACCAGTGCCTGGTGGGGGCTGGGAGGGAGCTGGGAAGGGACTGTTGAGGAGGCTGAGAGGGACTGGATTGAAGCTTGAGGAGGCTGGGAAGAAGCTGATGCTGGGGAGGCACTGGCACAGGCTGCCCAGGCAGGCCGTGGATGTGCCCTCCCTGGAGGTGTTCCAGGCCAGGCTGGGTGAGTCCTGGGGCAGCCTGGGCTGGTGGCAGGTGCCCATGGCAGGGGGCTGGGGCTGGATGAGCTCTAAGGTCCCTCCTGTGGAGGTTCAGGAGCGAGGTGTGTCGGTGGGGATGGAGTTGGTCAGCGCTGCAGCTCCTGCTCCACAGCAGGGCTGCAGGGAAATGCTGCAGCCTGGTGGCCCCCTTTGGCTGGAGAACCTTCCAGAGCCCCTGGATGGAGGCCTCAGGTTCTGAATGCTAGCCAGGACGGTTTGACAAGGAGAGGAAAGACTCTTCCTGTTCCCCCAGCTCCTTGTTTGGTGCTTTTGCTCTGCCTAGCACAGGCCCTGGGGAGCCTGGAGTGTTGGCAATCAGCTTGGCAAACCTCAGCTGCCTTGCAAGAGCCTCTCTGCTGCCTTTTCTCCTTTTATTTCTCTGGTTGCTTTCTGTTGTTGTCTTTTTTTTCCCTACCTCCTCTTTATTGTCCCCAAGCCAGGCAGCACGGGGGGGGGGGGGGATGTAATTACAGCTAATTGTGATTGCTTGGCGATGCAACAGCCCCCCTGCTGCCCTGGCTGCAGGGTGCCTCTGCCTCACGGAGGCTGCTTGCCCTCAAGCACCAGAGGGTACCTGGGGGGGAGAAGGCTGAAGAGGCTCTGCTCTCCAAGTGCCCACAGCCCCGTGCCAGCCTCCTCTGGCACAGCTTGCCCTTGAGCACAGGGGAGAGCCTCCTGTGCTGCCTGCTCACAGAGGAGCAGGAGTTGGCTGGCAGGAGCCTCAGGGTCAGCTGGGTTCTGGGTCCCAGTTCTTCATTTTGCTGTGAAATAGGAAAGAGCAGAAGGAAGGAGGACAGCTGGGAGCCACACAGCGTGCAGGGGCAGCCCTGGGAGTGGGAGAGGGGATTGCAGGTGAGGAACTGTTGGAGCCGAGGAGGCTGAGGGCTCTGGGAGAGGCTGATTGAGGAGCTGCACTTGTCCCCTCTGGGTGAAAGCTCCGGGGATGGAAGCCCCCAGGGGACAGTCTGTGTCCAACAGCCTGGGAGGAGAAGCCTTGGATTTGCTGAGGTGTTCAGAGCCCACAGTGAGCCCCATGGGAAGCTTCCTGCTGCAGCCAGGGCACATCAGCTGCAGAGAGCTCTTCTGGGGCTCTTGGAGAGCTCTGCATGCAGGTGCTGGATCACACCCGAAGCATCATCATCTTGGCCCTGCAGCCAGGGCACATCAGCTGCAGAGAGCTCTTATAGAGCTCTTGGAGAGCTCTGCACACTGCTGCTAGACCAAACCGAACTCATCCTCTCCCTAACCCTAGACCCAGGGCACATCAGCAGCCAAGAGCTCTGCATGCAGGTGCTGGATCACACCTGAAGCATCATCATCTCCCTACCCCTACACCCAGGGTACATCAGCTGCAAAGAGCTCTGCATGCAGGTGCTGGATCACACCTAAAGCAGCATCATCTTCACCCTGCAGCCAGGAGCTCTGCACACTGCTGCTAGACCAAACCCAAATCAAGGCCTTCCTCGCCCTGGCCAGCCTCCCCTGGCTCCACTTGCCCCCTGGAATGCCTCTCTGGCACAGCAAGCACCCAGCTTGCGTCCACTCGGGGAGCAGAGCTCCCGGGGGGGGGCAGCAGCCTGGCCTCGGCGCTTTGCAGCCAGCGGTCAGCCTGTGGGGGGGGCAGGAAGCTGCTTCCTACCCAGCCAGCAACTGAAGCTCCTCTGGCTTGCCAAGCTCCTGCTGAGCCCTCACCTCTCCCACCCCTTGCACAGAGGGCACTCTGCAAGCTCTGGGGGGTGTTTTCCCCCCTCCTTCCCCCCCCAGTGAGATTCAGAGGCTTACCTGGCTCCTCTCTGCAGTTAGGGAAATAATTACTCGATGCAATACAATTTGCTTAAAACCCTGACAGTTTTAACTATAGTTTCAGGCTAAATGACTGCTCAGCAAGACAGCTGGGGGGAAACTCACCCTGTCATAAGAGTGCGGCAGTGTAAACAAGCCCAGCCCGTCTGGGGCTCGGAGTTAATGTCAAATACTCCTTTCAGCCGGCTCTCGGTTTCCCCACG
Organism: Colaptes auratus; assembly: GCA_015227895.2. Classification (NCBI taxonomy): domain Eukaryota; kingdom Metazoa; phylum Chordata; class Aves; order Piciformes; family Picidae; genus Colaptes; species Colaptes auratus. The sequence continues at coordinate 1,837,567 of JAAWVA010000040.1, read as the reverse complement.
CCGCCAGGCTCCCCCTCCCCCTCTGCCGGGGCTCGGGGTGCTTGGGCTCCCCCTCCCCTCCTGCCGGGTCTCGGGGTGTTTGGGCTCCCCCTCCCCCCCCTGCCGGGTCTCGGGGTGTTTGGGCTCCCCCTCCCCCCCCTGCCGGGTCTCGGGGTGTTTGGGCCTCCCCTCCCCCCCCTGCCGGGTCTCGGGGTGTTTGGGCTCCCCCTCCCCCCCCTGCCGGTCTCGGGTGTTTGGGCTCCCCCTCCTCCCCTGCCGGGTCTCGGGGTGCTTGGGCTCCCCCTCCCCTCCTGCCGGGGCTCGGGGTGTTTGGGCTCCCCCTCCCCTCCTGCCGGGGCTCGGGGTGTTTGGGCTCCCCCTCCCCTCCTGCCGGGGCTCGGGGTGTTTGGGCTCCCCCTCCCCCTCCTGCCGGGGCTCGGGGTGTTTGGGCTCCCCCTCCCCCTCCTGCCGGGGCTCGGGGTGTTTGGGCTCCCCCTCCCCCTCCTGCCGGGGCTCGGGGTGTTTGGGCTCCCCCTCCCCCTCCTGCCGGGGCTCGGGGTGTTTGGGCTCCCCCTCCCCTCCTGCCGGGGCTCGGGGTGTTTGGGCTCCCCCTCCCCTCCTGCCGGGTCTCGGGGTGTTTGGGCTCCCCCTGCCCTCCTGCGCCACCTAAACCCACAGCATCTCTGCCCTAAATCCCCGTGCTTGACTCTGTTGGGATGGAAATGAAGCTGGGAGGAAGCTTCCCCTCGGGCTGGCAGAGCTGCTGCAAGCACTCGGGAGAGGAGGCAGGGGAGGACCCCCCCCCCCAGGGGTTCGGCAGACAGCTCCCAGCTTTGGAGGGGGGGTAGAGGGAAGGATGAGAGAGTTGGGGTCGGCTCAGCGTTGAGAAGAGAAGGCTGAGGGGAGAGCTTATCCCCATGGAGCCTAAGGTTGGTTACCAGGAGGATGGAGGCTCCCTCCTGAGCAGGAGTGCTGTGCAGAAGCCAAGGGGTGGTGGGGACAAGGGGCTGCTGGGGAGGTTCCCACCGGGCTCCGGAGAGCCCATGAGAGCTATTGGACGCTGGAATCATCTCCCGAGGGCAGCAGTGGAGTCCCTCCCAGGGGAACACTTTTCAGGCTCAGCTTGGCAGGGCCCTGAGCCAGCTCACTGCAGCCCTGCTGCTGCCTGGAAAGCTTGGAGCAGATGGTCCTTGGGGTCCCTCCCAGCCTGGCTGGACTTGGAGTTGCTCTTGCACTGCCTGGGCACCATAAGGAGCTCCCTGGGAGAGCTGCCTTGAGGAAGGGAGGTGCTCCAGGAGGGTGAGTGGCAGAAGGCTGAGGTGAGGTTGCTGTCTGGGTGAGGAGTGTGCTCCTGTGCCTGCTGAGCCCTGCTCAGGGCTGCAGAGAGCTGTACTCACTTCAGGAGGGATGGAGAACCGCTGGGGAGAGTCCAGAGCAGGCTCACAGACGCCAAGGGGCCTGGAGCAGCTCTGAGGAGCAAAGGCTGAGAGCCCTGGGGCTGTTTGGCCTGGAGAAGAGCAGCCCCAGAGGGGATCTGAGCAGTGCTCAGCAAGAGCTGAAGGGCAGGGGGCAAGAGGCTGGAGCCAGGCTGCTTCCAGTGGTGCCAAGGGGCAGTGGGTGCCCACTGCAGCCCCACTGCAGGAGGCTCCACCCAAAGTAAGTGGTGTGAGGGTGCTGGAGCCCTGGAGCTCTGTGGCTCCTCTCTCTCTCCCCTCTGCTCCCTGAAGGGACCTGTGAACCACTTTGGTTCCCTCAAATGGGGAAGAGAGGAGGGGGAGGGGGAATCTAACTCTTAATTATGCTTCTAATTAGGAGGGGGGAAAGCTGTCATGGAAATGAAGCCTTTGAGGTGTCACAGGGAGGAAAAGCAGGTGTCAAGTGCAGGTTCCCATTGTTCCAGCCTCTGCCCTGCGATCCGGGGGAGCTCTTGTCTCCGGAGCCTTTGTTGTGCTGATGTGCCCTGTGAGAGGCAACCCCCCTGGCCCCCGGGGGTGCTGAGGGCGAGGGAGAAGCAGGGCAGAGGATGCTGAAGCCTCTGCTGCCTTTCCACTCTCCCTCCCTCAGGAGGCAAAAGCTGCTTCCTGCGCAGGCAGCCAGAGCTGAGGGGTCCTGGGGAGGGGGAGAGAACCCCCAGGCCTGAACACAGCTTAGGCTCTGCTCAGGAGGCTGCCCCAGGCAGCACCTGGCCTGCAGAGACCTCTTTGTTCTGGATCAGAGTGCCAGGGAGGGACCCCAAGGATCATCTGCTCCGAGCTTTCTAGGCAGCAGCAGGGCTGCAAGGAGCTGGCTCAGCACTGGGAGCTGTTCCAGGGCAGAGGACTCCCCTGCTGCCCCTGGGAGATGATTCTGGTATCCAAATGCTCTCGTGGGAAGCATTTGCCTCTGGAGCCCGGTGGGAGTGTCCCCATCACCCCTTGTCCTCTGCAGGGGGCTCCTTGCCCACCCTGCTGGCAGCCTCCCTTGTGCCCTGCCCCGCGGCAGTGTTCCCTCCCCTGGCTCCTGCAGCCCGGTGGAAGTGCAGGGAACAGGTCTGTGGCTGCAGGGTGGGTTTAGGCCGGCCCTCAGGAGGAGGTTCTGCCCAGGGAGGCTGGGGAGACCCTGGCACAGGCTGCCCAGGGAGGGGGCTGAGGCTCCACGCCTGGCTCAGCCTGGCTGTGTCCCTGTGCAGCCTGCTCCGGCTGGAGCTGTCCCTGCTGCCTGCAGGAGGCCCTCGGAGGCTTCCTTCCAGCCCTGCGGTGCTAGCAGCCAGCCTCTTGGGCTGCTGGTGTTCAGGGCATGCAGGAAGGGGTTACAGGGCTGGGATGCTCATCCCTACCCTGCACGTTTGTCTCTCCACTGGGAACCTCTGCAAAGGTCACCCAGAGCCTCCCCGGGCTCTGTTTGCAGAGAGCTCACCTGCTGTGATGAGCCCAAGCTGCCCTCCCCCAGGAGACTCTGCCTGCAGTCAAACAAAGCTGCTAAAGGTCAGTGCTGCATGGCAGATGAGTCGGGCTGGGGCTTGCAGGGCGGCAGGAGCTGCCTTGGGCCCTCCCGTGCCTGAGGCTGGCCCCGAGTCCAGGCTCTGCTGTGATTCTCTCCCTGGCTCCTGCTGGCACTCGGCTGATGTGTAAATCCCAAGCCATTGAGGAGTGAAACCCCAGCTCAAGGCTGTTCCCACCACCTCCTCCTCTCCTCCAGTGCCAGCAGCAGCTCCTTCCATCAGTTGGTAAATCGCTTTTTAATAGGCAAATTAGGGCTTGAGATCATCTGCAGATTGAGTTGGGCTTTTATTTTCTCCCCCTCCCCCCCTTCCCCTTCTCACTCTGCATTCTTCCCAGGCTTCACCACCAAGCCTGTGGAACCTCTCCCTGCTGCAAGCAGAGCAGCTCAGAGAGAGCCTCAACTGCTAATTGCACGGAGAGGCTCTGCAGTGTGCATCCCACTTGTGACTTCGATTAACTCAGCAGATAAATAATAACAGGGGCTGCTGCTTAGTGAACCAACACAGGAGCAAGCTCTGGCTGCAGGGCTGTGCCTGCACTCAGCTCTGACTGAGCAGAGAGGAAGCTGCTGGACTACTTCAGCCTGCTGGGATGGTTTGGTTCAGGCAGAGCTCCAGGCCCTGGGGGGCTCTGGAGAGGGCTGCCCAGGCTTGGCTGGCTGGGGCTTGGCTTCTGGTGCTGCCAGCTTCGTGGTGGTGGGCATGCTGCTACCAGCGGGGGGGGTGGAAGGGGGCCAAGGGCAGCTGCTCCTCCTCTGGGTCGCATGGGTCTGGGCTGGTGAGCCCAGGGTTCGGCTGCTGGGCGGTGGGGAGTGGCCCTCACTGGCTGCCCACATGGCACAGCGCTGAGGCAGGGCAGCTGCCAGGTGCCAGCACAGCACCTCAGGTGCCAGCACAGCACCACCAGTGTCCCCTACAGGCCCAGTCAGGCCAGGGGGAAGAGCAAAGCCTCTGCAGCTGCTGCATTGCTTCACAGAGCCCCAGGCTGGTGGGGGCTGGAGGGGACCTCCAGACCCATCCCAAGGGAAGCTGTTCCAGAGCCTCCCCAGCCCCACTGTGCAGAACTTCCTCCTGACACCCACCCTAAACCTCCTCTGCCCTTGCCCCCTCTCTCCAAGCCCTCCTGAGCAGCCCCTCCCCAGCCTGCCTGCAGCACCTGCATGATGAGCACCAAGGCTGGGAGACCCTGCAGGCAAAGCCTTCAGTGGCCCTTGCCTGGAACCCCCAAATCCTCTCTTGGGTGACCGAAAGTAAACCAACCTTGACCAGGAGTGGAGGCCTTGGGGGGGAAGCAGACAAGCCCCAGCTCCAAACACCCTGGCACCACTTACTGGCCAGGTGCAGGCAGGGCAGCAGAGCAGACCCCTGTCCCTTGCCCCAGCGCTGCTCTGTGGCTCTTGGGTTGCAGGTCCAAAAGGATCCTCCCAGCTGAGTGGGGAAGGGGGGGAGGGAACAGCCAACAGTGCCAGTGCTGAAACCCCTCAGCTGGCTTTGGACTAGAGAAATAGGCCTGGGAGAGCTGCAGATGGGAATCTGATCAATCAGAGCCTCAGCAAGCTGAGAACTCTGCCCAGACCTCCCTGTCCCCCTCCCACTCCAGCCCCCAGCAGGCCTGGTTCAGCTGCTGGCTGCTAGCAGTGCTCTTGCAAGGGTTTGATTAAGCTTCTCCCAACTACTTTGTCTTCCTGCATTTACAGCTGAAAACGAGCAGCAAATTACCCAGGGAGGACTTCCCTGGCAGAATCCCCTGCTAATTAGGTCTTGTTAAGTGATTAGTTCCCTCCCATCCTGCCGTGGACTTCCAGCGCCAGGGAAAGAGCACGGTGGAAGCTCAGAGGCAGAGGGAGAAAATAAACCAAATCAGCAGCTCTGGCCTGGGTGCAGACAAGTCCAGGAGGTGCTGAGCAGGCAGCTCGGGGCTGTGCTTGAGGCTCCAGCCCCGGAGCCACTGAGGGCTCAGCCTGGCTGTGTCCCCGGGCTGCCTGCTCTGGCTGGAGCTGTCCCTGCTGCGGGCAGGGGGCTGGACAGGAGGAGCTCGGAGGGTTACAGAGTGTTAGGGGCTGGAAGGGACCTCTGGAGAGGGAGTTCAACCTCTCTGCCAGAGCAGCAGCACCCGGGGCAGGGCACCCAGAACACCCCCAGGAGGGGCTGGAAAGCCTCCAGGGCAGGAGACTGCACAACCCCTCTGGGCAGCTTGCTCCAGGCTCCAGCAGCCTCCCAGCTGTGTAGTTCCTCCTGGTGCTGAGGGGGAACCTCCTGGCTTCCAGCCTGTCCCTGGTGCCCCCTGTCCCGCTGCTGGGCACCCCCCAAAGAGCCTGGCACCTTCTTGCCCCCCACCCCTCAGACATCCCTCTCAGCCTTCTCTCCAGACCACACAGCCCCAGGGCTCTCAGCCTTTCTCCATAGCTGACTTCCTCTGCTCCCTCTATCATCCTCATGGCCTCCATTGGAGCCTCTGCAGCAGAACAGAATTAACCAGGTTGGAAAAGGCCTTTGAGATCCCCAGGTCTCAGCCTCTCACCCAGCACCACCTAAGCAGCTCCCCCCTGGCACCAAGCACCCCCTCCAGGCTCTGTGGCTCCCTGCCTCTCCAGCTGGGCAGCCCTGAGCTGCTCACAGCCGTGGTCCCAGCAGGGCAGAGCAGTGGGGGGGGAGCAGACCCTCCCCAGCCCTTGCTGCCCCCCCCAGGGTGCTGTTGGCCCTCTTGGGGCACAGCACAGCCGCCAGCAGCAGCCAAACCTCCCACCTGTGGCTGGAGCAAGCCCTCTGCCCTGAGAGGCAGCTCCTGTGCCCTCCTTTCCCCCCTGCAGTGCCTCAGCAGCAGCAGCCATGTGTGCTCCTTGCAGCTCATGACTCTGCCCCTGCCAGCAACTCCTCCTCTGAGCCTGATAAACACAAGCTGGAGAGGAGCAGCACTAATTAGGACCCTGTCACCTTCATCAGCTCCCCACTAATTGGGGCTTTTTGGGTGGGGGGGGTGCTTTTTCTCCCCCCCCCCCCCCTTCTCTCTCTGCTTGGTGATGAAAGATGATGTTTGGCTCTGCAAAGGAGGTGAAGAGAAGAGAGGAGAAAGAATTGCATTCTAAAATAGAAGCCTCAGGTAGGGCTCTGATGGATTTGAAATTCAAATGACACAAATCATTGTCACTGTTTTCTTCTCCTTTTCCCCCTTTTGGGGGGGTGGTGTTGGGAGCAGCTCTCAGAGGCCTTGCTGGGGCTGTCCACCCTGGCTCTCACCACCAGGCCCTGGTGCTCATGCCAGGGCCAGAGTGGTGCCACTGGCAGCCCTCAGGTTGCCCTTCTGGCTCAGGAATGGTTTGGAAGTGGTCTCAGGTGTGTCTGGAATCAGAGGAGTCTGGAAGCTGCCACAAGCCCTGCAGGGTGGTGTCCTGCCTGGGGCAGGCAGAGCTCCCTTGGACCCCCTTGGCTGGGGGCTGGCTGCCAGGCTCTGCTCAGTGCTGGCCTGAGGTAGGCAGTGGACACAAGCTGGAAGCCAGGAGGTTCCACCTCGGCAGGAGGAGAAACTTCTTGGGTGTGAGGCTGCTGGAGCCTGGAGCAGGCTGCCCAGAGAGGCTGTGGAGACTTTCAGGCCCCCCCTGGATGTGTCCTGTGTGCCCTGCCCTGGGCAGCCTCTGCCAGAGTCTCCCCACCCCCACTCCCAACAACTTCTTCCTCATCTCCACTCTCACTCTGCCCTCCTCAAGCTTCAGTCCCTTCCCTCCCATCCTGTCACTCCAAGCCCTTGCCTCAAGTCCCTTCCAGCCTTTCCTGTAGCCCCCTTCAGGTGCTGGGAGGATGCTCTGAGGTCTCCCTGGAGCCTCCTTTTTCCCCCCAGGCTGGTGGCCAGGAGCTGGGGAGCTGTCTCGGGGTGCAAGGGGAGGGGAGCAGTGTCAGCTGGGCTGCTTTGGAGGCAGAGGCAATGCATTATACATCATTTGCTCTGCAAACTGACACACAGCAATCAAAAGCAAACTCATTTAGAGTTGAGAACCCAGGTTTTAATTGCCAGCCCACGTTTCTCTGGGTGTGTAGGCAGGAGGGAGAACTCTTCACCCAGCTGGCTTTGGAGAGGGAGAGACAGCTGAGGGCTGCCTTCACCAAGGACCCGAGCAGAGCCCCCGGTTGGTGTCTTTTGGGAGCTGACTTCCACCTAGCCGAAGCCCAGGCCCATGGCTTCAGCTGTGCCTCAGCGCCAGGAGGGGGGCTTACAGGGTCAGTGAGGGTCCTGACTTGCCAGAAGAGGAAGGTGTGGGCAGGGCAGGGAGGTGAGGATCCGCGGGGCCAGGCTGTGGGAGGCTGGTTGTGAGCAGGAGTCGAGCAGCAGGGCCACTCGGAGCAGCCTCTGCGCCGCTGGTGCGAGCAGGGCTTGGTCCTGCCTCGGGGGTGAGGTCTTTAGCAGCCTAGCTGCGAGAGGTGAGGGCCCCTGGCCTGCTCCCTGCCTCACTGCGTTAGCAGAAACCACTCCAGAGCGCTCTGGGCTGGAGGGGACCTGGAAGCTCCTCCGGCTCCAGCCCCCTGCCACGGGCAGGGACAGCTCCCACCAGCCCAGCTTGCTCAGGGCCTCACCCAACCTGGCCCTGAACGCTTCCAGCTCACAAGCAAGCAGGAGGAGCTGCCTGGGGCGGCAGAAAGTGGAAAGCAAGCTCAGCATGAGATGGAAAAGGAGCGCTCCGAGTCCCTCTCCGGGTGAAGCTCCGCAGGCTGCGCGGGGCGGGAGGCAGAGGCTGACCCCTGCGGCAGCTCGGGAGCAGGTGCTGATGTCCTCACCTCGCTCTGCTCTCTGCAGCATCAGCAGTGAGCTGGGTGGCAGCAGGGAAGGGCAGCTGCAGCTTGGCACGGAGCAGTCCCTCCCCGGGGCTGTGCTTCAGGGAAGCAGGGACCCTGCTGGGCTGCTGCCGGGGGAGCCTTGGTCAAGCCTCAGCCTCTCGGTGCTGCTTGTGGCCAGCAGAAGAATCCTGACATCCACAGAGAGAGAGCAGCTGGGCAGTGCCAGCTCTCGTCTGCCAGGTTTGTGGGAGGCTGTTCAGGTGGGTTTTGGCTGCCAACATCCCTCCTGCCCGCGATGGGCACCGCAGGAGCGGGGCAGGGGCACTGGTGGTGGTTTGGCTGTCGCGGCCCCGGCCCCGAGCTGCCGGCCTGGCAGGGCCCGGTGCAGCGAGCAGGGAGCTGCTTTCCTGCAGGCCCTGGCAGGAGGCAGCCCCAGCAAGGGAGAGCTTGGCCTCCTGCTGTGCAGCAGGGGCGGCAGAGCTCATCCTCCCTCCCCACAGAGGTCAGAGGGGTGGAAGCTGCCTGCGGCGACCGCCTGGCCCTCGCTGGCTCGGATTAGTTCCACTCTCCCAACCCCCCCTGGACCCTGGCAGCACCACTCCAGCCCTGTGGAAAAATCACTCCTGGTGAAGGCATCCCTGGTTGTGTAACTCCCTGAGCTCAGCTGATGGAAGCCAAGCCCAGGCTTCCTGTGACCTCTCTCCCCTCGCTGCCCTTGGCAGCCGAGCCAAGGGAGCTGCCCCGGCATCCATCTGCTCAGACTGAATCCGCTGCTGCCTCTGCAGCAGGGCCACTGCCCCAGCTGGAGCCAGCCCGGGGTGCAGCAGGCTCGGACTGCTCCCATGGCTGTAGAGGGAGGGCTGAGAGCTGCGTTGGTGCAGCCTGGAGAAGGCTGAGGGCAGAGCTCATCACCTTGGAGCGGTGCACAAGGGGAGGCTGCCAGCAGGATGGAGACTCCCTCCTGACAGAGTCCCCTGCAGAAGCCAAGGGGCTGCTGGGGGGGACAAGGGAGACAAGGGGCTGCTGGGGGGGACAAGGGGCCGCTGGGGAGGTTCTCATTGGACTCCAGAGGAAAATGCTTCCCCAGGAGAGCAGCTGGACACTGCAATCCTCTCCCAAGGGCAGCAGTGGAGTTCCCTGCACTGGAGCAGTTTCCAGACTCGGCTCCCAGGGTGCTGAGCCAGCTCAGTGCAGCTCTGCTCTCACCTGGGCAGGTTGGGGCAGATGATCCTTGGGGTCCCTCCCAGCCTGGCACTCTGATTTTTTTCACACCTCCCCTGGCTGCTGCTGTCCTCTGCCAGCTGCTCTTGGGTGCCCCTGAGCTTCCTTTCTCCTCCCCTGGTCCTTGGTCTTGGTCTGGCGGGACCAGGATTTAATTCTGAGGTCACTTCCTTACCCCGCTGGAGGTGCTGGAGGCTTGGCTGAGCTTTGGTCTCCTGCAGTGGCTCCCAACAGCCAGGAGTGTGACAGGGAGCACCTGAAAAGCTGTCAGTCCCAGCCTGAACCACGACCTGGACTCTTTTCTTTGGCTTACTGTTGATATTTGGGCTGAATCTCTGAGCTGCCTCTTCCCAGCCTGCTTCCCCCTCCCCAGCTGCTGGCTCATGGGTGGGAATCTGCTCAGCACCACAGGCAAGCCTCGGGGGGGGAGGGGAAGATTAATTGGAGGCTTAATTTCTTCTCTTTTCATTTGATTAGCTAAAGTGGTGGAGGCACCGAGGCCCTGCTTCTGTGCTACTGGAGGCCTCGTGTTGGCCATGAATCACAGCTCCCAGCTGCCAGAGCCTGCCTGCATGTCAGGTTAATGATGGTGGTGTAGTAAATAGTCTTGCAGGCAGAGCCCATCAATTCCAGCCCTCCACTTGCAGGCTCTGCACAGCTCCTCTGCCACCCCCTACCCAAGGCAGGGCGAAGAGGAGGGGGAAAGGAGCCCAGCTGAAAGGGGGGTAGGGGTCAGGGGGTCAGGAATGGCTCTGGCAGCAGGGAGGGGGGCTGGGAGCTGAAGGGTGCAGGTCTCCCAAGGGCAGCAGCCAGCTGGAGCCAGAGGAGTTGAACTCCCCGGGCCAGACTGTCCTGGGGACAGCAAATCAATCACAGCCAGCCAGCAACTGAGCCATGGGGTGCAGAGTCCTGCAGGCAAGCTGGAGAAGCCCACACCTGGCAGCCAGCAGCAGAGAGGTTTTATTCCTTCTCCTCAGCCCAGCTCTCCTCACTGCCTGGGCAGCTCAGCAGCACCCAGGCCCTGCCAGGCTGCAGCAGGGCAGTTCCTTCATGCAGCCTGGTGCTGGTCTGTGAGAGCTTGGAGCCAGGACTGACCTAAGCAATGGCCAGCTGGGAGAGCAGAGCCACAGGCATCGCTCCAGCATGCAGCTCCTGCTCCTCAGGCCCAGAGCAGGGTGAGCACCAGGAGCCCTTCGCTGCCCCCTGCCCCACCGTGCCCCTCGTGCCCAGCTGGCATTCAGCTCCTGCTGCTTTGCAGGAGGTTTAGCTTCCAAAACAAGCTGCTTGGTGAGAGCCTGGCACAGGCTGCCCAGGGAGGTGCTGGAAGCCTCCTGCCTGGAGGGGTTTGCAGCCAGGCTGGAGGTGGCTGTGAGCAGCCTGCTGTGTGTGAGGTGTCCCTGCCCGTGGCAGGGGTGGGACTGGCTGAGCCTTGAGGTCCCTTCCAGCCCTGCCAGTTCTGCCCAGGGAGGTGGAGTCCCCACCCCTGGAGGTGCTCAGGAGGGGCCTGGATGTGGCACTTGGAGCCATGGCTTAGTCTTGGGGGCTGTGGTGGAGGGTTGGGCTCGATGGTGTTTGAGGGCTCTTCCAACCTTGGTGAGTCTGTGATCTCTGAGGTCCCTTCCAGCCCTGGCAACTCTGTGACCCTCTGGTGTTTACTCAGAGAGAGGGAAGGGCAACGAGAAGCTGCACTGGGGAGTCACCAGCAGCTCCCCTCCTGCTCAGTCCATTTGCTGCTGCTCTTCCCAGGCCCTGCAGGCAGAGCCCTCCCTCCAGCTGAGATCCTGGGGAGAGGCAATGAGCACACAGCCTCCAGCCCTGGGGAGAAGGCAGGGACTCCAGATGGCCAGAGAAACCCGGGCTGAGGGCTGCCTTGAGGCTCTCCTGCAGATCTGGAGGCATTACAGGGAGCTAAATAAACCCAAAGCCCTCAGCCCCATCCTTGGAAATGTCAGGCAGTGTTTGTCTGAAGCTCTTCTCAGCTGAGGGGAAATGAAAGGATGGAGCAGTGAAAGAGGAGGAGGAGGAGGAGGAGGAATGCCAAACCTGGTGGCCTGGAGATGCTTTGGGTTTTAACAATGAGCAGCATCCAGCTCTCAGCAGTGCCCCCACTGAGGACCATTAGAGGGAGAGAGGATGTGGCTCAGACACCACAGATGAGCCTTGGTGCCATAATTACCTGAAGGCTCTTCAGAAGCTGCTGTGCCTCTGCTCCAGGAGTGCTCCTCTGGGAGGTGGCTGTGTTCCTAGCACAGGCACTTGGAGGAAGCCTCCTTGGCTGCTTTGACACAGCCAGGAAACCCAAACTGCCACCAAGAAACGCTGCAGTTAGGATCCTGGCTCTTGTTTCCTCTCATGTGTGGAAGCACAGCCAGCAGATGGAGAGAGCTGCTCCTGCCCCTCTGCTCTGCTGAGACTCCACCTGCAGGGCTGGGTCCAGCTCTGGGGACAGGAGGGACTTGAAGCTGCTGGAGAGGGCCCAGAGGAGGCCACAGAGACGATCAGAGGGCTGCAGAGCCTCTGCCAGGGGGACAGGCTGGGAGCGTTGGGGCTGCTCAGCCTGGAGGGGAGAAGGCTGCAGGGAGAGCTCAGAGCTGCAGCTCAGTGTCTGCCAGCAGAACTGTGGGACTGCCAGCAGGAAAGGGGAGCCTGGTGCTAGGAAGAGGCCTGTGGGAGGCAGGGGCCAGAAGCTCTGCAGGTGCTCAGGGTCGTGCTGCATCTCCAGGGGCTGGGCAGCTTCAGCTCAGCTCAGGGCAAATCTGCTCCTGACACGTGTGAGGAGATGGCACAGGGCACAGGCAGCAGGGGGCTGGAGACAGCTTCCTGCTGGCACACTGAGGGTCAGAGGCTTTTGCTCTCTGTGATGTGAAGGTGAAATCCTCACCTCAACCCCACCCCTGCCTTGCCACTGCCAGGGCATGGGGAGCTCCTCCTGTCCCCCAGCCAAAGGCTGGACTCTCCTGAAGGAGCCTGGATGGGGCCCTGTGAGGTCTGTGTCCTGGCAGCACAGATGGTGAGGGGTCTGGGGAGGAGCAGCTGAGGGAGCTGGGGGTGTTGAGCCTGGAGCAGAGGAGGCTGGGGGAGACCTCAGTGCTCTCTGCAGCTCCCTGAGGGAGGCTGCAGTGAGGTGGGGGTTGGGCTCTGCTCCCAAGGTGATAGAAGGAGAGGCAATGGCCTGAAACTGTGCCAGGGGAGGGTGAGGCTGGAGAGGAAGAAAAATCTTTGCTGCCAGCGTGGTCAGGGCCTGGCAGAGGCTGCCCAGGGAGCTGCTGGAGTCCCCATGCCTGGAGGGCTTCAAGGAACCTGTGGCTGTGGCACTTGGGGCCAGGGTTTGGTGGCCAGGGTGGTGCTGGGTGGACTTGGTTGGTCTCAGAAGGCTTTTCCAACCCGAACAGCTCTGTGGCTCCCTGGGGCCAGGGCAGCAGATGCTCCAAAGCTTTCATCAGTGCAAAACGGAAGAGACAACAAAGCAGCAGGAACCTTCTTGGCAGCAGAGCCCTTCCCTGCCAGGGGCCAGAAGTGACTTTGCAGGAATCCGTGGCTGGAGGCTCCGTGGTTCCTGGCCTCATGGAAATGTCTCCTCCGGGGGGCTGAAGCTAACAGCGGCGCTGCCGCGCCAGCTGCTCCCCCCTGCCCCGGGGCGCTGGGGGCAGGCACCGGCCCTGGGCTGCGGAAAGCATCGCAAATGTCAGCAGCAGCCTTCCTGCGAGGGGGGGAGGCAGAGGACAGAGGCTGACCGCTCCGGCCGGAGTGAGAAGGGAGGAGGCGAATGCGCTGCCGGGGAGCCGCAGCCCTGCACGGCGCTGAGCCCGGAGCTGGAGCCGGAGCCGGCCCCGCAGCGCCCCGGCCGCGGGGCTCAGCGCCTCGGAGGCAAAGGGGCTGAGCCCCATCTCCGCAGCTGCTTCCCTGCTGCCTGTGGACGCGGGGGGGGGAAGCAGCTCCCCAGAGCGCTGGGAAGTGCAGCATCAAGACCTTCCCTTCCTCCTCGCCTGCGGCCGGGAGGCTGCGGCTCAGCCCCGCAGCGCGGAGCTCTCCCTGGTGCTGGCAGCAGAGGCAGCTCCGGGCGGGGCAGCTCCCGGGGGTGCTGCCGGGGGGGTTCAGGGGCAGCGAAAGCTCTTCAGGCCGAAAGAACAACAACTTTGCTCCGAGAGGGGCGAGCTGTGGGCAGCTGCTTGCCCAAAGGCTGCCTTTGAGCCAGGGAGGAGTGAGTGGCTGGAGAGCAGCCTGCAGGAGGAGGAGGACTTGGGGTGAGCCAGCAACCGGCACTGGCAGCACAGGGAGGGGATTCTGCCCCTCTGCTCAGACCCCTCCTGCAGCACTGCCTCCGGTTCTGGGGTCCCCAGCGCAAGAAGGACCTGGAGCTGCTGGAGAGGGTCTGGAGGAGGCCACCAAGACCTCTCACCAAGGTCAGAGGCTGGAGACCCTCTCCTGTGGGGACAGGCTGGGGGAGTTGGGGCTGATCAGAGAAGGCTCTGGGGAGATTTTAGAGCAGCCTTCCAGTACCTGAAGGGGCTCCAGGAGAGCTGGGGAGGGACTTGTGACAAGGGCTGGGATGAGAGGCAATGGACTGAAGCTCGAGGAGGGCAGATTGAGACTGGGGATTGGGAGGAAATTCTTGCCAGTGAGGGAGGGGAGAGCCTGGCACAGGCTGCCCAGGGAGAGGCTGTGGCTGTTCCCTCCCTGGAGGTGTTCGAGGCTGGGCTGGATGAGGCCCTGAGCAGCCTGGGCTGGTGGGACAGGGGGAAGCTGCTGTGCCTGGGCTGTGGGTGCTGGTCAGAGCAGTCCAGGGACTGAGAGGCTCGGCTTGGAACCCTTCAGCCTGGGGTTCATTAGTGCTTGCTTAGGCACTGGCAGAGCAGCACAGTGCTGGGGTGAGCCTGAGTCACATCCCCTGAGCTGCTGTGCAGGGGAAGCTGAGGTGCTAGCTGTGAGCCAGCACTCAGCCCTGCACAGCACCTCTGGGGACCCCCATTCTCCACCCCTTTCCTCCTCCCCTTGCCCCTCTCAGGGACCCTCATCCTCCCCTGCACCTCTCAAGGACCCCTTCTCCCCCTTGCCTCTTTCAGGGACCTTCCCCTTGCCTCTCTCAGGGGTCTCTACCCCCTATCCCCCCTTGCCCCTCCCAGGGGCTTCCCCCTGCCCCTCTCAGCTTGTTTCTTCCCACGGGGTCCCTTGCACTGCCCCTTCCCCTGGACCTGGCCAGGAGGCTCCCTCGAAGTGAGTCTCTCTTCAGCTGCATCTCTACTTCCTGGCAGCCTCTCCTCATCCTCTAACTCCTGTCAGCAAGGTTATTTGCACAAGCCAGGGGCTGTGACTGCAGTTAACTAAGGTGTATAATTAGTTACTTAGGATCCATCATGTGGACTGACTGGCAGGGCTGGAGGAGGTGAGCTTCGAGGCTCAGGTGGTTGGTGACCAGCACTGGCCTTGGCTTTGTGTCTGTGTGGAGGGGAGAAAAACCACCCTGAGCACACAGCCGAGGGAGAGGAGGCTGCTGCTGGCTGGGGGAAGCCTTTTTCCTCCTCCTCTGGAGGAGGTTGCCCTTCAGCAGCCTCCACCTCAAGCATCTCGCAAGGCAAAGGGGCAGCAGTGTCCTCCTCCCGCTGCAGCCACCTCTTGCCTGCTGAGCAAGCGGCTGCTGGGCTGAGCAGTGCCAGAGTTGGGTGCAGCGCTGTCAGGTGGAGTGCACAGCAGCGTGGGAGCTTCCCCCTGAGTGCAGGGAGTTCGCTCCATCAGGGTCTCACCCTGCTGGGAGCCGAGGACCGGCCGGCGCTCACGGGTGGGTAGCTCCCCGGCAGGACTTTGCCTGCAGTGGGGTTTGATGCCCTCCAGCCCCAGAGCCCTGCCAAGGACCCAGCCCCAGGGAGGAGCAGAGTGTGAGAAGGTTCTGCAGGTGCAACACCTCTGTCCTGGGCCCTGAGAGAGAGCCAGAAAGGGAAAACTCTGCTGCCCCTGGCACGGACCTCAGCGAGCCTCGGGGAGCTGAGAAGAGGAGCAACGATTCAGGGCAGCTGCAGGCACAGCCAGGAGCCTCTGTGGGTGCTGCAGAGGGCGAGGAAGGGGAGGTGGGCACAGCCTGGCTCCAAAGAAGCCCCTGGCAGAGAGCTGGCTGTGGGAGAGAGCAGCAGCAGCGCTCGTTTGACCGGCAGGGGCTGGGGAGCAGCCTCCTGCCCTGCTGCACTGAGCCCAAGGAGCTGCTGGGAACTTCAGCACCGGGCTGGCTTCTGTCCTGGGTTGTGTTTTCTGTTGTTGCTGGGGAGAGGAGAGGCTGAGCAGAGGCTCAGCTGCCTGCCTGTGCCCCGGCAGCCCCTCTGCCACCATGACATCAGCTGGTGACTTCATCTGGGCTGGCAGGAGCAGGAGTGGGCGCCGTGTTTCCCAGCAGCCTGGCAGGCTGCCTGTCTGCAGCCACTGCTGGCACACCAGGCCAGCCCAGGGCACAGCTGGGCTCTGCCCAGGCTCCTCCTGCTCCTCTCCCGCTGTCAGCTGCAGTGGCAAATCCTCCAGCTGGCAGGGAAGGGCTGGGGCACTGCCCTGGGAAGGGGAAGGAGCTCAGTGCTCTGCAGGCACCTGGGAGGAGGGTGGAGTCAGGTGGAGGTGGGTTGAGCTACCAGCTGGAAGGATGAGAGGAAAAGGCCTGAAACTGAGCCAGGGGAGGCCTGGGTTGGAGAGGAACAACTCCTGTGCTGCAGGAGTGGTCAGGCCTGGCACAGGCTGCCCAGGGAGCTGGTGGAGTCCCCATGCCTGGAGGGGTTCCAGACACCCGTGGCCGTGGTGCTTGGGGCCAGGGTCTGGGGGCCAGGGTGGTGCTGGCTGCTGGCTGCACTCAGATGATCTCAGAGGCTTTTTCCTGCCCAAGCAGCGCTGTGATGCCAGGAGCTGAGCTGCTTTGTCGCTCTCCCTCCACAGCCCCGTGCCTGCCCTCTGCTGCTCTCGGCCAGGCGTCTTGCGCTGCCCCGCGGCGGTCGCGGCCCCTGGCCTCATTTCTCTCCTGTGGAGCTTGGCTTTCCGACAGCCCCAGGCCGTGCTTGGACGGGAGGTGACCTGCGCTGGTCCTGCGGCGACCTTGGGCTGCTGCTTGCCCTGGGGGAGTCCTTCCCCGGCTCTGAGCCCCGGGACCGGGCAGCTGCCGCCAGGGGATGCTCAGGCTGCCTTCTGCACGCCCCTGCCGCTGGCTCCCCTCCTGCTGCTGCTGCTCCCTAGTCCTCCAGCACCATCTAGAGTCCTCCGCAGACTCAGGAGATGCCGCCAGGTGCTCCCTGCGCAGGGCAGGATGCCAGCTGGGGACTGGCAGCACCCAGCGACCTCGGCTGGGCTGGCCGCAGGACGGGGCAGCAGCGTTGGCAGCTTCTGCTCCTCCTCTGCCATGAGAGCGCTGCGTGGGTAAGAGAAGTGCCTTGTGCCACCCCCGGTGGGGCAGCTGGCACCAAAGGCACAGGTCCCAAAGCCTTCCTGCAGGGTGCCAGGCAGGGATCTCGCAGCAGCAGGGAATTGCATGGGGAAAATCAGAGCGGAGAGGCACCTGAGGAAGCCTCCCGCGGAGCAGGGCAGGAGGAGGAGGAGGAGGAGGAGGAGGAGGAGGAGGAGGAGGCTGTGGTCCGCGGGGCTCCCAGCCGAGGTTCAGATCGCTGCTGCCACGGAGGGTGGGGAGGGGGCTGCAGGGTGCAGGGCTGTGCCTGCCAAGCCCGGCGGGAGCGGGGAAGCTGCTCTCTAGCCACCAACGGCTCCTGCCGGCCCCACAGCTCCTTTCGGCTGCCTTTTGGGGGGGGATTTGCTTGGCTTGGCGTTGAAGCCCTGCCCCGGCCCCCAGCGGCGGCCCCGAGCGATCCTACAGCCCACCCTGGCAGGGCTCCTTGGCACGGAGGCGCCCCGGGGCGCCAGGCAGGCCCTGAGATGGAGCAGCTGGGGTCGGGGCTGGTTTGGGATTGCTTCCAGAGGCTTCCCCCGGGGGCTTCCCGGGTTTCACTCGGTATTCTTCCCTTCAGTGTCTCTCAGGGTCCAGGCAGCAGGCTCCTTGCTGGAGGCACAGGTGGAAGGCCACCCTGGCTGGCTCCTGGCGCCCCCCCCGGGCACCCTGCTCTGGCCGCGCTGGCAGCAAAGGAATTGTTCCTCCTCTCCAGCCGCAGCCTCCCCTGGCTCAGCTTCGGGCCACTGCCGCTCCTACCCCCTGACACCAAGGAGAAGAGACCAACCCCAGCCTCCCCTCGGGAGCTGCAGAGAGCACCGAGGGCTCCCGCAGCCTCCCCCCCCAGCTCCCCCAGCCTCCCCCCCCCAAGCCTCCCCCCCAGCTCCTCAGCCTCCCCCCCAGCCCTGTCCCGCAGACCCTTCCCCAGCTCAGTTGCCCTTCCCTGGACACCTCCAGCCCCTCACTGCCCTTCCTGCAGTGAGCCAGAGCTGAACCCAGTACGCAGGGGGTGGCCCCAGCAGTGCCCAGCCCAGGGGGGCACAGCCCCTCCGATGCCAGGCTGGGGTTGAGCTCTCTGTGGGAGGGCCACGTCCCGGCCCCCGGGGGGCACAGAGCAGCCTGGCTGCGCCGCGGTGGGGCCCAGGCCGGCTCAGCAGCCCGGGCTCTGCCCTGCAGGGGGACAGTGGCAGCCCCTGGGGTGCCAGGACCAGCTGACCTGGTGCCCGGTGGGCATCGTGAGCTGGGGCAGGGCTGTGCCCACCCCAACCAGCCTGGGGTCTACACCAACGCGGCCCAGCTGCTGCCATGGATCCACCACACCCCCGAGGTAAGCTGGAGCCAGGGCTGCACCCTGCTCCCCCCTCCCTTTGCTGCCCTGTGCCCACCTGGGCACAGCACCCTCTGCCCAGCCTCTGCTGCTTCCCTTCTGCCTCTGGCTGTTGGCTTGTCTGGGTTGCTTCTGCAGCAGCTGCACTGGGAGCAGAGCCAGGAGAGACCTCCCCAGGCAGCACTCTGGCTCCCCAGGAGCAGCCCCGGCCCTGGCAGGCAGGGGCAGAGCCAAGGCCACGCTCGGTAGAAAGAGTTTATTAAAGGCAGTGTCAAGGCCCAGCTCCTGCACAGCCCCCCGGGGGCTGGCAAGTGGCTGTCAGCAGAGGGCTGAGCTCTGGGGGGGGAAAAGGGCAAAGGAGCCCAGGGGAGCCCCAGGGGGACACTCTCGGCCTTCAGATCCCTTGCTGGGAGGTGAAAAGGAGAAAGGAAGAGGGTTTGAGGGGCAGTTCCCTCCCTCCTGGCTCCCTCCTGCCCAGCTGGAGCCTCAGTCCCTTCCCTCCTGGCTCCCTCCTCCCCAGCTGGAGCCTCAGTCCCTTCCCTCCTGGCTCCCTCCTGCCCAGCTGCAGGCTCAGTCCCTTCCCTCCTGGCTCCCTCCTCCCCAGCTGGGGTCCCCAAGTGCTGCTCTCCCCCCGCCTGCCACCTAGAGCCAGGCACAGAGGGAGCTCCTTGCCCCCCTGCCAAGGCTGTGCCAGGCTGAGCCAGCAGGCAAGGCAGGCCCTGAGCTGTGCCATGCCCTGGGTGCCACATCAGGGCCCAGCTCTGACTCAGGCCCTGCAGAACTGCTCTGGAAAGGTGAAGGGAAGCCAGCACAGGACACAAGAGGAGGCACCAAACAGGGTGGAAGGTGAAGCCCTGTGGCCAAAGCTTTGTGAGCAGGCTGCAGGCAGTGCCTGGCAGGAGCTGCTGTGGGCTGGGGCACACTTGGCCCCTGGGCTGCCCTGCTGGCTGCTGCTGGGGAGTGTCTGCACCCAGGGAGATGAAGATTTCTCCCAAGTCCCAGCTCCAGCCTTTCTTAGCTTGAAAGAGAAGGCTTGGAGTGCCTCATTCCCTCCCCACCTCTCCCCAGGGGCAGGGAGTTTGCTACCAGCAGGCAAGAGGAGCCAGAGCTGGGCAGAGGCAGGAGCTGCTCTGGCTCCCCAGCTGCTGCAGGGAGGCTGCCAAGGCCAAGGCAGTCGAGGGGCCAGGGGCAATCCTGCTTCCCCCCCAGCAGGAGCTTCCCCCTCCCACCCCTGCTCAGGTTTCACCCCCTGCAGGTCTGCTCTTGAGGGGGGCAAGAGCAAGGGTTTGGCACTTCAGCCCCCTCAGAAGGGTACCAAAAGCTGCTGAGGCCTGGGCTGGCACCTGCAGGGGGCAGGACACAAAGGGCTGCTGAGGAAGGGCAGAGGGAGGCTCAGGAGTGAGGAACAGCAGTCCCTGAAGCAAGCCTGGGGGAGAACAAGGGCTGAGAGGGCAGCAGGGCCTGCCCCCCCCAGCTGCTGGGCACAGCCCCCCCCCAGCTGCTGGGCACAGCCCCCCCCCAGCTGCTGGGCACAGCCCCCCCCAGCTGCTGGGCACAGCCCCCACCCAGCTGCTGGGCACAGCCCCCCCACAGCTGCTGGGCACAGCCCCCCCCCAGCTGCTGGGCACAGCCCCACTGCCTGCCCTGTGCTCCAGCTGCACTCCTGGAGGAGGGGACTGGCAGGGATCACAAGGGAAGAGCTGGAGCTGGGCACAGAGCCCCTGGGCAGCCTGGCAGCAGGCTGGACTCTCCAGCCCCAAGGCCCTCTGCCTGGCAGGCCAGGAGCAGGCAGTGGCCAGTGGTAGCCACCTTGGGCTCTCTGGCCCCAGGCTCCCAGAGCCAGCCCTGTGCTGAGGGAGCTAGGGGAAGGGTCTCCTCCCTGCCTCAAGCCCCCAGGGAGCCACTGGCCCCAGGACAGCTCAGAAGGGGCAGATCCAAAGGAGTAGCAGCAGAGAGCTCCTTGCTGCAGCAGGAGCAGGCAGCTACTTGATCCTGGCCAGAGCTGCTGCTCTCCTCTCTGTGTTCTGGAACAGGGCCCTGATCAGGCTCTTCACCTCAGCTGCAGAGAACTCAGCTGCCAGGGGCCCTTTGCCATCTGCCCACCTGCAGGGGGGAGAGAGACCTGGACTGGACCAAGCTGCACAGCAGTGGGGTGCCAGACACCCCCCAGGGCTGCTCAGAGGCAGGCAGCAGCCTGAGGGCAGAGCTGCTCAGCCAGCTGGGTAAGGCAGCAGGGCCTGGGCTGATTCTCCCTCTTCCTGCCCCAGAGTAAGGCTAAAGCCACTCTGCACAACTCCCTTCGGCTCCCACAGCCCAGGGCAGTGTCTGTGGCCAGCTGGCAGCAGAGCTGGGAGCCTTGGGGGCCAGCACTGAGCAGGGCACGGCAGAGGAGCTGCCCTCCCCCCCAAGGAGCTGCCCTCCCCTCCCAGGAGCTGCCTCCCCCCCAGGAGCTGCCCTCCCCCCCCCCAGGAGCTGCCCTCCCCCCCAGGAGCTGCCCTCCCCAGCCCAGCCCAGGGGAGGAAGGGAGAGTCTGGCTCCTGCCAGCTGCAGGGAGCAGCAGGAGGGCTGCAGGGAGCAGCAGGAGGGCTGCAGCCCCTTCTGCCCAGCTCAGGTGCCTGCCCCTTGCAAGTGGGGAGCAGGAGGAAAGCTGCTGGGAGGCAGAGGTGGACTGCAGCAGGCCAGGCTGCTGGCTGGGCAATGCCTCTCAGCTCAGCAGCCAGGGGCTTGGCTCTCCCCTGCCACCTGTGGCTCAGCAGTGCCTCCTCCTCCTCCTCTGCAGGAAGCAGCTGAACCGAGGGGCAGCCCTGGGAGGGGCCAGGAAGAGCCCCAGGGGCAGGGATCTGCTCCTGCCCAAGTCATTGTCCTTCACCTCAGGGAGGGCCCAGCCCCAGCCCCAGCCCCAGCCCCCCTCCCCGGGCTGCAGGGGGGCACAGGGGGACACCTACTGGTCTACTATCTCCTGGAGGTTGGCCTGCAGGATGATCATCAGCTGCCTGAAGCTCATCCACTTCTGCACATAGACCGGAGCCTCCTCCTGGTACCTCCTGTTGCTCTCCCCCCGGGCAGGGGGTGAAGACCTGCGGGCCCCTCCTCCACCATGGCTCTGCAGAGGCAGTGCAGCCTGTCTGCATCCTCTGCAGAGATGTCCTGGAGGGCAGAGCACAGGGCAGGGCAGCAGTTAGCTGCTGGGGCCGGGCTGGGGGAGGCTGAGCCTGCAGGCCCCAGCTGCCGAGGTACCTCCAGGGCAGCGATCCTGGCGGCCATCTCGGAGAGGGCTGTGTTCAGCAGCGTCCCCAGGGCCTTGCAGTACACATTCACCGGCAGCACATCCTGCCAGACCTTCCCCAGCCTCTTCAGCTGGTGCAGGACCTGCAAGAGAGCAGCTGGGGGGCAGAGGGCCCTTCCAGGCCAGACCACCCTCTGGTCTTGGCCTCAGCAGCAGGAGGGGCCTGGAGCTGCTGGAGCAGGAGCAGAGGAGGCCATGGGGATGAGCAGAGGGAGCAGAACCTCCCCTGTGGGGGCAGGCTGGGGGAGCTGGGGCTGAGCAGGGAAGAGAAGGCTCCAGGGAGACCCCAGAGCAGCCTTCCAGCTCCTGAAGGGGGCTCCAGGGAGGGACCTGTGACAAGGGCTGGGAGAGACTGGGTGAGAGGGAAAGGACTGAAGCTGGAGGAGGGCAGATGGAGCCTGGAGAGGGGGAAGAAACTCCTGGCAGTGAGGTTGGGGAGAGCCTGGCACAGGCTGCCCAGGGAGGCTGGGGCTGTGCCCTCCCTGGAGGTGCTCAGGGCCAGGCTGGATGAGGCCCTGAGCAGCCTGGGCTGGGGGAGGGGTCCCTGCCCCTGGCAGGGGCTGGCACTGGCTGAGCTCTAAGGTCCCTTCCAGCCCATTCTGTGACTCAAGGAAGAGCAAGAGGGGCACCAGGCTGTGGTGAGAAACCAGCTGGAGGGAGGCAGAGGCAAGGGCAGCCCTGCCCTGGCATGGGGCACAGCTGCAGGGTGCATGAAGGCTGCTCAGGGGCAGAGCTGCCCTGGGAGAGCAGCAGCCAGGCATGCCCAGGGCAGCAGCAGCAGGAAGCAGCCCCAGCCCCAGCCCCACGGGGAGCAAGGGGAAGGACACAAAGGCACAGCCCAGGGGGCAGGAATCCTGCCAGGAGGGAGGGGAAGGCAGCTGCCCAGGGCCAGGGGGGGTCTGGCTGCCCTGCCTTACCTGCCTCACTGCTTTGCTGGCTGCACTGAAGTTGTCCTCATCCTCCAGGTTGGAGAAGTTCCTGGCACTGGAGAGCCTCTCCAGGATTTCCCCCTTCTGCACCCTCATCTGGGCCAGGAAACACTCCATGCCTGCAGCAGCCACAGCAAGCAGAGAGAAGCAATCACCCACCCTGCCCAGCTGGGGAGGCTGCCAGTGCCCAGCCAGGGCCTGGCTGCAGCCTGGCAGCGCTGAGACAACTCCCAGCCCCGAGGGAGAGGCCTGGGAGCAGCACAGCCCAAAGCAGCCGAGGGCCAGGGGCACAGGAGGGAGAGGTTGCTGCTGGGGCAGGTCCCAGGGGAGGCCACAGAGGCGAGCAGGGGGCTGCAGAGCCTCTGCCAGGGGGCAGGCTGGGAGCTGGGGCTGTGCAGCCTGCAGGCAGAGCTCAGGGCTGCAGCTCAGTGCCTGGAGGGAGCTGCAGGCAGGCTGGGGAGGGACTGCTCAGAAGGGCTTGGGGTGACAGGAGCAGGAGCAATGGGCTGGGACTGGAGCAGGGCAGAGCCAGGTTGGGCACCAGGAGGAGGTTCTGCCCAGGGAGGCTGGGGAGACACTGGCACAGGCTGCCCAGGGAGGGGGTGGAGGCTCCATCCCTGGAGCCACTGAGGATCAGCCTGGCTGTGTCCTGTGCAGCCTGCCTGGCTGGAGCTGTCCCTGCTGCCTGCCCCTGGGGCTCCCTCCCAGCCAGGGCAGGCTCTGACTCTGTGACCTTCTCCCTGGATCCCAGCCTGGCCCTGGAGCTCTGGGGGGGGCAGCAGGAGTCAAGAGCCAGCTTCTAAAGAGCCAACTGCCAGAGCCAGGCCCTGCAGAGCCTCTCAGCCCTCCCAGCCCAGCAGCCCCCCCTGCCCAGGGCCCCTGGCTTCCACCCCCTGCTCCAGCCAGGAGCAGCTGCCAGGGTTCCCCCCAGGTGCTCCCCAGCACCTTGCCCTGCTGGGAGGTGCACTCACCAAGCCTCCTGAAGCCAGGCACCAGGTCCACAAAGGTGGCTGCTCCATCACAGAGGACGTTGGTGAGGTGGTAGCTGAACTGGTGGCCCAGGGTGAGCAGGTGGTGAGCCAGGTACATGCAGTTGTTGTGGTGGATGGCTGCCAGCTGGGGGAACTTCTGGAGGTTCTCCCTGCCCCAGGAAGAGAGGAGAGATGGATTCCCTGGGAGCTGCCTCTCTGGGCTCCTGCCAGGCTGAGGGGGCTGGGGCTGTGCAGCCTGCAGAGGAGAAGGCTCCAGGGGCAGCTCAGAGCTGCTGCCAGCACCTGGAGGGAGCCTGCAGAGACCTCTGCTGAGGGTGGCCAAGCACAGGGCAAGGAAGGGCTTGGAGCTGAGCAAGAAGCTCCTCAGTGGGAGGCTGGGGAGGCTCTGGCCCAGGCTGCCCTGGGGGCTGTGGCTGCCTCCTGCCTGGGGGTGCTCAGGGCCAGGCTGGATGAGGCCTTCAGCAAGCTGGGCTGGGGGGGAGGTGTCCCTGGCCCTGGCAGGGGGCTGGAGCTGGCTGAGCTCTAAGCTGCCTCCCAGCCCAGCCCATCCTATGGCTCTGTGAAGCATCTGCTGCTCCCAGGGCTGAGCAGCTCCCTGCAGCAGGCAGGATGTGGCAGCCTGGGGGGGCCCTGCAGGGCTGCTCCAGCAGAGCTCTGCCCTGGCTGCCCAGCCCAGGCCCCAGCTCCCACTCACCTGTGGTAAGTTGGCACCACATCATAGAAGAGCTGGAACATGTTCCTCACCGAGTAGAAGAGCTGCACACAGCTGCAGGGAGGAGGAGGAGGAGGAGGAGGCTCCTGTCAGCTTGGCAGCCCTCAGCCCCCTGCCCCCAGGGCTCTGGCAGCAGGGCAACAGTGCCACACAGAGCAGCCTGGCAGGGGCAGCCAGGGATGGCAGCACAGGCAGGGGCCTGGAAGCCTCCCAGGGCTCTGCTGGCCTTGGGAGCAGAGTGTGGAAGGAGAAGCTGCAGAGCACCTGCCTGAGGCAGAGCCCTGGCAGCCAGGAACAAGGGGCAGTGTCCCCTGCCCCCCTGCTCTGCCTCAACTCCTGACACTGAAGGGCACTCAGGGCCCTGGGCCCCCTCCTTCAGCTGTGCAGCACGGAGCAGGCAGGGCTGCCCCCCGCAGGGCTGCCCCGGGAAGGGAAGGGTTTGGCTTGCCCCAAGCCCCGAGCTGAAAGCTGCCTGGCTGGCTGTCCCACCAGAGCACCATGGCCACCAGCTCTGCCCTGCACACAGCCCCAGGGAGCTCCTCCCTGCCTGGAGCTGCTACAAAGCTGAAGCCCAAAAGGCTGCCCAGCCTCGGGGCTGCAGGGGCTGCCCAGCCTCGGGGCTGCTGCTGCTGCCCAGCCTCGGGGCTGCAGGGGCTGCTGCTGCCCAGCCTGGGGGCTGCAGGGGCTGCCCAGCCTCAGGACTGCAGGGGCTGCTGCTGCCCAGCCTCGGGGCTGCAGGGGCTGCCCAGCCTCGGGGCTGCAGGGGCTGCTGCTGCCCAGCCTCGGGGCTGCAGGGGCTGCTGCTGCCCAGCCTCGGGGCTGCAGGGGCTGCTGCTGCCAGCCTCGGGGCTGCAGGGGCTGCTGCTGCCCAGCCTCGGGGCTGCAGGGGCCAGCCTGCAGGGGCTGCTGCTGCTGCTGCCCAGCCTCAGGGCTGCTGCTGCCCAGCCTCAGGGCTGCAGGGGCCAGCCTGCAGGGGCTGCTGCTGCTGCTGCCCAGCCTCAGGGCTGCAGGGGCCAGCCTGCAGGGGCTGCTGCTGCTGCTGCCCAGCCTCAGGGCTGCTGCTGCCCAGCCTCAGGGCTGCAGGGGCCAGCCTGCAGGGGCTGCCCAGCCTGAGGGCTGCAGGGGCCAGCCTGCAGGGGCTGCTGCTGCCCAGCCCCAGGCAGCCAGGGCAGAGTCCCCTCCAGGGCCGATTCCAGTCACCTCTCTTCTCCTCAAGCCCTCCCCATCCGCTGCCAGCTGCTTGGTGCTGGCCAGGGCAGGGAGAGAGCCACGAGTGAGGGAGCCCCTACCACTGGTCAGTGCTGGCTGTGGCCTCCAGCAGGGTGTGGTAAGCCAGCTCCATCAGCTGCTGCACCGAGGCGCTGATGCGGCAGGGGGGCAGGGCGAAGGTGTGCCGGCTCAGCCCGGGCCCGGCCCTCAGGGCCACCGCAGCGGCAGGGGGGGCCTCGGCGGCGTTCTGCGTGCCGAAGTGAGCTCCTGCCCCCGGATCAGGAAGCTTGGGCAAGGCCATGCTGGACTCAGGGGTGATCTAACGAGAAGGAGAGAAGAGGGTTTGGGTTTGGGGCTCCGAGGAGGACCTTGAGGGGCTGCAGCAGGTCTGGAGCGGAGCAGCAGGGCTGGGGAAGGGTCTGGAGAGCAGGGCTGGGGAGGGGTCTGGAGAGCAGGGCTGGGAAGGGTCTGGGGAGCAGGGCTGGGGAAGGGTCTGGGGAGCAGGGCTGGGGAAGGGTCTGGAGAGCAGGGCTGGGGAAGGGTCTGGAGAGCAGGGCTGGGGAAGGGTCTGGAGAGCAGGGCTGGGAAGGGTCTGGGGAGCAGGGCTGGGGAAGGGTCGGAGAGCAGGGCTGGGAAGGGTCTGGAGAGCAGGGCTGGGGAGGGGTCTGGAGAGCAGGGCTGGGGAGGGGTCTGGAGAGCAGGGCTGGGGAGGGGTCTGGAGAGCAGGGCTGGGGAGGGGTCTGGAGAGCAGGGCTGGGGAGGAGCAGCTGAGGGAGCTGGGGGGGGTTGGGCTGGAGAAGAGGAGGCTGAGGGGAGACCTGCAAGGGGGGGAGTGAGGTGGGGGCTGGTCTCTTCCCCCTAGCCCCAGGTGCCAGGAGAGGATCTGGCCTGGGACTGTGCCAGGGGAGGCTGAGGCTGGAGAGGAGGAAAAGTCTCTGCTGCCAGAGTGCTCAGGGACTGGCAGAGGCTGCCCAGGGGCGTGGGGGAGGTGGCCAGGAGCTGTGTGGCCATGGTGGGGGTGGGCTGCTGGCTGACCTCAGAGGCCTGCTCCCGAGGAGCTCCCAGTCCAGAGCCCCCAGGAAGCAGCCTGTGCAGGGCTGGGAAGCACTGAAGCACACAGGCCTGAGCCCCAGCTGCAGCACAGGGCTGCACCACCCCTCTGAGCACAGAATTAACCAGCTTGGAACAGACCTCCGGATCCTGGAGCCCAGCCTCTCACCCAGCACCACCCAACCAACTCCACCATGGCACCAAGGGCCTCATCCAGGCTCTCTTCAATCACTTCCAGGGATGGGGACTCCACCCCCTCCCTGGGCAGCACATCCCCGTGGCCAATCTCTCTTCCTGGGAAGAATCTCTTCCTCACCTCCAGCCTGAGCCTCCCCTGGCTGCTGGGGGTCTCCTGGCTGAGCACCACAGAGCTCTGCAGGCAGTCCTCTGCCTCTCCTTGCAGCTGTGCCACAAACCAGCACAGCCCAGGAGGCAAACTCTGGCTGTGCTCAGCCACATCCTGCTGCTGGATGGGGCTGAGACTCTGCCTGGGGACTTCTTTTGCCAGGACCCCAAGCAAGGCAGCAGCTCAAGCAGCAGGGAGTGTCCTGGGCAGGCTTTCTGGGCTGCTTCCCCCCCCAGCAGAAGCAGGGAGCTGCAGCAGGAGGCACCTTGACAGTGTTGTGTATCTCTGAGGTCATCAGGCTCCTGGCTGCCACGATCACATCCTGGCACTTCTTGTTGGCAAAGTGGGAGTTGACATTCCTGGCATATCTCAGGAGGTCTGTCATGTCCCCCTTCAAGAACTTCATGTCCTTCAAGGCCTTCTCAAAGTCCTCTGTGGCTTTAATCACCTGAGGAGAGCAGAGAGAGGCTCTGCCTGAGCACAGCCCCAGGGGCAAAGGCAGGTGGGGGCAAACCCTCCCCTCAGCTGCAGGCAGAGGCTGAGCTTGGGGGTTTGGTGAGGGCTAAGCCCCCAGCAGCTTCTCTGCAGTCCTGGCACAGAGGGGGAGGGACCTCTGGAGTCCAACCCCCCCCTTTGGAAGGAGCTGGCCCAGCTGGGGGCACCAGCACACGATGGCAGTGCCTGAACTGCAGCTCTGTGCCCCCTGGGCTTTGCTGCCAACCTCACTCAAGCCCCAGAGCAGCCCAGAGGCTCTGCACTGGAGCAGAGCTGGGGCAGAGGGACTGGGAGGTCTCTGCTGAGTGCTGCTGTCTCCAGCCCCAGGAGGAGCTTGTGGCCTTCTCTGCCAGCAGGAAGTTCTGGTTTCTGCCTGGCCTGAGCAAGACTCCCCTCTGCTCACTAACCACAGCACTCAGGAAGCCAGCTGAGCAAGCAGCCTCCTCCTCCTCACCTTCAGCCTCTCACAGGGCCTCAGGCAATGGACCTGAACAGCCTGGAAGTCTCCAGGTCTTGTCTAAAGTGTAGCCTGAGCTCCCCAGGGCAAGAGGCCTTGCAATGCTTTGCTTGGCAGGCAGAATCCCCCCAGCTCCCCTGAGCCACAGCTGCAGGCCAGCAGAGCTTCCCCTGCAGGCTGCCCCCTGGCACTGCCACCAGCTGGAGCTGGCAGGCTGGGAGACCTACCTCTATGTAGTGCTCCAGCTCACTGCTGCTGGCTGGGATGGAATGCACCAGGCAGGTGTGAATGAGGCAGTCTGACAGCTCCTCCCAGATCAGCTGCCCCAGCAGCTCGGCCAGGGTCAGCCTGCCCTCCTCTGCCTGCTCCCCAGGCTGCTCCAGGGGCACATCTGGGGTCAGAGAACAGAGAGAGGCTTGGATTGCCCTGAGCAGAGCCCTCAGCAGCTCACCCAGTGCCACACAGCAGCTCCCCTCTGCTCTGGAGATGCCATCCCCAGCCAGGGCCAGCTGGAGCTGGGTGAGCTGAGCCTGCCCAGCACCTCCACTCCATGCATGCTCCAGCAGCTCAGGGTGCAGCCCCTGGAGGATCCTCCAGGTGAGCATCCTGGGCTGCACCAGGACCTGCACCCTCCAGACCTGTGGCAGGCCAAGATCAGGTTTGTAAGGGGACAGCCTCCACCAGAACCTCAGCTCCTTGATCCCCCACCCCCACAAGACTTTCCTCCTGCGTGCTCCCAGCTCTGTGGCTGCTGGCTCAGGCTGCCAAGGTGCCAAGCAAGCAACACTGGAAGCAGCTTAGACCTCTCACACCACGCTGCTTAGCCACCAGCTCTGCTGGGAAGCTTCTGCTCCAACTACACCAACCAAGTGATGGAGCTCAGCCTGAGGCCAAGAGGCAGCAGCCACCTACTCAGCAGGTACTTGTGGAGCACTTCAAAGACAAGTTTGATCTTCTCAAAGACCTCCACAGGGGAGCAAGGATCCAAGGCAGGCTCCTGGAGTCTGAAACGTAGGATGAAGACATCTGAGTGCTCCTCTGTGAGGGGCTGGAGAGAAGGGTAGGAGACCAGAGGCTTCAGGATGTGCTTCAGCAGCAGCTGACCTGAGGAACAGACCAACAGAGAGGTGATCCCCAGCAGCAGGAGGCAGGCAGCTTGCTGCAGTGGGGCCCAGCCCTGACTGCTCTGGGTGCACCTCCTTGCCATGAAGGAGCCAGGAACCAAGTGGCCTGGAGTGAAACCTCTGCCTCAGGTGAGCACAGAGGGAGGCCTAACCAAGAGCAGTTAGTTCCACCTGAAGTGGGAAGCCAACAGCTGGCAGCACAAGATCCTGTGCCAGGCCCTGCCCACTGCCCAGCGTCCCCACCCCCAGGAAGGGTGCAGGAGGTCAGAGGCTGCCTGGCAGCAGAGGCCTTGCTCTTGGCAGGTGAGGAGGAACTGGAACTGGAGCAGCCCTTTAAATACCAGGCACAGGGTGGGGGGGAAAGATGCTAAATGGAGAGGAAAGGATAAACCAACCCCAAAGCCTCCTGGCACCAGGCACCAGAGGCTCAGCTCCTGCCCCGAGGGGCCACAGCACTCTCCCAGGGCACCGCCTTCGATGTCCACCTTGCGGCAGGGAGGAACTCCGGGGCTCCCCCAGCTGCTTGTATCAGGGTGTGTGGGCTCTTACCAAACGTCTTCAGCTTGGCCTGCAGCTCCCCCAGCAGAGCAAGAGCCTGCAGCACAGCAGCCAGCGGGGGGCCGGAGAGCTCCTCCTGGGCGGGCGGCACCGTGCGGAGGTGCAGCTCCGAGCGCGCCGCTGCCTCGGGGCCGCTCTCTGCCGAGGGAGAAGAAGCACCGGGGGGTCACAGGGAGCCCTGGCAGCCAGCAGGGCTGAGAAGCTGCTGCTCAAGCAAGGCTCTGCCTCTCCCCAGTGCCACAGAGCAGCACCAGGGCCTCAGCAGAGGGTATGGGGTCCCCATGCTGCAGGGGAGGAAGGGAGGGAGGATTGGCCTCCTGCAGCCAGAATTCTCCTTTCGGCCACTTTGCACTTCAGAGAGTTAGTGACCCACAGCAGCTCCTCCTCCTCCTCCTCCCTCTCCCCACTCCAGAGGAAAAGGTGGGGGTTTGTCCCCAGAGAAAGTTTGTTTCAATGAAGCAAGAGAGACTCCTGAGCAGCTCAGGATGAGGGGGAATGGATTGGAGCTGGAGGAGGGCAGATTGAGGCTGGAGATGAGGAAGGAATCCTTGCCAGTGAGGCTGGGGGGACTCTGGCACAGGCTGCCCAGGGAGGCTGTGGATGTGCCCTCCCCTGGAGGTGCTCAAGGCCAGGCTGGATGAGGCCCTGAGCAGCCTGGGCTGGTGGGAGGTGTCCCTGCCCCTGGCAGGGGGTTGGCACTGGGTGGTCTCTAAGGTCCCTTCCAGCCCAACCCATTCCATCACTCCATGAACTCTCCTGAGCTGTGCTCCCAACCCTTGCCCATGAAATACCACACATGCAGCAGGTGAAGCTTCAAAGCTGTGTCCAGCACCTGCTGACAGCACTGGATGGGTGCTGGCAGCACCCTAAGCGCTCTCCAAAGGACACTGCCAGCCCCCACAGCTGCCAGAGCTCCTGCAGCCAAGCCCAGCTCAGGGCTGCTCCTGCACTTCCCACCTTGAACCCAAAGAGTGAAGCCAAAGCACTGAACCCAGCCAGAACTCTGAGCACCTTTTGAAGGAGGAAGCTTCCACACAGCCAGCTTCTGCCACTCTTCTCCCAGGTGGTAGAGCATGTTCTGGGTCTGCACTGTCAGCTCTGTGCTGAGGGCTTTCAGGATCTTCAGCTCAAAGCCCCTGCGGGCTTCCAGCGCCCTCAGGCTGCTCCTCGCCTGGGGGAAGCATCGGGCACAACACCTCAGGGCAGGGCTGGGCCCTGCACAGGCCAGCAGTGCAACCTCCAGCACGGGCTCAGGTTCGGGCTCCTCCCTCCAAGGAGGACAGTGAAAGGCTGGAGCAGGGCCAGGGAAGGGCAACAGAGCTGGGGAAGGGTCTGGGGAGGAGCAGCTGAGGGAGCTGGGGGGGGTTGAGCCTGGGGAAGAGGAGGCTGAGGGAGACCTCAGAGCTCTCTGCAGCGCCCTGAGAGGAGGCTGCAGCCAGGTGGGGCTTGGGCTCTGCTCCCTAGCATCAGGAAGGAGAGGAAGTGGCCTGAGATTGTGCCAGGGGAGGGTTAGGATGGAGAGGAGGAAATACTTGTGTGCTGCAGGAGTGGGCAGGGACCGGCAGAGGCTGCCCAGGGAGGTGCTGGAGTCCCCAGCCCTGGAGGGGTCCAAGGAACCTGTGGCCATGGCGCCTGGGGCCGGGGCTTGGTGGCCATGGTGGGGTTGGGTTGAGGGTTGGGCTGGCTGCTCTGGGGAGGTGTTTTCCTTCCCACCCTGTCAGACTCTTCAGAGGCCCTTCCTACCTGCTGCAGCTGCTGAGCTGCTACCACGTACTTCCTCTCCAGCAAGGCAGTGTTGTACTCCTTAATAGCTGCATCAAACTGCAACACAGGCAGAGGGCTTTGTGCCACTGCACAGCCACCCCCAGACCACAGCTCCCAGCCCCATGCCTGGGGAGGATGACTCCTCCTCACCTCCTGCAGCTTCCTCAGGACACTCAGCACCAAGGTGTCTCTCTCCAGCTGCTGCTTCAGCTCAGCAAACTCAGCCACAGCGATGTTGAGATCTCGTTGCACCTAAAAGGCAACAGAACTCTGCCCTTGCTCCCCAGGCAGCAGCTGTCAGCAGGCACAGGGAGGGGGCACAGGAGGAGGCTTGGAGGGTTTCTGTTGGTAGAATCATTCAGTGAGGAGGGGAAAAGGCTCCACCCAAGAGCAAGACCCTTGCAGGCAATGGGAACACTTAGACACTGGCTGCTCCTCCCTTTCCTTTCTCCTTTTTTAACTCCCCTCTCTTCTGCTTTTCTGGGTGGGTTGGGGCTGGGGTGGGGTTGGGGTTAGGTTGGGTGGGCTGGGGTTGGGGTGGGCAGGGTTTGGAGTTGGGTTTGGGGTGGGCTGGGTTTGGGTTTGGGGTTGGGTCTGGGGTGGGTTGGTTGGGCTGGGTTTGGGGGTGGGTCTGGGGTGGGGCTGGGTTTGGGGCTGGGCTGGGTTGGGGTTGGGTCTGGGGTGGGTTGGTTGGGCTGGGGTTGGGGTTGGGCTGGGGGGGGTCTGGGGTTGGGCTTGGGCTGGGCTGGGTTGTGTTTGGTTTTTGGTACACTGCAGCTTTGTTTAAAGGCACCGTGAGGAAATGCAGCCCCAGCAGCACCGCAGCCTTCCTTTCACACAGCCATTTGCAATGCAAGACCCTCCCCCAGAGCACTGCTCCAGGGCCCCAGCTGCTGGAAAATCAACCAAAGCAGCAACACCCAGAGGGTGGAGCTGCAGCACAGCCTGCAGGAGCTGCTCACATCCTCCTCAGGGGCTTCAGGGAGGCTGCAGAGCTATGAGTTGGGTTTCCATTCTTCCCACAGCTGTGCCACACCTTACAGAGTGCCAGGCTGATCCTTCTGTCTTTCTGCAGGGGACCTGGGCCACCCTTTGCTTTCCCTTGCAGGACCGGGGCCACCCTTTGCTTTCCCTTGCAGGACCTGGGCCACCCTTTGCTTTCCCTTGCAGGACCTGGGCCACCCTTTGCTTTCCCTTGCAGGACCTGGGCCACCCTTTGCTTTCCCTTGCAGGACCTGGGCCACCCTTTGCTTTCCCTTGCAGGACCGGGGCCACCCTTTGTTTTCCCTTGCAGGACCTGGGCCACCCTTGGTTTTCCCTTGCAGAACCTGGGCCACCCTTTGGTTTCCCTTGCAGGACCTGGGCCACCCTTTGCTTTCCCTTGCAGGACCGGGGCCACCCTTTGCTTTCCCTTGCAGGACCTGGGCCACCCTTTCCCAGCTCCACAACAGCGAGCAGCAAGCTCTGGCCGCTGCCTTCCTGCCAGCCCTGCCGTGCCACACACCTCTGCAGCATGAGTCACCTAAAGCCGTTCCTCGGGGGTGACATCACCCAGGGGTGGCTCAGTCTGGTGACCTCCTTCCCCACTCTGCTCTCAGCGGCCCATGGAGGGGGGAGCTGGGGGGTGGGATGAAGCTGGATGCAGGGCAGGGCTCGGCTCGGCTCACCTCGTTCTCGATGCCTGCTTTCAGCAGGTCGATGCTGCTGCTCAGCCCCTCCACCCGCGCCACCAGCTCCTCGGCGCTCTGCATGCTGGGCAGGAACTCGTTGTACTTCTTGTTGATCATGTTGCAGACTTCTCCCTGCAGAAGAGGAGCGTCGGGGCGCCGTCCCTCTCGGGTGGCCCTCCGCCAGCAGCGGGCAGCGGCCGCACCGGGGCCGCCCTGCCCCGCGTAACTGCCAGGGACCCCAGCCAAGCGCACGCTCAGACCGCAGCGGAGCCGGCAGCAGCAGCACCCTCAGCCCTGCCGCCGGACGGCCACCTCGGGCCCGCCGCCCCACCCCGCCCCGCCCCGCCCCGCCCCGGGATCGGTGCCTCGCTGCGCTCTCCCCGTTCCTGGCCTTGCCTTCAGGTCCTCCACGCGGCGCGACAGCCTCCCGATGCGGGTGCCCAGGTCCTCCTTGTCGAGGCGGCCCGAGTGGGCCAGCACGGCTGCCACCAGCGAGCCGCTCGGCGCCGCCATGGCTCCGGCCCCGCTCCCGCTCCCGGCCCCGCTCCCGCCCGGCCAGCGCCCGCCGCCGCCGCGCGGCACCACGGGACCGACGCGGCCCCAGTGGCGCTACGGCGGCCGCCGCGGGACACGATTGCTCGGCGCGTTCCGCTCCCGCTTGCGGGACCTCCTGCTGCTGGGCGGGGGTGCCTGCGGAGGCTGGAGGGCTATGGCTGCGGGGTCGCACCCCTCGGAGCTCCGTGGCCGTGGAGGGAGCGGTGACTGCAAAGGGATCTGTGGATGCTGGTGGGCTATGGCTGCGGGGTCGCACCCGTGGGAGCTCCGTGGCCGTGGAGGGAGTGGTGACTGCAGAGGGACCCGTGCATGCTGGGGGACTATGGCTGTGAGACCTCTGGGTGCTGGAGGTTCTCTGGCGGCTGCTGAGGGTTGACGGCTGCGAGGGGACTCCTCGAAGGCTGCATGGCTGTAGGGGGAGCCGTGGCTGCCGTGGGGTTCCGTGGCTGGGAGAGCACTCTTGACTGGGGGCAGACCCTTAGCTGCTGCGGGGGACCTTTGACTGCAGGAGGCTGCGTGGCTGCTGGAGGACCCCCGACCTCAGCCCCCACTGTCCTCCTTCTCCCCTCCTCTGCCTTCCTGTGGGCGTTATGTCTGCGGCTGGGGTGCGAAGGCAGGGCTGAGGCGCCTCAGGCATCACCCCGCTGCTGGGAAAGGGAGGCTCCAGCCCCCAGCATCCGGTACCCGACGCAGAGCTCGGAGTGCGTGGCGGTGAGGAGCTCTCTGCAGCGAGCAGGGCGAAGAGCCGGCAGCGCTTTGTGCCATGCGGAGGGGAAGAGCCCTGGGCACCTGGGTGCTCCTCGCCAGCCTGGCCGTGGCCAGCTGGGGTGTCCGAGGTAAGTCCCTGGGTCGGCAGCCGTGCCCGCGGGGCGCTCGCCGCGGTCCCTGCGCTGCCACCCGCGTGGCTTGCACCGCAGCTGTCTGCACCGTGCTGGGCATGGCTGGGAACCATCTCCCGTGGGCTTGCTGGGGCTCGGAATGGTGGCACCTCGATGGGGAGCTGTGTGCTGGTGACGGAACACGCGTGGCGTGGTGCAGTGATGCCTGAGGACAGGGCTGCTCTGGTGGCTTCACCTCTCCTAGCCCAGTGCTGTGGCAGCCTGGAGCTCTGTGTGCCGCCAGCTGAGCTCTGGGCTGCTTCTCTGCTGCCGACCCTGCTTTCTGTGCAGTCGTTCTGTGTGTGGTGTCCTTCTGCTCTGCGCAGGGACAGCTTCTGGGATGCTCCCTACAGCGCTCATCCCCCTGAGTGGGACCCTCAGCTCCCTGCAGCACTCCGGGGGGTTGAGAACTCGACCGTGAAGCTCTCTGCTCTCCTTTTTCCTTCTCGTTTTCCTTTGTGCAGGACAGAAGGTAAGGGTGAAAGAGATCAGCGGGAAGGTGTTCCTGCAGTGTGAAACAGACAAAGCGACTCCCGTCAGCTGGCTGAGAAAGGGCGATACTGAGGAGAGAAACGAGACCCTGCTGGACCTGGGGGCAGCTCACAGCGACCCCAGAGGCAGCTACGCCTGCAAAGCAAACGGCAAGACCAGCACCTACCTGCAGCTGCACTACCGCAGTAAGTGCTGCAGAGCTGCTTCCAGGGCTGGAACTGCTCCGAGCTGGGAGGTCCTCCCCTCGGAAGCCAGGCTGGGGGAGTTGGGGCTGCTCAGCCTGGAGGGGAGAAGGCTGCAGGGAGAGCTCAGAGCTGCAGCTCAGTGTCTGAAGGGAGCTGCAGGCAGGCTGGGGAGGGACTGCTCAGAGGGGCTTGGGGTGACAGGAGCAGGAGCAATGGGTTGGGACTGGAGCAGGGCAGAGCCAGGTTGGGCACCAGGAGGAGGTTCTGCCCAGGGAGGCTGGGGAGACCCTGGCACAGGCTGCCCAGGGAGGGGGTGGAGGCTCCATCCCTGGAGCCACTGAGGCTCAGCCTGGCTGTGTCCCTGTGCAGCCTGCTCTGGCTGGAGCTGTCCCTGCTGTGGGCAGGGGGTGGGCAGGGTGCCCTTGGAGGCTTCCTTCCAGCCTGCTGCCCTCTGTGACTCTGTTGGAAACCCTTCTCACCTCCTCCCTCACCTTGCCCCTGCCCACACCACCTGCAGCCCCCTGCCGCAGGCAAATTCTTTTTGGCCTTCTCAGCACTTTTCTGCTTGGTGCTGCTCCAAAAACTTCTGGGAGGTTGTTTGTCCTGAAGTCCTTGGCATTGGTCCTCTGCAGGAGCACTCTCACTCACTCCCAGCAGCAGCTCCAACCACACAGCTCTGGTGCCTCCACCCCAGGGCACCCTGTGAGCTCTCCCTCCGGCCTGGCAGAGCCGGCTGAGCGCTCTGGGCTCAGAGTGGCCCTGGCTGCGGGGGGCAGGTGTTGGGGTGGGGGTAGGGCCCTGGCTGTGGCCCCACTGTCAGTGTCTGTCTCCTCCTGGGCTTGCAGTGTGCCAGAACTGCATCGAGGTGGACGCTGCTACCATCTCTGGCATCGTGCTGGCGGACGTGGTGGCCACCATCTTCCTGGCAGTCGCTGTGTACTGCATCTCCGGCCAGGACAGGAGGCTCACGTCCCGAGGTGAGAGCCCTGGGGCCTGCCCCGGGCAGGGGGGGTGCCTGGGCAGCAGGGAGGAGCAGCAGCAGGCACCAGCACAGGCCAGGAGCCGTGCTGCTGGAAGCACAACTCGTGCCCAAGGGGTGGCTGGCAGGATGGTGGTGCCCAGGAACAGGACAAGGGCTGCAGGCTGGAAGCCAGGAGGTTCCCCTTCAGCATGAGGAGAAACTTCCTTGGTGTGAGGCTGCTGGAGCCTGGAGCAGGCTGCTCAGAGGGGCTGTGCAGTCTCCTGCCCTGGAGGCTTTCCAGCCCCTCCTGGAGGTGTTCTCTGTGCCCTGCCCTGGGTGCCCTGCTCTGGCAGGGGGGGTTGGAGTGGATGATCTCCAGAGGTCCCTCCCAACCCCTCCCATTCTGCTCCTGTGATCTCCTGGAGCTGTGTGGCACCTAGGGGCTTTCCATCCCTGCCCACACAGCTCTGTCACTGCAGGCAGCAGCCAGCACAGTGTGCCTGGGGCAGGCGACTGTGGGAGCACTCCCTGCACCCCTCCTGCCCCTAGCTCAGCTTCCCAGGGGGAGGCAGAGAGTGCACAGAGGTCCCCAGAGCATCACCCCAAGGACAGCAGCTGGGGACAAAGGGACATCTGGGGCCTTGCAGGGGCTTTCTGCCCTCAGCAAAGGAAGGCAGAGGGCTGAAAGCAGCCCAGCTGCTGGGGTTGGGCTGCAGAGGTTCATGAGTGAGCCCTGGCCACCTTCTTCCTTCCTTTAGCTTCTGACAGGCAGAACCTGATTGCCAGCGAGCAGCTGTACCAGGTGAGTGTGGGCACACAGGGGAGGGCTCCAGCACCTCTGGGTGGGGCTGGCTGGGTGCTGGGACCAGCATGGCCATGCTGCCAGGGCCGCTGGGGGGCACTCAGTGCCCTGGGGCACCGAGGTGCTGTGAGCACTGGGCATCTCTGAGTCACCCGGGGGGGGCAAGCTCAGCTGCCCCCTGCCTCTTACTCTGGGGGGTGTTGAGCTCTGGGGTTGGGGGTGGAGGGAGGAAGAGCTTGGCACAGAGAGGGCTGGGCCAGCTTCCCCTGGCCCCTCTCCCCAGGGCTGGCAGAGCCAGCTGCATCTCCTCCCCCCTCTGTTTCTGCAGCCCCTGGGCGAGCGGGGCGAGGGGCAGTACAGCCAGCTGCCGTCGGCCAAGGCACGCAGGTGAGGAGTGAAGGGGCTGGGGGCTGGCTCTCCTTCCCCCCCAGAATGCCCAGGAGCACCAGGACCCTGCCCTGGCACTGCTGTTGGAAGCTCCCAGCTGGCAGGAGGCTGTGGCTTTTCATCTCTGCAAGCTCCTTGCCAGGATGTGCTGCCTGTGGCCCTCTGCTCTTCCCTCTTGCCCCTCTGTGTTCCCCTCATTAAAGATGAGCCTCTCCCATGGTCTCCCTGCCCTTGTCTTGAGGCCCAGGGGCTGTGCAGCTGGGGAAGGTGCAGCCTGGATGCCATCTGCCTGGATGCCATCTGCCTGGATGCCATCTGCCTGGATGCCATCTGCCTGGATGCCTGCAGAGCTGCAAGTCTGCCTCTGTCTGTGCCAGGACCTAAGGGGCACCCAGGTCCCTTGCTGAAGCTGAGGGAGCTTGAAGGGAGAGGGCTGCTGCCCCTGGCAGTGGCAGAGTCTCACTTAACTCTCTTCCAGAGTGGGGAGTGGGGGCTCCAGGGGTGTGGGTGCCTCATGGCCCTGGGCAGAGGTGGAGGCTGGCAGCAGGAGGGCAGGAGGCTGCTTCCCCTGCATGTGCAGGGCCTGGCACTGGGCTCCTGGCAGGAGCAGAGCCATGGCTGGGTGGTTCTTCTGCTCTAACCTGCTCCAGGGGAGGCTGAGCCAGCACCTGCCAGCACCTGCCTCTGCTCTCCAAAGCCAGCTGGGTAGGAGCTGCTGTGGCCAGCAGCCTGCCAGCTTCATGGCACCTTTGTGCCCATCAGGTCTCGGAGCAATGAGCAAAGGTAAAACCTCAGCCCCAGGGCAGAAGCAGCCAGGAGCCAGGGGGCTTGGGTCTGCCCTGCACAGGGCAAGGAGCCTGCAGAGGCAGCACCAGCAACTGCCCTGCTTGAGAGGCTCCTCAGCACCTCCCCCTTGGGGGGCCAGAGGAGTTCCTCTAGGGCAGCCTAGCACAGAGGCAAAGAGCTGCTGCCACTGGGTGGGCACTGGTGCCACGGAGATAAGGAGAGTGTGGGCTGGCACCGCCTGGGGCACCCAGGAGGCAAACAGGCAACCCCAGAGGAGGTGGCAGGGAGCATCAGGCTGCAGCTTGAAGTCAGCTTTAGGTCAGAGGGGCCCAAGCCTCTCCCAGCCCACTGGTGGGCCGGGGCTGCGGGCAGGCAGCCCTGGGGCAGAGCTGCTTGCAGAGGGCGGGCAGGTGA
The DNA here is from genome assembly GCA_015227895.2 of Colaptes auratus. Lineage (NCBI taxonomy): Eukaryota > Metazoa > Chordata > Aves > Piciformes > Picidae > Colaptes > Colaptes auratus. The sequence continues at coordinate 1,799,839 of JAAWVA010000040.1, read as the reverse complement.
CCCAGGGTGGGCACAGAGCTGCTGGGGGGCGGCAGCTGGGTCGGGCACTGCCAGCTGTGCTGCCTCTGAAACCACATCCTGCAGGCTCAGCAGAGCACTCTGGAGCCCGGAGCCTGCCTGGGGCTTCATCTCCCCGTGCTGAAACTCGAGGCTGAAACCGCCCCCAGCCCCCTCCCGCCCCCCTGCTGCTGTTTCCTCTCTGCAGGGCTGTTGCTCTGAAACCCAACAGGAAGGTGGCTCTCAGCCCACGCTGGGACAGAGCCCTTCCCAGGCAGCACAGCCTCCCTTGGGCCCTTCTCAAGGTCTTTGGAAACCAAAGCATTCAGGATGAGGCAGATTTAACATCTGGATGTTGAGTGCAGGGCACCTCAGGTCTTTCTCTTGCCCCCAGACCCACCCCCAGCTCCTCTTGCCCCTGCTCTCCATTTCTGGGTGTCCCCCCCAGCCCTGGCACAGTCTGCCCCTGCCCTCCCCAGCTGGGCTGCTGCAAGGTGAGGCAGCACAGAGCTGCTGTGCCAACTGACTCAAGCTTGCCCCAGCCCCACAGCAGCTCTGCCTGGCTGAGACTGCTCCTGACCCCAGAACTTCACAAACCCAACTGTGAAAGAGACAAAACCACAGAGGAAATCATCTGCAGTGCAGAGCTGGGGGTGCTGGCTGCCAGTTTATTACTGTGTCACACTCTTTAGAGGCAGAGGAGAGACTCAAACCAGAGAAGCCACAGATCAGAGGCTGCTGGGGGTGGGCAGGGACCTCTGGAGACCACAGAGTCCACTCCCCACCCCGCTGGCCAGAGCAGGAAGTCTGCCAGCTTGCTAGCAGAGCTCAACCCCCACATGCCCTGTGGCAGGGCGTGCAGAGAGCCCCCAGGGAGCGGGGCAGGAGGTCCTGGCCCCCGTGTGCTGTGGGCGTCCTGCGTGGGCAGCTCAGAAGGCCCTGGGCTGCAGCCCTGCGTACAGCTCCCGCTGGCCCTTGCGGATGGGCTGTGGGAGCAGCAGAGCTCAGCTGGGCGGCCTCGGGGCACACCACCCACCGGGGGGCTGGGGCAGGGCTGCACGCTGCTGCCCACCCCCTGCGGCCCCAGCCCCAGGAGAGGAGGCTCCGGCCCCCCTCAGCGCCAGGATCCCTCAGCTCGGCGGGCAGCTGCAGAGGCTCCCTGCCTGCCCCTCCCCTGCCCCCCCCCTCCCCTCCCTGCTCCCTCCCCTGCCTGCCCCCTCCCCTGCCTGCCCCCTCCCCTGGCCTGCCCCCTCCCTCCCTGCTCCCTCCCCTGCTGCTCCCTCCCCTGCCTGCTCCCTCCCCTGCTCCCTGCCTGCTCCCCCCGCGCCTGCTCCCTCCCCTGCCTGCTCCCCCCTGCCCTACTCCCTCCCCCCCTGCTCCCTCCCCTGCCTGCCCCCTCCCCTGCTCCCTCCCCTGCCTGCCCCTCCCCTCCCCTGCTCCCTCCCCTGCCTGCCCCCTCCCCAGCCCCCCAAGGGAGAGGGGGACAGTGCAGCTGTTCCATACCTCGTAGTCTGGGTTTGGGACAGGGGGAGGACGCTGCATCTTCTGCCCTGCAAGACAGGCAGCCAGAGGTCACCCTGGGAGCTGGCTCACACAGCACAGCGTGGGGGGGACCTCCCCAGAGAGCATCGCCCGAGGACTGCACACCAGGGGCTTGGGGTGGGATGAGAGACCTTCGAGGTCTCTTCCAACCTTGGTGACACTGTGACACTGTGTGAGGGGGAATGGATTGGAGCTGGGGAGGGCAGGTTGAGGCTGGAGATGAGGAAGAAATTCTTCCCAGTGAGGGTGGGGAGACTCTGGCACAGGCTGTGGCTGCCTCCTCCCTGGAGCTGTTCAGGGCCAGGCTGGATGAGCCCTTGAGCAGCCTGGGCTGGTGGGAGGTGTCCCTGCCCGTGGCAGTGGGGCTGGAACTGGATGATCCTTGAGGTCTCTTCCAATTTAAACCATTCTAGGGGTCTGTGGGGGAGGTCTTGGAGGAACAGAGGATGCTGCAGCACTCAGCTGGGGCAGATGTTTAGTGCTTGGTGGACATCCCCTGGAACAGCTCTTACCTCGTTGCTGGGTGCCAGCGCTGCTGCTGGCTCTCCCCTTCCTGTCTTTGCTGAAGTAGTAGACCAGGATCAGCACCCCCAGAGTGATGAGGAGATCTGCAGTGATGATCCCTGTCACTGCCAAGGCATCCAGCTCCTCACAGTTGGTGCACACTGCCAGGAGGAGAGGGGGAGATGCTCAGGGCCGGCACCCTTCCTCCCCAGCCCAGCAGAAAAGGAGCAGCTGTGGGTGGGAAGGAGAAAGGAGCAAACAGGAAGGAAGGGAACAGCACAGACCCGGCCAGGGGGCTGGGGGGGTGCAGCCTCCTCCCCTACCCTCTGCTCTTTGCATGGTGCAAAACACCTCCTGGACCACCCCCTCCCACCCTCTGCCCCTGCTGAACGCAGGGCAGCTGCCAAAGGCTCCAACGGCTCCCAGGCTTCCATCCCTCTGCCAGGGCTGGGGGAAGCTCGACCCTGGCTGCTGGGTCACAGAAAGCAGGCTGTGTGCTCCAGGAGTCCGCTCTGCAAGGCCAGAAGAGCCGCTGGAGCAGGGCAGAAGCTGCACAAACCAAGAGGGAGCTGGGGAACCACTGACATGCAACCAGCTTGAAGGCTGCAGAGGGTGGTGAGGGGAGGGGAGGGGAGGGGAGGGGGATTCCCTCTGCCAAAAATGTGCTCCTGGGCGCTTTTGCTGCCCTCACAGAGCAGGAAGGGCCGCAGCAGGATCACACCAGCCAGCCCAGCACGCTGAGCACCGGCTCTCAGCTCCTGTTGTCCACCCCTGCAGCTGTGCAGCCCGCGCCGGCAGCCCGCCCCGCGCCCGTTCCTCACCTCGGGCGTGCAGGTACATTTCATGCTTCCTGATGCCTGAGCCACAAGTCACATTGACAGGAGAGCTGTCATGGTCCTCTATGGTGTGCTTCTCCCCACTCCCAGCTACTTTTGTCCCAGACAGCTCCCAGGTGATTGAGCCTTCAGCCGAGGGGCAGGTGATCGTCACCGCGGTTCCAGAAATCTCCACCAGGAATTCTTTGTCGGGAATGGGGACAAGGAGAGGGGAAGCAGCATCAGCCTCTGAGCAGCCTTCCCTGCCCACCCTTCAGCCCACCCTGCTGGTCTGCTCTGCCAGATCTTGGGCTGCATTGTGTCCTGCCTGCTGCAGGGACAGGCTGGGGCTGTTCGGCCTGGGGAAGAGAAGGCTCCAGGGAGACCTCAGAGCAGGCTGCCAGGACCTGAAGGGAGATACAAGAAGGCTGCAGAGGGACTGCTCCCAAAGGCCTGCAGGGACAGGCCCAGGGGCAAGGGTTTGGAACGAGAGCAGAGCAGATTGAGACTGGATGTGAGGAACAAGCTCTGCCCCAGGAGGCTGCTGGAGCACTGCAGCAGGCTGCCCAGGGGGGTGGCTGAGGCTCCAGCCCTGGAGATGTTGAAGGTGAGGCTCAGCAGGGCTCTGGGCGACCTGCTGCAGTGGAGGATGTCCCTGCTGAGTGCAGGGGGCTGGGCTGGATGCCCTTGGCAGCTCCCTTCCACCCAGCCCATGCTAGGATCCGACGTGAATTCCCTCTCCTGCAGCCATCCTTCCCTTTAGCCTCGCAGATTCTCTCCGAGGGCCCTCAGGGAGTGCTCAGCTGCGTGTCACAGAGCCTGCCGGCCAGCCCCCCCTCTGCTTGCTGGGCCCTGCACATGCAGAGCACCGACAGCAAGCAGAGGCAAACCGTAGCCCTTTCACACCCCCACGCCCCCCAGCCGTGACCACAACAGCAACCAACAAACAGGAAAGGGTTTCTTTCCCCCCTGAAATCCTGCTTGGGCTCCGAGACTCCTGCCTGCCCCGCGAGGCAGCTGCAGTCTCTCCCTTGTGCTGAGTAACGCAGAGCGCTGGCCAAGGGCCCTCACCTCCCTCTGCCTCATCATCACCTGCAAAGGAGGGAGAGAGAAGCGTTAGGGACTCCGCTCACGGCTCCCTTCCTGCCGGTCGCCGCTGGGCAAGGGCCAGCCCTGCCCGGGGAGCAGCAGCAGCCATTAGGGACAGCTGATGCCGGCTCGGCTTCGCCAGCGGCAGTTAGCGCGGAGCAACATCCCCCCCTCGGAGAGCTCCGATCTCTTCTCTTGGACTCCCAAAGGTTTGGAGCAAGAGGCTCCCTGGGGGTCCCTCCCAAGCCGGCGGTGCTGTGGCTTCAGCTCCTCCCCAGGGAGGCTCTTTTGAAGGCACTGAAGGGTTAAGAGTGCAGGTAAAAAGCACTTACCCTCCTGGGCCGCGGTGCCAGCTGCAAGGGAAAGGTAATCGGTGTGAATGAACTGAGCCACCGGGCTGCACCAGCAGGAGTGTGGCCAGCAGGGCAACGGAAGGGATTCTGCCCCCCCTCCCCCCGCTCTGGTGACCTCAGCTGGGGGCTTCTGTTCAGCTCTGGGGGCCCCCCACCACGAGAGGGACACGCAGAGGGTCCAGAGGAGGCCATAAGGCTGATCAGCTCCTGCTGGGGGCTGGCACCACTCCCAGCCTGCCACAGCGAGGCTGAAGCTACCTCCCCCCAAACGGGGCAAGGAAAGTGCTTGGCCAAAACCAAGCCCACAGGAGGACCCAGAAAGCACTGCCAGGAGCTCCAACCCTGCTGCAGGAGGGCCGGAGCCCAGGTGTCCCGGGGAAGCAGCTAGAAAGCCAAGCTCCACGAGGGAGGTTGGTTGGTTGGTTGGTTGGTTGGTTGGTTGGTCTCTCTCCCTCCAGCCTGAGAGGGTTGGAGCAGCAGCTCCCCAGGCACTGCAGGTGCCAGCTGCAGGACCATGTGGCTGCAGGTCCTTTGCAGCCCTGGGCTTTCTCCTGGGGCAGCCACCCTCTGCTCCCCTGCACTACTCACCCCCACACAGCAGGAGCCCCAGGAGAGGCAAGCACCTCTCCAGCCTCATCCTCACGTTGCTCCTTCTCTTGCTCTTCTCTACCACACCGGGTTGGCAGCACCAAGGGGAGGAGGAACGGAGATGTTGGCCCCTGGAGGTCTCACGAGGAAGAGGCCCAAGGCTCCCCCCCCAGAGCTGTGGGTGTAAAGCAGCACAGTGAGCAGTGCTGGGGAGACTCACTGCTTCCACTGCAACCTGCAAGCAGGCAGGGAAGCCACAGAACACGTCTGACAAAATGAGCACTTGCCAGGAAGTGTGGAGGCTCAAAACCCCTGCCTGGAACGTCACTGACAGCGAGTGGTGGCTGCTCTGCACCAGCCCAGCCCAGGCCTCAGAAGGTCTGCCCGAGGAGCAGCAGGAGAGCCTGGATTAGATTTGCTCTCCAACAGCTTTTCAAAGAGGCTTTGAAGTCGAAACTACTGCAAGCAATAGGAGGGAATGAACAAAGGAGCCAGAAATGGAGCCAGCTGAGCTTCCAGAGATGCTGTGGAGCCAGCAGAGCTGAGCCTGCAAGTGCCAGGCTGTAAAGCCCATGGCTTTCAGCCTCTGCCCTGAGGGTGATGCTCTGCTCCCAACAGGCACTCCAGGACATGCTGCCCCACCACAATGTCTCCTCTAGAGACTTCCAAGACCCACCTGGACATGTTCCTGTGTGACCTGCCCTAAGTAATCCTGCTGTGGCAGGAGGATTTCACTCAGTGATCTCCAGAGGTCCCTTCCAACCCCTACCATTCTGATTCTATGACCGGGAGGGACCTTGCTTTGCTGCCTTGCTGTTTCTCTTCGGGTGCCACCAGCCTGCAAAAGCAATCCCACGCTTCCAGGCAGCGCTGGGACTCACCAATTCCACCTACAATGAAATCTCCTTTATTTCTTTCTAGCAGCCCTCCCAAACGGTAAAGGGCTTGGGGAAGGCTGGAGAAAACTGCCAAAAGCAGGAGGGAACAGGGTAGGTGCAGCAAAGAGACCCCAAAAGCAGAGCCAGCGGGAGCCCAGAGCCTGTGCTCAGCCCCCTCTGCCCCTGGTCCACTCTGGGCTGGCTGTGCCTTGGCTGTGCCTTGGCTGTGCCTCGGCTGTGCCTCTTTTGGAGGGGTCCCCAGGCTCTGCCGCCCCCCGGGCCGCCAGCAGGCGCGGGGGTGGCCTGGCGCCGCTAGAGGGCGCTCCGACCCCTCGCAGCCTGCTCTGCTGCCGCTGCCGCCCGCCGGGAGCCCTCCCGCTCCTAACCGGAGCTTGATGCAGGCGAAGGCCCCCACGGGAGTGGGGCAGGAGCCTGTCCAAGCTGTGCTTCCAGCATGGGCAGGTTGGGAGCACACTGGCCTGCCCTGTCCCTCTGCCTGGAGCCGACAGAGCTGTCAGAGCTGCTCGTAAGGCTGCGAGAGCAGAGGGGATTTGAGAGCGCACTTCACAGACTCACAGTCACAGAACGTTAGGGGTTGGGAGGGACCTCTGGAACTCATCCAGTCCACCCCCCTGCCAGAGCAGAGGCACCCAGGGCAGGGCACACAGGAACAAACCCAGGGTGGGCCTCAAAAGTCTCCAAAGATGGAGATTCCACCAGCTCCCTGGGCAGCCTGCTCCAGGGCTCCAGCAACCTCATGGTACAGAAGTTCCTCCTCCTGTTTGGAAGGAGCTTCCTATGTTCAAGTTTGTGCCAATCACCTCTTGTCCTGTCACTGGGTACCCCTGGGAAGAGTCTGGCCCCATCCTCCTGACACACACACCCCACACCCCCCCCTTATTTGTAAGCATTGATGAGATTCCCCCCCTCAGCCTCCTCTTCTCCAGGCTAACCAGCCCCAGCTCAGCGATCCCTGCACGCTGTCTGTTTCAGGAGGGCATTTCCCACCCTCTGGATGCATTCCCACGTGGCTGCCGGAGGGCTCCCTGGTCCGGGTTGCCTTTTTTTTGGGGGGTGGGGGCAGTGCGTTCGCAGGTTTTTGTCAAACGATTGCCCCTCGTCCCTTCGGGCTGTGGCGAAACACCTTCACCCTTTCTTCCAGGAACACAAATTACCTCCCCCGAGAGGGGAGTGGTTTCAGGTGGAAGCTGGGAGGAGGGATGATTGCAACACAAAAGAGCAAAGGAAGATGGGAGGCAGAAGAAATTAAAACTTGCCTCGAAAAGCTGCCCCGTTTCACACCCAGGGGTGAGCCGGGCCGGCCGCACCTCGCCTTCGGGAGCCGGGGCAGGGAAGCGCTCGGAGGGAGGAATTTGCTCTGCTGGGAAGACTCGGGGCGGGGGGGGAGCCCCAACTTTCATCCAGGTAGTGAGAACCTGAAGCGAATGCTCGGTGCGGCTCAGCCTGCGCAGTCCAACCTCCCGCTGCCAATGCGTGGCCCCGGCTGGCTGCCGGCTGCGCTCTTCCTGGCGGTACAGCTGCGAGGTAAGGAGACCCGGAGCCGCCTGGCCTCTGCTGCCGTCTCGCTTTCCCTCCTCTGATCCCTTCATGATCATCCTGATCGGGCAGAAGCTGGGGGGGAGTGAGGGGGTCGGGGGGTGGCTGCGGCTCTTTGGGTCCGGGGCTGGCTGCGGGCGGCACGGCGTGACCGAGCTCGGTGGACAAACAGGTTTAGGCGTGTTCAGGGGGAAAGTGAACACTGAGCTCATTCTGAGCTCGGGTTGCACATCTTCTCCCCTCCCTCCAGGAAGGTGAACTTTAGTCCTAGGTATTGCTTTTTTCGCTTTGTTACCAGACACTTGGAGATTATTCAGCGGCGGCTGGGGAGGGTTCCCAGGGCGGCGATCCCAGGCAGGCAACAAAGCTGTTCTTTAGGCTGTCAGGGAGTGATAGGACTGGGGGGGGTGTGTGGAGCAAAACTAGAAGTGGGGAGACTCAGATTGGATGTGAGGAAGAAGTTGTTCCCCAGGAGGGTGGTGAGAGCCTGGCCCAGGCTGCCCAGGGAGGTGCTGGAAGCCTCCTGCCTGGAGGGGTTTGCAGCCAGGCTGGAGGTGGCTGTGAGCAGCCTGCTGCGGTGTGAGGTGTCCCTGCCCATGGCAGGGGGCTTGGAGCTGGCTGAGCCTTGAGGTCCCTTCCAGCCCTGCCAGTTGTATGAATTTCCCGTGGCCAGTAAAGACGGCGTGGGAGGAGACCACCATTTGAGCAGGGTTGTCGCTTTGGACTCGGTGACCCTGAGGGTCTTTTCCAACCTGAATGCGATCCTTGATCTCAAATCCATCAGCACGTGGATACCCTGCGCAGCGGCTGGAAGGGACCTCTGGAGATCACCGGGTCCAATCCTTCCCCCCCCGCCCTGCCAAAGCAGCACCACCTCGGCAGCTCTCATTTCCCCACCGCTTTTAAAAGGCACCGATTCGTTTGCTTCGGAAGTTGTTGAAAGACGAAAGAGATTTGGCTCCGAATCTTCGATGGCTGCCAAGGAAGTCTTTCGTTGGCGAACACCTTCGGCGCTGTGGCATTCCAGGCGTCCGTTTAGTTATTTATTTCCCTTTGGGAAAAGAAAAGGGGGGAGGGGGGGGGGGGGGGTAAGGAAAGGAAAGGAATCCGGCCAGGAAGCCCTTGGTTGTAAATGATTTTCAAGCACACGAAATGCGGCGATGGTCCTTTTGCGAGGCCGCGTTTTACCGCCCCACAATGCTCGGGGCTTGGGCGTTTGGGCTGAGAGGGGGTTTGGGGGCTCGCGTTTGGGCTGAGAGGTTTGTTTGGGGGGTCCTGTTTTGTTTGAGAGGTGTTTTAGGGGCTCGCGTTTGGGCTGAGAGAGGTTTTTGGGGGATCCTGTTTTGTTTGAGAGGGGTTTTAGGGGCTCGCGTTTGGGCTGAGAGAGGTTTTTGGGGGATGGGGTCCTGTCTTGTTTGAGAGGGTTTTTTTGGGGGGTCCTGTCTTGTTTGGGAGGTGGTTTTGGGGGGTCGCGTTTGGGCTGAGAGGTTTTTTTTTGGGGGGGTCGTTCTGTCTGCTTGGGATTCTTCGGGGTCTCCTTGTTTGGGATTTGTTCCTTTGGGTTTTCTTTGGGGGTCTTTTTGTTTGGGGGGTGTTGAGGTTTTATTTAGGAGTTTTTTGGGGTCTGTTTGTAAATTTGGGGGGGTGGGATTTGGGTCGTTGGGGTCTTTTTGTTTGCTTGCTCGAATCAAAGCGGGGTGAGTGAGCTCCTCTCCAGGAGGCAGGAAATCACTAACCCTTTCTTTTTCTGCCGGGTTAATTCGACCACTGAAGCAAAGGAAACTAAAGAGGGAGCAGAGGATTAGGAGCGGGGAAGGATGTCCCCAGCAGCAGCAAGGTGTTTAGCACAGCCCTGCGAGGTGGAAACCAACCCAGAGAGAGCTGAAGTGGGCAGGGGGAGGGGGGGAAAGTAGGAACTTGGAGACCACCGTTCTGGTTTCCCTATTTTTCCCTTCAATTCCTTCTGCGTCCTGCTGGGTGTCTTCCGCCCAGGCCAGCACCGAGTCAGCGATGTTAATTAACCTCTTTTTGCCCTTCCAAGTGGCAGCTGGCGGTGGTTTGGTTAACGGAGGCTGCCGCTTTGCTAAACGAAGGCTTAAATTTACCTCGAGGATTTCCTGTGGGGCTTCTCGGGGCGATTGTATTTGGGCTAAGCTGCCTAGCCGGGCTCCTGACCTCCCGATGGGTGCTTCCGACATCAAGGAGAGCAGTTTGCAGGGCACTCGGGCTGCTGACGCCGGAGTGCCCCAAGCAAAGCTCTAGCAAGGGGAACAGCAGCTGTGAACGGGGCTCGGCAGCTCCTCCGGGGGCGGCTCGGCTGAAGCCATCTGCGAGGGCAAGCAGGTTAGGTCCCCGGCACTTGTGCGAGCTTGCGAGCGGCGCAAGGCACACGAGAGGTGGTCTGGGATCTTCGGGGCCAGTCAGCCAGGCTGTGCTTGAAGGGGGGGGGGCGCTTACAGCAGCACTGCCCCTCCCGGAGGTCTCATTTCATGGATTCACAGCATGGGTTGGGTTGGAAGGGGCCTCAAAGATCATCCAGTTCCGGCCCCCTGCCATGGGCAGGGACACCTTCCCCTAGAGCAGTTTGCTCAAGGCTCCATTCAATGCTTTGAACACTTCCAGCTCCACAGCCTCCCTGGGCAGCCTGTGCCAGTCTCTCCCCACCCTTGCTCTCAAGAATTTCTTCCTAATCTCCAGCCTCAATCTCCCCTCCTCCAGCTTCAATCCATTCCCTCTCACTCATCCTGGCACTCCCAGCCCTTGTCACAAGTCCCTCCCCAGCTCTCCTGGAGCCCTTTAGGTACTGCAAGGCTGCTCTAAGGTCTCCCTGGAGCCTTCTCTTCTCCAGGCTGAACAGCCCCAGCTCTCCCAGCCTGTCCCCGTGGGGAGGAGGTTGTCCTCATCCCATGGAGGAGGTTTGCTCATGCCCTTCTCCCTCCAGCCTTTGTCCCTTTAGACAATTCCTCCTCAGAGGTCCTTTCTTTCCCAAGCAGTTATCAGGTCTGTGAGTGTTTAGCTGTGAGGCCACACAGAGCTGCAGCAGCAGCTCAGGGGAACACAAGCTTTAAGAGCACAGGGGGGGACCTCTGGCATCCTGCATGCCCAGGATCATCTCCCTCATTATCTGCCTGCTTCTCACTGTCAGGTTAAACATTGACAGGGATAGATAAGGCAGGCAGCCCTGCAGACTACCAGCAGATAAGGAGAAGTGCTGAGCTTACACCTGGGCAGGTTTCCTCGCCCCTAACCTCTTCTCTTGTTCCCCTGCAGCACTGTGGCCTGCGGCGGCCGTGGAGGTTTACACTGCCAAGGAGGTGAAAGCTGTCAACGGCACCAACCTGAGGCTAAAATGTACCTTTTCCAGCACCAGCCCCATTAGCCCAAACCTGGCAGTGACCTGGAACTTCCAGCCCGAGGACCTGAGCTCTCATGAGCCTGTAAGTGAAGCCTTAATGCTGCATTGCCCCACTGCAGGCTTGCCCACGGGCAGCAGTCCCAACACCCAGCACTAGGTCAGCTCTGTGCCTGCCCAAAGGCCAGGCCTGGGCACACAGCACGAGGAGCTGTCTGCAGAAACAGCCTTGGAGCTCCCCTGGGAGCAGCTGGGTGCAGGCAGCTCTGCTGCCCCCACTTCCATGGTGCTGCTGCTACCACGGGCTGCCTGGTGCTCAGCACTGACAGCTCCTCAGAGTGCCAGGCTGGAAGGGACCCCAGGGATCCTCTGCTCCAACCTGTCTGGGTGACAGCAGAGTTGCAATGAGCTGGCCCAGGACCCTGCCAAGCTGAGCCTGAGAAGTGTTCCCCTGGAAGGGACTCCACTGCTGCCCCTGGGAGATGATTCCAGTGTCCAACTGTTCTCATGGGGAAATATTTCCCTCTGGAGTCCAATGAGAATGTCCCCAGCAGTTCCCTTGTGCCCATCACCCCCCTTGGCTTCTCCAGGGGACTCCTTGTCAGAAGGGAGTCTCCATCCTCCTGGTAGCCAGCCTTGATGCACTGATCCATGGTGATAAGGTCTCCCCTAAGCCTTCTCTTCTCCCGGCTGAACACACCAAGCTCTCTCAGCCTTGCCTCACATGGAGGTCCTCCACTCCCCAGATCATTCTCTTGGCTCTTCTCTGGAGAGCACAAGGCACTGTCTTCAGGAACAGCCTTGGAGATGCCCTGGGATCAGCTCTGCTGCCATGCTTCCAGGAGCTGCTCCTCACCAACAGAATCACAGAACTGCCAGGGCTGGAAGGGACCTCAAGGCTCAGCCAGCTCCAACCCCCCTGCCCTGGGCAGGGACCCTCACACTGCAGCAGGTTGCTCACAGCCACCTCCAGCCTGGCTGCAAACACCTCCAGGCAGGAGGCTTCCAGCACCTCCCTGGGCAGCCTGTGCCAGGCTCTCACCACCCTCCTGGGGAAGAGCTTCTTCCTGACACCCAATCTGAATCTCCCCACTTCTAGTTTTGCTCCATGCCCCCCAGCCTAAGCAGTGCCCCGCTGGCTGCCTGGTGTGCAGCCCTGACAGCTGCCCTCCCCCAGGTGTTTCGCTACCTGAAGCAGCCCTACGAGCCCCCGGCAGGGCGCTTCAAGGAGAGAGTCACCTGGGACGGCAACATCGAGCGGCACGACGCCTCCATCTTCATCTGGAACCTGCAGCCCACGGACAATGGGACCTTCACCTGCCAGGTGAACAACCCCCCGGACTTCTACGGCACCATCGGGGAGGTGCGGCTCCGAGTGGTGCAGAAAGGTGAGGCCGAGAGCCCGGCACGGAGCCACAGCTGGCAGGGAGCCTCCAAGGGCACCCTGCCCACAGCAGGGACAGCTCCAGCCAGAGCAGGCTGCACAGGGACACAGCCAGGCTGAGCCTCAGTGGCTCCAGGGATGGAGCCTCCACCCCCTCCCTGGGCAGCCTGTGCCAGGGTCTCCCCAGCCTCCCTGGGCAGAGCTTCCTCCTGGTGCCCAACCTGGCTCTGCCCTGCTCCAGCCAAATCTCCCCTGCCCCAGTTGCAAACCATTGCCCCTCGTCCCATCCCTCCCATCCCTCCTGAACAGTCCCTCCCCAGCCTTCCTGTAGCCCCCTTCAGATATTGAAATGCAGCCCTAAGGTCTCCCTGGAGCCTTCTCTATCCTCCATTTGGGTTGGACATGATGATCTCAAAGGTCTCTTCCAACCTGGTCTTGTCCTGTCCTGTCCTGTCCTCCAGGCTGTGCAGCCCCAACTCTTCCAGCCTGGCTCCACAGGGGAGGTTCTCCAGCCCTCTGATCATCTTGGTGGCCTCCTCTGGAGCCTCTCCAGCAGGTCCACCTCCCTCTTGTGCTGGGGAGGTCTGTGTGGTTGTGGCAGTGTGAGACACTGGATGGTCTTCCACATGTGGGAGAAATACATGGAGGAAAGGATTTGTAAGGAGAGAGCCTGAGGGGGTTCAAAGCATGCAAGGAAAATGGAGCCTGGGGGAAAGTGCTGCTCGTGGGGCTGTGCTCCCAGGCTCATACCAAGAGCCACTCTGTGTGTCCTCCATGCCCATGCTTCTCTCCACACAGTGCACCTCTCAGAGATCCACTTCCTGGCGGTGGCCATCGGCTCTGCCTGCGTCCTGATGATTGTGGTGGTGACTGCGGTGATCCTCTGCCGGCACCGGCGCAAGAGAGCTGAGGAGAAGGGCATCGAGGTGGCAGACACTGAACTGTAAGCACAGGGGAGCCAGGCTCCTGGGGAAGCTCCTCCAATATCCTTGCAGCCAGCCTGACTCATTGGCTTGGAGGAGACGCTGAGCGCCTGCAATGCAAACTGCCGGCGCAATTAGCGCTAATGGGCTGCTGGCTTGCAGGCAGAGCAGAGCCCCGGGGTGAGTGAGCTGTAGGAGACCTCATTCTGCTCTTGCTCCTCACAGAGTCTCCTCACCTGCAGAAGGATTCAGTCACAGATTCATAGAATGGCTTAAGTTTGAAGGGACCTTAAAGCTCATCCAGTCCCAACCCCTCTGCCATGGGCAGGGACACCTCCCACCAGCCCAGGCTGCTCAGGGCCTCATCCAGCCTGGCCTTGAGCACCTCCAGGGAGGGCACATCCACAGCCTCCCTGGGCAATCTGTGCCAGAGTCCCCCCAGCCTCACTGGCAAGGATTCCTTCCTCATCTCAAGCCTTAATCTGCCCTCCTCCAGCTCCAATCCATTCCCTCTCATCCTGGCACTCCCAACCCATTGTTAAAATCCCTCCCCAGCTCTCCTGGAGCCCTTCAGGTACTGGAAGGCTGCTCTAAGGTCTTCCCAGAGCCTTCCCCAGGCTGAGCAGCCCCAACTGTCCCAGCCTGTCCCCACAGGGGAGGTTCTCCAGCCCTCTGATCACCTTCATGGCCTCCTCTGGAGCCTCTCCAGCAGCTGTGGTGGCAGCTGGCAGCTGATCTCTCCATGAACCTGACACTGTGGTCCCCATGCATGCAGCATGCTTGGCATCTCATCTGACCTTGTGCCATGTATGTCAGATGTCACTCAGAAGGTGTCTCTGCTGCTCAAAATATCTGATGGTGATTTGGCCTTTTTTGTAGCATTTCCCCTCTCTTTTAACCTTTCTTCCTCTCTCTTTAATAACAGCACAGAAAAGGAGAACCTGAAGGTCAGAGAAGAGAGAGAAGCAGCTCCCTTACAAGAGTAGAGGTCGCTGATGGTATGTGCAGGGCAGGTGGCCACTCACACATCCACTAATTCACATCCTGCTGTCACTGCAGACTTTGAGAGGCAGTTTTACCTGGGTCTTTATTTTCTGGAGATCATAGAAGGGAAGGGATCCCATGGAAGGGATCTCGGGGATCAGCCAGTTCCAAGCCCCCTGCCCTGGGCAGGGACACCTCACACACAGCAGGCTGCTCACAGCCATCTCCAGCCTGGCTGCAAACACCTCCAGGCAGGAGGCTGCCACCACCTCCCTGGGCAGCCTGTGCCAGGCTCTCACCACCCTCCTGGGGAACAACTTCTTCCTCACATCCAATCTGAGTCTCCCCACTTCTAGTTTTGCTCCATCCCCCCCAATCCTATCACTTCCTGACACCCTCAGAAGTCCCTCCCCAGCTTTCTTGTAGCCCCCTTCAGATACTGGAGGGCCACATTTAGGTCTCCTGGGAGCCTTCTCCTCTCCAGACTGAACAACCCCAACTCTCTGTCTGTCCTCATAGGAGAGGTGAACAAACACACACCTGAGCCACAAACAATCAGCTGAGACCACAGCCACGCTGTGCTCCCAAGGAGCCTTCAGAGAGACAGAAATGAACATGCAGGGGAGACTTTCCTCCCCCTCCTCTCTCTCTCTTACTGGTGGAGGTTTCTCCACCCCAGTTCCCGCTGCTGCTCTCCCTCGATGTGTGCCTGCCTTGTGCAGCAAGAGGAACGAACTAGCCCTCAGCAGTTCTGAGCCTGAGGTTTGATTCATTTGATCTCAGCTGCTTGAAAATTGCCACGAGAGGACTTAGAGCTCCTTCCCGAGTTGCTGGCTCTGCTGAAAGGTTTCACCACCGTTTGGTTCCCCCTCCCCCCCCCCCCCCACTCCATTTGTGAGGTCAGCAGTTGCCTCTAACCATTTCTGTTTTCCACAGTGAGGCTGAGTAATGAGCCTGGTTTGTTTTCCCCTCTGCTCTTCCTTCCCAGGTGCCTCTAAAGGCCAGGGTGAGAGGTGGCAATTTGGGACGTTGGAACAAAGCTGAATCACGGATGCCTGGTGCTGCCTGTGCGGCATCCCTGCTCAACCTGAAAGTCCTGCGAGGAAGGAGGGTGACAGCACCAGGAGATGCAAATTTCCTTCACTGAAGGAAAGCAGGAGGACCTTGCCCCATGAACAAAGAACTTCCCTTTCATCTCCACGCTGGCAGAGAGTGGAGAAAGCTGCTCTGAAGGCAAAAAAAACGTGCCAGAAGAGTTGAACCAAAGGCCAGGAGAGCTCAGCCACGGAATAGTCTCTGCCCAGACAACTCTTGCACCTTAAATGCTGCAAGGTGCTTCGTGTCTTGCCCTGTTTCTTTTGCTTCCTCCCTCAAATTTCCCTCTGACATCACAAGAAGGAAGATGGACTGAGGGGGATCACAGGAGCAGCCTGTGGCTACAGCATGCTTTCAGTCCCTTTGCTGCTGTAAAGGGCAACCATGAACAGCCAGGGAATTCGTGCTGCTTTGTGTCGGGGGGTGCTTCCCACGCTGATCTCTTGCAGCTTTGCAACTGCAGTAGCTGAGGTCGCTGCCTTCTGTGCAGCCACACACTTCAGCAGCTGCTCCCAGGAGTGGAAAAAGCTCTGCTGCCACAACCCCACGCTTGACCTCCTTTCTGCTCGGCTTCCACCTCCCACCACCATGCAGGATGCTGCTTCCCCCTGCTCAGCAGCCTCCTGAGCGCTGTTGCAGACACTCCAACCCTTGGGCTGGCTGCAGGTCCAGCTCAGAGCCTGCCCTGAGCAAGCTGTGCTGGCCAGGCTGAGGCACCCTCCTGCTGCTCTTTGGGGGGGGCAGCTGCGGGCATGGCATCAGGCTTGCAGCAACAACAGCATCATCCCACCGCTGCCTGTGGGTGCTGCTTGTTGCCCAGGTGCCCCCCAGCCCATCTTGCTTGATGAGAGATTGATTCTCCTTCATGTCTCTGAAGCAAAGGGAGCCCCTTGATCTAATTCAATATGGCAAAGCCCCCCCTGATCCCGGCTTGCTGCAGGCTTCCCTTCCACCCTGAAACTGAGCCAGGAGAGGGATAGGTTGGAGATGAGGAACAATGTCTTTGCTGCAAGGGTGGTCAGGGCTTGGAACAGGCTGCCCAGGGGGGTGGTGGAGTCCCCACCCCTGGAGGTGCGCAAGAAACCTGTGGCCGCGGCGCTCGGGGAGGTGTTTTGGTGGCCGTGGTGGGGTTGGGTTGGACTGGAGGCTCTCGGAGGGCTTTTCCAACCCAAACACACTCCATGGTAAGTGAGAAACCACAGCGCTGCTGCGGTATTGATCCAGCGCCCAGCCCCTGCCCTGCCCCCAGCGAGTCTGTCTGGGCGGAGAGTGTCTTTATGGCTTTACAGCTCTGCTCCGTGAGGCGCTGGCCACGTTCTCTGTGGCTGTGTTTTTGTTTCCAACCGTGTGCCGTAAATAAAGGAGCCACGTGGAGGGCAGTGGCGGCGTGCTCGGTGCGGCGGCGTGCTCGGTGCGGCGGCGTGCGGCACCGGGGGAGGGTTTGCACCCACAACGCAGCCCCCCCCGGAACCGGGGAGCCCGGCTGGGAGAGCAGAGAGCCCCCGGCCGCGGGAGGGCCCATTCCTGCCTCCCAAAGACGTGGCTCCCTTCTCGGCCACCTCCGCTCCGGGGGCGGCGGAACGGGGTTGGGGCTGCTCCCGGGGCCGTGCAACGGGGCTACAGCTGCGTATTGATTCTATGACGCCGGGGCCGCGGAACGGCACTACGGCTGCTCCGGGGGCACGGAACGGGGTTAGGACTCATCTTGGGGCGGCGGAACGGGGCTGGGACGGATCCCGGGGCCGCTGCCGGGGGCACTGCGCGGCCAGGCGCTGGCGCGGCCGCCCGCAGCTCGGCGCCGGCCGTCGCCATGGCGACGCGGGGCGGCCATCTTGGGGCCTGGCCCCGCCCTCACCTGTCCGCCCGCGCGCAGGTGAGCCGCCACGTTGCGGCCCTGGGCCGGAGCCGGGATGCGGAGCGGCGGCGGCGGCGGCGCTGCGGCGGGGGGCGGCCCCCCCCCGCCCTTCCTTCCGCGGGGGTTCCTGCTGCTGCTCGGTACCGGGGAGCTGCGGGGGGTCCCGAAGCGGGGCGGGGGGAGGCGGCGGGGCTGGGAGCTCCGGGCAGGGCCGGAGCGGGGCAGAGGCGGCCGGTGCCCGGTGCGGGGAGTGCTGGCAGCGGCAGGAGAAGCCGCGGGGGGAGCGAAGCCCCTCGGCAGGGCAGGGCAGGGCAGGCAGCCGGCAGCCTTCGCCTGCTGTCTGCAGGCAGCGGCGGGGAGGCTGCAGCCCGGCCGGGGCCGCTCTCTGCCAGGCGAGCAGCGACAGAGCCACAGCGTCGGAGGGGCTGGGAGGGACCTCACAGGTCATCACGTCCAACCTGCCGGGAAGGTGGAGGGCACAGCCTGGAGCCGTGCCGGGGGAGGTTTGGGTTGGAAGCTAGGGACAGCTGCAGCCAGGGCAGGCTGCGCAGGGACACATCCAGGCTGGTCTGAGCGTGGGGAGAGCCTGGCACAGGCTGCACAGCCAGGTGCTGCAAGCCTCAACCCTGGAGGTGTTTGCAGCCAGGCTGGAGGTGGCTGTGAGCAGCCTGCTGCAGTGTGAGGTGTCCCTGCCCGTGGCTGGGGGTTGGAGCTGGATGATCCTCGAGGTCCCTTCCAGCCCTGACAACTCTACGATCAGGTGGTGCTGGGTTGGGCTTTGAAGGTCTTCTCCAAGCTGGTTGATTCTGTGATGCTGTTACCTGCCCTGCAGCTGGCTCCCTGCGGCTGTGCTGAAGCCCAGCTGCTGCCCCCCGGGGGCTCCAGGCTCTGGGTCGGGAGCAGGAGGAGCTGTGCTCGGGAGGAGCTCTGCTGCACGCTGGTGCTGGTGGCAGCAGGGTGTGCAGTGCCCTGGGGCTGGCAGACGGAGTAGGAGCAGCAGGGCAGGCAGCTGGGGAGGTCAGAGCATCGCCCGGATGGGGGCCGGGGGGATGGGGCCAGGCTTTGGCCAGCGGTGCAGAGTGCCAGGACAAGGGGAGCAGGCACAGACTGCGCCGCAGCAGCTCCAGCTGGCCGTCAGGAGGAGGCAGGGCCCTGGAGCAGGCTGCCCAGAGGGAGAGCAGGCAGGCAGGCTGCTGATGTGTCACCAGCCCCTGGCCTGGCTGGCTGCTCGCCACAGGGGCTGGCAGCTGGGCTTGCTTGTGCTTTACACTGATCCCTGTCCACTTCTGGGCCCCTCAGGTCAAGAAGGGCCTCAGGAAGCTGCCTGGAAGAGTCCAGCTCAGAGCCACAGAGCTGCTGCAGGCAGGGGAACATCTCCCTGTGAGGCCAGGCTGAGGGAGCTCTGGGGCTGGGAGCAGAGGAGCCTGGGGCTGCCCTCAGGGCTGGGGCTAAAGCTGTGCAGGGCTGGAGCCAGGCTCTGCCCAGGGGTGGCCAAGCACAGCACAGGGGCAGAGGAGGTGCCATGGGAAGAGAAGGGAAAGCTTTGCCACTGTGAGGGCGGCAGAGGCCTGGAGCAGGCTGCCCTGAGAGGTGGTGCAGTCTCCTCCCCTGGAGATGTGCCAGGCGTGGGTGTGTGCTGTGTGCCCTGCCTGCTGCCTCTGCTCTGCCAGGGGCTGGGCCTGCATGGTCTCCAGAGGCCCCTTGCAGCCCCCAGCCTCCTGTGCCTGGGTGGTCTCAGCAGAGGCAGAGCTGGGCTGCTCTTTGTCTTCCCTGCAGGCCGCCCCTTCCAGCTCACCTCAGCAGTGCTGCTCTCCATTCTGGTGCTCCTCCCCTCCACCTTGGTGCTGCTTCTGCTGCTGGCAAGGCTGGCAAGGAAGTTTGGAGTGCCCAAGGAGGAGGAGAAGAAGGCAGGCTGTCAGAAATCCTCCATTGAAGTCTCTGATGAGTAAGTGCTGGCTGGGAGCTGGAGCCTCTCTGCCTTCTCTCACCTGGGGCACAAGCCAGGGGATGCTTTCTCCTCTCTCAGCCCCTAGCTCAGCCTCTGCTGCTCAGCCACTGCAGGCTGCTTCTCCACATGCTGGCCTGAGGCAGTGGTGAGAAAGCTCTGGGAAATCCCCATGCTGCAGCACAGACTAAGTGCTGTGGATCCTCTTTTGCTCTGCAGTGGAGCAGTTGAGGCTTTGCAAGTCTTTCACTTCTGTAATTGGATTCCCCTCAGCCTCCATCAGGAAGAGACTCTGCTGATGTGAGCTCTGTGGGGGGTGGTGTGCTCTGGAGGATCCCTCACCACCAAACCCAACTGAAAAATGGAGCTGCTGCCCCTCTGGTGGCCTGGGCAGAGGAGCCAGGTCCTGGAGGGGCCTTGGGGGCTGAATTCTCTTCTGAACTGGAGAGGATTCTGTCCTGCAGAGGTTCAGGAGTGAGGGCTTTGCTGTGGTGAGACCTCACCTGCAGTGCTGTGTCCAGCTCTGGAGCTCTCAGCACAGGAAGGAGATGGAGCAGGTCCAGAGGAGGCCACAGAGGTGATCAGAGGCTGGAGCAGCTCTGCTGTGGGGACAGGCTGAGAGAGCTGGGGGTGCTCAGGAGGGCTGCAGAGGGACTGCTCCCAAAGGCCTGCAGGGACAGCCCCAGGGGCAAGGGTTTGGAATGAGAGCAGAGCAGACTGAGACTGGATGTGAGGAACAAGCTCTGCCCCAGGAGGCTGCTGGAGCACTGCAGCAGGCTGCCCAGGGAGGTGGCTGAGGCTCCAGCCCTGGAGATGCTCAAGGGGAGGCTGGAGAGGGCTCTGGGCAGCCAGGGCCCCTCAGTGGCATGTGGAATGTCTGCCCTCCAGGGTCCTGCTTGGGTTTGCTCTGCACAGCCAAGGCTGCTCCTCGTGATGGAGGCTTCAGTTCAGTGTGGCAGAGCTGGGGTGCACAGGGGGCTGTGGGGGGAGAGCTCCAGCCTGAGCCTGTGCCCCATCCCCAGCCTGTGCCCCATCCCGAGCCTGTGCCCCATCCCGAGCCTGTGCCCCATCCCCAGCCTGTGCCCCATCCCCAGCCTGTGCCCCATCCCCAGCCTGTGCCCCAGCCCCAGCCTGTGCCCCAGCCCCAGCCTGTGCCCCATCCCCAGCCTGTGCCCCATCCCCAGCCTGTGCCCCAGCCCCAGCCTGTGCCCCATCCCCAGCCTGTGCCCCATCCCCAGCCTGTGCCCCATCCCCAGCCTGTGCCCCAGCCCCAGCCTGTGCCCCAGCCCCAGCCTGTGCCCCATCCCCAGCCTGTGCCCCATCCCCAGCCTGTGCCCCATCCCCAGCCTGTGCCCCATCCCCAGCCTGTGCCCCAGCCCAGCCTGTGCCCAGCCCCAGCCTGTGCCCCAGCCCCAGCCTGTGCCCCATCCCCAGCCTGTGCCCCATCCCCAGCCTGTGCCCCATCCCCAGCCTGTGCCCCAGCCCCAGCCTGTGCCCCAGCCCCAGCCTGTGCCCCAGCCCCAGCCTGTGCCCCATCCTGAGCCTGTGCCCCAGCCCCAGCCTGTGCCCCATCCCCAGCCTGTGCCCCAGCCCCAGCCTGTGCTCTTCTGCAGGCCTGGCCAGCCCGAGAGAGGCAGCTGCTCAGGGAAGCTCCAAGCCTGGTGCCTGAGCTGTGTGGTAAGTGCAAGCTGCTGGCAGCAGATGTGGCTCTGTCAGCTGGGGTGCTGGGGGGGTGCTGGGGGCAGCAGGCAGAGCTTGTCAGACCCCCTGGGTGTCAAAGGGGGCTCCCAGCTGGCTTTGCTGTGTGAGGCTCTCCAGGGGTGGGCTGGCAGGGGTGGGAGCTGCCTGGGGGGGAAGCTGTGCTCAGATCCAGCAGCCTGCTTTGCTCTTTGGCCCCACTGAGCTCCAAGCTGGCACTTTGGGATGCAGAGTGGAGGGCAGAGAGGCAGCAGCCCCTCAGCTTCTTGCAAAGGGGGCAGCTTGCAGCCTTGCCTCCCTCCTGGGGGTCCTCACCCCAGCAGGCTGCTGCTCAGCTCCTGTGCCTGGCTTGTGGCTGGCCCCCGTGGCTCCTGCCCAGCTGCTTCCCCCTGCACCCCCGGGGCTGGCCTGCAGGGCTGCTCTCCCGCGGGGCTGAGCTGCTGCTGGGGTCCCTGCCCCGCTGCTCAGCTCTGCTCCGGTGCTGCCTGTCCAGGACACGGAGGAGGAGGATCCCTACTGATGGAAGGCCCAAGCTGCAGCAGAGCAGAGCTCCAGCACAGCCAGCCATGGCTAGCTGGGAGCCCCAGGGCAGGCTGCAGGACCTGCTCTGATCCTGGCAGACTGGAAGAGGGCTGCTGAGAGGATCAATCCCTTTGCCTGAAGCACCAAATAACCACTGGGGAAGTCTTTCTGGCAGCCTGGGGACAGCAAGCAGTCTCCTCACCTCCCTTCTGCAGTGCCTCCAGAAGAGCCTCAGTGCCTCCAGCTGTGCTTGCCCCCAGCAGGCCCTCAGGGCATGGCTCTGAGCCGGCTTGCCAGCCTCTCTCCTCTGTGACTGCTGAACTCCCCTGTGCTGTGCCCTTGGAGCTCCATTGCCTGAAGCTGCAGAGCAGTGCCAGCTGCCAGCAGCGCTCAGCACTGGGCACTGCCAGCCTTTTCCTCTCTGTTCTCCTTTGGTAGCAGCTCAGATGGAGTTGGTGTGTGGCATCCTTTGCCCTGCAGCCAAGAGAACCTCTCCTGCTTTTTAGCTCCTCCTTGGTCTCCTCTGCCACTTGATTCCAGGACCCCTGTGCTGTCCCTGCTGCCTCCTGCTCCTCAGCTCACAGTGGGCTCCCCTCACCTTGCCAGGGTTCACCTTCCCTTTGCTGTTTCAGCTGTCCAGCAGCTGCACACCAGGCCCAGCTCTCCCTCCCTGCAGCAGTGAAACCCAATTCACAGCCAGCTCACCTGGGCTTGCAGTCAGAAATGGGGACTCTGCTCCTGGGGACACATAACCCCATCTACCTCAGCCACTGCCTCCCAGTGTCCACAGGAGTTTTCCATGGGCAGCAGCAGTCCTGTTCCTCCTCTCTTCTCTCTGGATGTCATTCAGGGACACAGCTAAAGGTGCCTCAGTGCTGCCTGGGAGCAGAGAGTGCTTCCTCCTGCAGCAGCAGTGGACAGCAGAGAGCAGTGGGGTTCAAGCCCTGCTCTGGGCAGCTGCGGTTTGCTGCTGAGCAGCCCTGGTCAGGCTCCTCTCTCACCTGGTCCAAGTTTGCTGCTGGCTTTGATGTGCCCTTAACAATAAATTGCTTTGTGTCCTTCTGGGCCATGGATTTTATTTGGCAGAGTCACAGAGTCAGAGGACAGGTGGGGCTGGAAAGGCCCTCTGAGGTCATTGAGTCCCAGCAGCAGCCCAACCCCACTGTGGCCACCAAACCGTGGCCAGGGACCCCTCACAGCGCAGCAGGCTGCTCACAGCCACCTCCAGCCTGGCTGCAAACACCTCCAGGCAGGAGGCTGCCACCACCTCCCTGGCAGCCTGTGCCAGGCTCTCACCAGCCCCCTGGGGAAGGACTTCTCCCTGACATCCAGTCTGAACGTCTCTTTGTGCTCCCCCAAGCACCCTTCCCTAGCCCAGCACCAGCTCTGCTGGCACACAGCCTCTTCAGCCAGCTGGCAAGGGCAGGGGAAGTGAAGCTCCACACCTGCTTGCCCTTAGCTGCCAGGGGGACCCTGAAGCTGTGCAGCAGCAGGACTTGCCCAGCACCCAGCCCTCTGCTCACACAGGCTGAAGGCAAAGCCCCATGCTGACAGCAGGGAGCCCTTCACTTCCACGGAGAGCCCAAGTGATGTGCTGGGACTGAGAGGGGAACAGCAAAGCCACTTCCTCAGGCTGCAGAACCCACCAACATCCTTTCTCAGGAGAGGTCTGGCTGGGGGAGCACAGGCTGCTGAAGCCTGAGCTGCAGGCAGGGGAAAAATACGTTTGGATGGAGACAGAGCCCTGGAGCCGAGCTGCCTTGCAGCCAGGCCCTTCAGCTCGCCTCTGGTGGGAGTTCTGTGCTGCTGAAGCCCTCACCACAGTTCACAGCTTGCCGCGGGCTGGAAGGGGCCCTCCGAGGGCATCCCGTCCAAGCCCCCTGCAGGCAGCAGGCACAGCTCCAGCTGGAGCAGGCTGCAGAGTCGAGCTGCGGTCACAGAGCTGCTAAAGGGGCACTGGGGACCTGCTCCCTTTTGGGTCCCTGAGCACCCTCACCCCTCAGCACCTTCTGTAGCTCAGCAGCCACTTGGGATGGCAGCTCTGAGTTAGCTGCTCCGGGCCAGATGGAGCTCCTCTCCCTACCCTCAGGTGACAGGAGGAGAGGAAATGGCCTGAAACTGCCGGGGGAGGCTGGGGTTGGAGAGGAGGAGAAATGTTCCTTGCTGCCAGAGTGGTCAGGGCCTGGCACAGGCTGCCCAGGGAGGTGGTGGTGGTGGCCCAGAAACCTGTGGCCACGGCACTTGGGGCCAGGGTTTGGGGGCCAGGGTGGTGCTGGGTTGCTGGTTGTGGCTGTCCCCTCCCTGGAGGTGCTCAAGGCCTGGGTGGATGAGGCCTTGGGCAGCCTGGGCTGGTGGGAGGTGTCCCTGGCCATGGCAGGGGGTTCTCAGCTCTCTGTCCCAGCCCCTTCTCCATTCTGATGTGTCAGGACCGCCAGCTGGCTTTGAACTTCCTCAGTGAAAGTGACCATCAAGCTGAACCTGAGAAGTGACTTGAAAGCAGAAGCTGGTGAGCGAGAGGAGCCTCAGGCAGACATCCTCAGGAGGCTTTAGCGACCGGCTCAGGGGCTCTGAATTAGTCACTGGAGAGCCCTTGCTCAAGAGGCACCTTGGCTGCCCCCAGCCACACTGGGGTGAGTGGGGTTTTGCCATCATATTTCCTTTTGCAGCTGTCTGGGGTTCTTTGCTTCCTGCAGAGAGAGCTGGGGAAGGCTCTGCTCCCACTGGAAGACGTGGGGGCAGGACTCAGAGCTTCACAGCAGGGGTTGGGTTGGAAAGGACCTCGGAGATCAGCCAGCCCCAACCCCCTGCCAGGGGCAGGGACACCTCCCACCAGCCCAGGCAGCTCAGGGCCTCATCCAGCCTGGCCCTGAGCACCTCCAGGATGGTGTCTGTGTATTCCCCCCCCCAGTCTGTTTAGCAAAGGCAGGGGAAGGATCTGGATGTGGCAGCACTGCAATAGACAGAGCAGCCTGGCTGAGTGGGTGCTGCCTGCAGCTGCTGCGTGGCACAGAGGGAGACCCTGCGAAAATCTGCTCCCAGACAGAGCAGAATTCACTCTGAGACGCAGAGGATGAGTCCAGGAAGGATCTGGGGGCAAGCAAGGACCTCAGCAGCTCAGCTGCAGCAGCTCCGGGTGCAGCTGCGCCGCTGCGCAGAGGCTCTGCGTGCCGAGGGCCTGCTTTGAAGCTGGTTCCTCTTTCAGGTCCTGCAGAGGGGTGCTCCTGGGTGGGTGCAGCTCTGCTCGGGCCCCAGCGCTCTGAGCAAAGCAGGAGGCTGTGCCCTGCTGCAGTGCAGCAGCTGAGAGCCGCGGAGCTGAGCGGCAGTTGTGCCGTTTGTAGGTCGTGAGGCTGTGCACCGGAGAGCCGCGGGCGGCAGGCGCCGCGCTCAGCTCCCCCCCCACATCCACCCCCACGCGGCCCAGCCCTCAAGCAGGGCATGGGTGAGGAAAGGCAGGTCTGAGAGGGTTCTGCAGGTCCCTCCTAGCCACTCTGGTGTGTGGGAAGGGGAGGGTGGTGAAAAATTGTCTCCCTGTTAGGAACAACTTCTGCGGCGCCAGAGCGGTCAGGGGCTGGAGCAGGCTGCCCAGGGAGGGGCTGGAGCCCCCACCCCAGCTGGAGCCCCCACCCCTGCAGGGGCTCAAGAACCCTGTGGCCATGGCACCTGGGGACAGGGGTTGGTGGCCATGGTGGGGTTGGGCTGCTGGTTGGACTGGGTGCTCTCAGAGGGCTTTCCCAACCCAACCAATGCTGTGCTGCTCTGAAGGGCTGAGCTGCTCTGCCCTTGCTGGGTGGAAAGCTGTGGGGACTGTTCCTCAGCCTGAGCAGAGCCCTGGCTCCTCCAGCAGCTCACCCCGGGCCTGCAGTCCCTGTCTGAGCCTGTCTCAGGGTGCTTCTGACAAAACTGCCCTTGGAAAGAACAAGGGCTAGGGGCCACGCCTGGCCCTGCAGGGGGTGGAGGCTTTCCTGGGGGCTGAGCGGTGGTGGCCAGGAGGAGCGGAGCCCCCGTGGCTGTTCCTGCCGCTCCCCGGTGCGGGCAGGGCGCTGGCATGGCCCCTGGCACCTCCCTGCTGCCCTCTGCACCTGCTGTCACTGGCAGGCCTGCAAGGAGTGCCAGGGCCATAGGTGCTGCCCCAGGAAGATTGGTGTCCCAGGAGCACAGACCCTGGGGCTGCTCCAGAGGATGGAAGGGGCAGGAGCAGGTGGGCACCTTGCTGCTTCTTTCAGGCTCATGGCTTGGCTTGGGTTGGGTTGGAAGGGGCCTTAGAGATCATCCAGTTCCAACTGGATGGTTGGAACTGGTGGCCAGGGACACCTTCCACCAGCCCAGGTAGCCTTGTCCAACCTGGCCTTGAACAGGCTCTGTCCCCTGTGGCTCTCTCCAGCACCCTGCAGCAAGGGGACTGATTCTGGAGTAAGGGCTCCATGTTTTCAGGGCCAGACCTCTCGGGGCAGGCAGCACAAACAAACCTCTCAGCGCTTTCTGAGCTCATCTGAGAGCATCTAGGTTCAGATGCAAGAGACTCTCAACCCCCACAGGAAGGATTCATTACTTGGTGGGAAAAAGCAAAGGTGTTTCAGGCTGAGCCCTCCCCCAGCTCACTCTTCCTCCCCAGAGCATTCTCAAACCAAGACCTGTCTGACATCTGTGCTCCACTGAGCACCAGGCTCCCAGCTGACTGTGGCTGACCCAGGAGGCTGAACATCTGAGCAGCAGCAGAACTCAGGAAGCCTCCTCCTGACCCAGGGGTTCAGCTTGGTTGCCAGCCCTTGGTGCCCTGCCCCGGGGGAGCCTGATGCTCACCTCACCTCTGCTCTTCCTTCTAGAGTAAGATGAAGTTGTTGCTGAGCCTGACTCTGGTGCTAACGTGGCTGGGTAAGCTGGAGGTCATGCTGGTGGTTTGTGCTTGCCTGCTTTCCCCTCTGCCTTTGCTGGAGGTCCCACTGCTTCCTCTCTTCCCGTGGGGAGAACCCCTCGGGGTTTGGCGTGGAGCTGGCAGCAGGAGTTGGGCTCCTGGGCACCAGGAACTTGCTGGGTGCAGCAAAGTCTCTTCCCACAGAGCTCACACATAGAGAGGCTTCAGAATGCAGTGGCATCCCTGGGTGGATCCTGTCCTTGTTCTGCCAGGCTCTGAGGGCTCTGCAGCCGCTTGGCCAGGTTTAAACGCAGGGAGAGCTTTCCCAGGCACTGGGTTTGGCTCTGCTAGAGCCCACTGGCTCCTTTGCTCTTCTCCACTGGCAAATGTTTGTCATTTTCAGCTGCACAGCTGGTCAAGACTAAAGAAACCAGTTAGGGAAGCTGCAGCCCTTTGCATCTATTACTCACAGGGCAGTGGACAGTTGGTGCCTTGCCAGGGCCCAGCCCACAGCGGCTGCGGACAGAGCGAGCGGGGCGGGGAGGCAGCAGGAGCAGCCGACCTGTCTGAGCAGCTCCCTCTGAATCACCTCCCCCAGCTCCTGACAAACAACTGCCTGAGCTCAGCTGCTCTGCTCAGCAGCTCCTGCCAGAGCATGCAGAGTCTCTCTGGAGGAGCTCCAGGGACCTTTTCTCTCGCAGTTGTTTCCCCTTCCTGCCGCACGCTTCGCAGCCCACCGCGGCGGCAGCCTGCTGCTGCCTGTGCCAGCCCCGTGCCAGCCCTGTGCCAGCCCTGTGCCCTTTGGTGCTCCTCTGCTGTCTTTGTCCCCCCCACTGCCCAGCTTCTCTGGCAAACCCTGAGCAGCAGCTGGAGAATCACAGAATGGATTGGGTTGGAAGGGACCACAAAGATCATCCAGTTCCCCCCCCCCCCCCCCCGCCCAGGTTGCTCAAGGCTTAGTCCAGCCTGGTCTTGAACACCTCCACAGCCTTCCTGGGCAGCCTGTGCCAGCCTCTTTCCACCCTCCCTGTCCTAATCTCCAGGCTAAATTATGTGGCCAGACAAGTCCGAGGCCAGGTCACGAGCCTGTGAGCAAGGGCCGAGGAAGCCAAATGGGCAGGTTGGGAAGGAGGAACTGAAGTTCGCTGTGGAGCAGCTGAATTGCCCCTGGCCTGGTGTAGATGAGAGCGGCGCAGGTTCTCCCAGCCAGTGACTCACAGGAGCAGCCCTGCAGGAGCTGCGGGCTTTGGCTGGGAGACGCAGAGGGCTGGGGCTGTGCTTCCCCACTCGCTGGTCGGGCGAGCGCCGCAGCCCCGGCTCGGGGGGCTGGGAGGATGAGCTGCCCCCCACGCCGGGCACGCCACGGGCAGGGCTCAGCGAGGGGCTTTGCCTGCACGGGCGGCAGGGCCTCCCCGCTGCGCTGCGGACCCCTCGGCGCCTCCCGCCCCAGCGTTTTCCGCAGAGGAAGCAGCCCATGGGGACGGGCGGGCTGTGGCTCGCCGTCCTGCCGGCGCTCATGCTGCTGTCCCTGTCCCCGGCAGAGCCGTGCCGCGCCGGGGCCGCCTGGGTGCTCACCCAGCCGCTGCTGCAGGCCGGCGCGGGGGACTCCGTCCTGCTGCGGTGCCGCCTCCTAGACTTGGTGTCCCGGAGCTGGACCATGGCCAAAGTGGACTGGCTGCGCCTGGCAGGAGACGGCACGCAGAAGGTGGGTTGGCACCGTGGGGGTGGGCAGTGGAGCTGCGCGCTGGGGGGCAGGTGGAGGGCAGGGCGAGCCGGGCAGCCTTGGTGCCGTCGGGAGGCTGCGGGAGGTCCGTCAGCCCAGCCCGGGCCGAGAGAGGAGGGAAGTTTCCCCAGCGAGCGGAGAAACACCTCCGCCGTTTCCCACAGCCCCGCACCGCGGGGGAAGCACCGCGCTGCGTGCCGTGTCCCGGGGCTTTCCGGGGCAGCGTGGGAGGCAGCTGGGCTCTCCCGCGTGGGGAGGCCTCCCCGGGCAGAGGGGGAGAGCGTGGAGCAGGGAAGGCACCACAGAGGGCACTGCCCTGCTGCTGGGCTCCGTTCACCCGCCGCTGTCTGTGCCCTGGCAGGAGGAGATGGTGTTCTATTACTACAACAACCGGGGCATCCCTGTGGGCCGTTTCCAGGAGCGGGCCCAGTGGCAAGGAGACATCTCCCGCTGGGATGGCTCCATCCAGCTGCAGGACCTGCGGGTGAACGACAGCGGCAGCTACGTGTGCGAGATCCGGCTGCGAAACTGCGGCAGCATCTTCAAGAACCACACCGTGCTGCGCGTCCGCCCCGCCGGGCACAGAGGTGGCCGCTCCCCGCCCCGCTGCCCGCTTTGCCCTCACGCAGAGCCTGCGGGAAGCTCTTGAACCTGCCGCCCTGGCTGCCGTGCAGCAGGGCTGGGGTCCCTGCCTCTACCATCCCCTTGCTGTCTCCCCAGCAGGACAAGCGGCGGCGGCAGGCGCCCAGGACTCCGCAGCCCCAGGAGACTCCAGGCTCTGGGCTGTGGCCGCGGGCGGTGGCTGCGTGGCCGTGGTGTTGGCTTTCCTGGCCGGACTCAGCCTGAGGAGGAGGTACCGACACCAGCTGTGGGGTTCTGGGGCTGAGCAAAGCATCTGCTGGCAGCCTTCCTGCGCTGTTCTGCCGGGCCAAGCAGGGCTGGAGCTGCAGGGGCCAGAGGGTTCAACCCCGCCGCGATGCCAGTGCCCACAGCAGGGTGCAGGCTCCTGCCGCCCTCTAGTGTCACTCAGCCCGGCCCTGCCCCACGCCGCCTGAGCTCTCCTGTGCCACGTCCAAAGGGACCCATCCCGCTGTCCCAGGAGAGGGAGGGCTGGGGACAGGAGGAGCAGGAGGTGCTTCTTGCCGGAGGTGATGCCGCTGTTGCCTTCCCTCAAGGTCTGCAGCCCACACGGCCCTGGAGAGGACTGGAAAAGATGGCAGCAAGAACAAACCCGAGGTGAGAGCTGGGGCTGAGCTGAGTGGAGGGGACCTGTCCTAGGACATGGCCACAAGCCATGGGAGCCAAAGGGAGAGGCAGGAGAAGGGGAGGGCTGGCGTGTGCAGGGCTGCTGGGCAGCCTGGCTCTTGGTGCCAGTCCTGTGAAGGAGCTGAGGCAGCTCCTGTGTATTTGGGTCTGCTTGGTGTCAAGTGTCCTGTCTGCCCCTGGTAGGAAGCACTTTACTCCTCCATCCCTGGCACTGAGGAACCCAAGGCTGAACAAGATGCAAAGAAGAAGAAGAAGAGGGCTGAGGAGACCTACATAACCATGGTGAGGAGGAGAGCAGCTGCCCTGGGCCATGGCAGGCGTGGGCAAGGCACGCAGCTGCAGGGCTGGTGAACCCCCTCCCCAGGGTGGTGGCACCCGGGGCCTGACCCCTCAGTCCCCACACCAGGCAGTGGTGTCCCTTGCCTCCTGCCTGCACCCAGACTCATGCCCTGCCCCTTCCTCCTCGCAGCATCCCTCTCCCTTCCGGGAGAACGGCGTCTACGTGGAGCTGGCCAGGAGGGTGATCCCGGCAGAATGGATGCAAGAGGGGGCGCAGGGAGATGGACAGAGGGAGGAAGCCTGCAGCAGAGCAGGGACGGCACTTCCCAGAGCTCCGGAGGGGGAGCAGTAGCCGTGCTGGGGCTGCGAGCAGCTGTGTGAGGCCATCTCTGCCCCTCCGGGCACCCCGGCACTCTGTGCTGCCAGCCCCTCCTCAGGAGGTGCTGGCACTTCCCCGTGTGCTCCGTGCCACAGCCGGCACGCTGCCCACCCCAGACGCTGCCCACCCCACAGCTGCTGGCACGGGACCAGGGCAGACCTGGCTCTGGCTCTTGTCTCCTGGCTCCTGGAGAGAGGGCACAGTGGGCAGAGCCTCCACGCTCCGGCTTTGGTCCTGGCCTGTGCAGCTCCGGACCCTGAGGTCAGATCTGCAAGGAGAGCCTGGCAGGGGGTGGGGGGGAGGGGGACATGCAGCAGGAGCCATGCCAATGGGATCTGCTGAAGATAATAAAGCTCAGGGAGTCTCCCCTGTGCCTGGCTTCCTTTCACATCCTGCTGAAGTGTGTGGTGCCCACGTGTGCCAAAATCTGCCTGGCCCCTGGCCTTGGAGCCCCTGCGACCCGGTACCTGGCACCATGCCTGCCTCGCTGCCTCCAGGGCACAGGGACCCCAAACGGGCCACGAAGGGCTTGAAGAGGCCCTTCTGGGCTGTCCTGAACCTCGCTGCTGCCCTAGCTTGCAGGGGATAAGGGGCAGACCCCCGGGGGCAGTGGGGTGTCCCATGCCACCCATGCACCCTCTCCAGGGGTGAGCAGGTCTGCCCTGCCCGGGGGGAGCCCAGCAGCCCCTGCCGGGGCCCCGGGGCAGCGCGGTGGCAGTGCCAGCCCTCCCGCTGCCCTATATTTAGCTGTGTGACAGCTGCAGGTGCGGCCCCTGCCCACCTCCCACCGGCGCCGGGGAAGGGGACTGCGGCGCAGCCTGCGCCGCCCGCGCTGCTTCGTTTCACGTTGCCACCCTCCTCGCTTTTGCTGGCTGATGCCGAGGGACTCCAGCAGGGCTCTGCAAGCAGGGCTGGGTTTGGGCTGTCGGGAGGGGGTTAGGGGTGAGCTCCACAGCCCTTCGCAGGGTGGTGGGACCTGCTGCAGCAGAGCAGAGAGTGCTCTGCCTGCCCAGCGTGGCTGGGAAGCCTCTGCAGGGAGTGTTTGCAAAGCAGGCTGACTGTGTTCGCCCGGGGAGCTTCCCTGGTGCCTGCTCTCCTGGCTGCCCCCCTTGCCCTCCTGGAGCTGGTTGGGAAGCAGAGCATCTCTCTGCCCCTCCTGCCTTCCCACTGCCCCATCCTATCCTCCTCAGAGCTCAGGTGCACAGGAACTGAGAAGTTCTGTAGCTCCAGGATGCCCCTGGCCCTCCTCCTGCCTGATCCTGCTGCATCATCCTGCATCAAACCCAACCATCCTGCATCCCTCTCCTGGTGCTGCTGGGACCATCCCAAGCCACCCATGGGCTTGCAGGAGTGTGGAGTCAGCCAGGCCAGTGACCTGAAGTGGCTCCAGGTGAATCCCATCCCATAAATGTCATGCTCAGTATAAAGGGGGGGAGTTTGCTGAGGAGGAGGCTTCTTGCCTGGGCTCCTGCTGACCCTGCTCCTCTTCCTCCTCCTGAGGGCTGCCTTGCTGCTGGCTGTGACCACTGTGCACTCCCTGGGCTGAGTATCACTTCAGGCACTTTCTGTTGGCACTGCTGACACTTTGGCTGCTTCATGAAGCCCACTTCAAGCAAGGGCTCACCTCTGCTCTCCTGATCCCCTTTCTTGGCTGGGGAGGGGTCATGGGTGACAAAAGCCAGATAGGGGCTAAATGCAGGCAGCACTGCAGCCCAGCCCTGGATGGAGAGGGCACCACTGCTGAGTGGTGCTGGCAGTTTGGTACCCCTGGGAGGTGAGGGCTCTGCCTTTGTGCTGGCCTGGAAGTGGGCAGGGAACTGGGGGTGTAGTGCCCACTGCAGGCTGCCTGCTTATGGCTGTGCCTCGGCCTGGGCATGCTGGGCAGGCTGCTGTGCAGGCTGACTCTGTGGAACCCTCTGCCCTCCCCAGGCCAGCTCAGTGCCTCTGCTCTCTGCCTGGCAGCAGGAGGGCATTCCTGAGTCACCATCACTGGAGCTGTTGAGGAAGAGACTGGATGGGGTGCTCGGTGCCATGGTTTAGTTGATTGGGTGGTGTTGGGTGAGAGGTTGGACTGGATGAGCTCAAAGGTCTCTTCCAACCTGGTTAAATCTATCCTATTCCATCCTATCCTATCCACCCTCAAGAGTGGCAACTGCTGCTGCCACTGGTGTGAGCAGGGGTGGGTTGCCAGCCTCCAACCAGGCAGGGGTGGCACATCTGCATGTCCCCACTGAAACCAGGGTGTTGCAGGGGGCGTGGGAGCCCTCAGGGTCAGGCCTGCACTGTGGGACAGTGCCTGAGCCCTTTCTGGAGGGAGAGCAAGCTCTGAGTGGTGCTTGGCAAGTTTGCACGGCCAGAGGGACTCCCGGCAGGACCCAGCTCCTGGGCTCAGCAGGCTGCTGGAGCTGCCGTGTGCCACAGCCCCGGGAGCAGAGCCCGGGAGCAGACCCCGGGAGCAGGGAGCAGCATTCCAGCGCCAGGAACCTTCCCCTCCTGTTCAGGGGAAAATTTTTCTGCCCTCCCACTTCCCCTGCTGAAATCCACCAACCATAGCATTTACTGCCTGCCTGCTCCAGCACCGCTCCAGCCATATTGGGCTGGGGAATAAAGCAGCTCTAATGTTTTATGTCACCTGCACATAACCCGGGCGTTCGAAAAACCCACCCACCCACCACCAACCAACCACCAAAATCCACACCAACACCAGGTCCTTCTCCATACATTAAAAAATAGCCTTCAAAATGAGCCCGGAAGCCTGGCTCCCGCAGCCCACCTTGTTCCTCACTGGCCTCAGCTTGCTCCTCTCGCTGGGTAAGTGTCAAACTTGACCCCTTGCATGCACCAGGCTGCCAGGGACCAGCACCCAGGCTGGCCAGAAGCAGCCTGTCTGGCCAGGAGGTCCCCTCCCCCGTTCCCCACATGCCAGCCCCGAGGAGCCCCCTCCCGTCCCCGGGGAAGCGGCGAGCGCCGCTGTGCCGCAGGGCTGGGGACGGAGGTGGTCCGCAAGGTGCCCTGCGGCAGCCTGCCAGCCGGGGGTGACCTCCTTTTGGGCAGGGCGGGGGGTACGGTGCCACCGCATCTTCTAAACGCCGTGTCCTGCTTGCGGGAGGGTTTGGCTCAGCGCTGGGCTCTTTGCATGCCAGGCGGGGCTGCAGTGGGCACGGGGCGGGGGGTGGCAGTTGCGGCTTTGCCTCGCTGGGGATGGCAGCGGCCGGTGGGCTGCGTGTGCCTTGTGGTGGTCCCTTGGCTGGTGGCTGGCTGCTGGGGGTGGCCGGCGAGGGGCCGGGGGCGCTGCGTGGGGGACGTGTGGTCTCTGTGCTCCTGCCCCGCGGCCGGCAGCGCTCTGTCAGCAGAGCTGGGGCGGTATCGATTGGGATGAGGGAAGGCATCACCTCCCTGCAGGGCTCCTCGCACCGTCCTGCAGCTCCTGCCGGGCTGCTCCTGCTGTAGGGGAGAGGCTGGGGAAGGGAGGAGGCAAAGCCCAGGGCTTTGGAGCCTGTGGGTAACTTTACTCCCCCCCAGCCCTGGGTGTAGGGTGACAGAGTGCTTGGGAGCCTGCTCAGCACCCAAGGACACAGCCTGGACACTCTGTCCCAGGGATTTTAGGGGTTTCTTTCCCCACCTCTGTTGTCCTCCCCCAGCGCTGGGTGGCAGTGGCAGAGTAGGAGCTGCCAGAGCATGTGTGCTGGCTGCCCGTGAGGACCCTCTGCTGTGCCCTGCTCCTGCCCTGGCCAGGGCTGCCCCACGGTTGCTGCAGAGCCTGAGGGAGCCCCTTGGTGGCATCTCAGCCCTCTCCAGAGCCCTGGGGCACCCCAAGGACACAGCACAAAGCGATGCCACCCAACTGCAGGCACGCAGGGCACAGCGCAAGGGCAGTGCCTCTGTGCAAGGGACCCCTCCAGCGGGGCCTGTGAAAGGGCCTTCTGGGATAGGCAGGGTCTTGCCCCTACAAGGTTCTCTTGGAGGCATCTAAGGGGGTGGGCTGTGATGGGGCAGCAAGGCTGGGACACTGGCTTAGGCCTGGACACTTCATCCCTCCTTGGATGCTGCAACTTGTACCCAGGCACCAGCTCTCCCCAGCCCTGGCTCCCAGCACCCTGCACTGAGTGCTCACCACGGCTGCTCACGAGCAGGGAGCCATCTCCAGGGGCTTGGCCAGACCTGGTGGGCACCTCTGCCTCCAGAGAGCTGGCTGCAGGATGCTGTGGGGTCAAAGCAGCCCTGTCTGCAGCCTGGAAAAGCCTCTGTTCCCTGGCTGCAGAGCCTGGCCCCTTTCCTGCCCTGCTTGCAGACGGAGCGGATTAGCCAGCGGAGCAGCCTTGACATGCATCCAGCTTGGCCACAGGGCTGGACTCAGGAGCACCTCAGGAAGAAGGTTTGAGAGCAAAGAGCAGCAGCCAAAGGGGAGAGGTGAGGTGATGGGAAAGCACCTGCTGGCAGGGTCACTGTCCCAGCCCTGTGGGGTGCCACAGCCCCCCTCGTCCTTCCCAGCACCCTCCCAGGGCTCATCCCTCTGCTTCCTGGGGCTTAGCCTTCGAGGGTGCAGCTTGTTGGCTGCACAGCAGCCTGCCTGGGTGTGCACACCCCCGTGCAGGCTGGGCAGAGCATGCAGGCGCTGGGTTTGGGTGCCAGCAGACTAGGGGAGGGGCAGGGAAGGGGAGCAGGGTGCAGACCCCTCCTCCCTGCCCCTGCCCTGGGTGAGCCCTCCTGCCCTGCGAGCTGCACTGGGTAACAACCTTTTGTTCTCTGCCACGGCAAGGTCAGGGTGCAGGGACTGGCCTTGTCCCCCCCAGTGGTGGCTGAGATCTTGACCTGGTCATTCCCAGCCAGAGAATGCTTCTGTGAGCAGCACTGTGAGGGGGGAGCCTCTGCATTCCCCCTGCAGCCGCCAGGCTGCCCCCGTTTGCTGCCGTGGTGCCAAGAGAGGAATCTGCTGAGCGCAGGCATCGGCTCCTGCCTGGATGTGGCACTGAGCCCTGCCTGCTGATGCTGCAACCAGGAAAGCAGCAGGCAAGCTTCCTCCAGGGCAGGCAGCAGAACTCATCAGGGCACAATCAGGGCAGGTGTGGCACAGAGAGGGGTCATCAGCCCTTGCAGAGCAGAGCCAAGGGATGTGGCTTCTCCCCCCTCATCCTCTGTCACTGCTGTGCAGGGGAACCCTGGGCCTGGCTGGCCACAGCACGGTCTGTGCCCTGAGGGCAATCCTAGGCCTGAAGGTGAGGTCTGTGCTGCCAGCCAGGCGCAGGGTGGGACGGGCAGAGGGGCACAGCCCAGCAGCGTGGCTGCTTGTGTCCCCTCCCTGAGTCACCTGCATCTCTGCTCTTGCTCTCTGTGCCTGCGGCAGCACCCACGGGACTGGGCATGGAGGTCATGGCTCCTGCCACCATCAACGCCCTGAATGGCTCCTCTGTGAAGCTCTCCTGCACCTTCAACTCCTGCTACAAGGTGGAGAACAAGCAGTTCTCCCTCAACTGGACTTACCAGGAGTGCTCCAACTGCTCGGAGGAGCTGGTGAGTCTCTGCAGGGCTGGGGTCTGCTCGGGGGCCCTAGGACCAGCCCGTGTGCGTAAAGAGCCAGCTGCCCCGATGTGGCAGGCCCGGGTGGGGAGGGGACCCCCCGTCCCCGGGTGCTGTTGGTGGCCAGAGCTCAGCAGGCGCTGTGCCACTCGCGGAGCCGGGCGGGTGCTGGCCGGCTCAGGGGTGAGCGTGCAGCGTGGGCATGTGCCCAGGGCAGGACGTGCAGGGGAGGGGGGCGGGGGGAGGGTTGCCTGGTGGGGGCAGCAGGTGGGGTGCCAAGCAGTGTCTCACCTCCTGTGCCACGGGGGCTGCCCAGTTCCTGCAGTTCCGGACGAAGATCATGAGCAAGCAGCTGGAGCGCTTCGGGAACCGGGTGGAGTTCACCGGCAACCCCACCAAGTACGACGTCTCCTTCACCCTCAAGAACGTGCAGCTGGAGGACGAGGGCACCTACAACTGCTACGTCCTGAACCCCCCCGACCGGCAGCGGGGCCACGCCAGCATCAGCCTCAAGGTGCTCACCAAAGGTAGGCGCTGGCGCTCCGCTGCCAGGCGCTCCGCTGCCAGGCGCCCCTCCGGCTCGCTGCTCCTCCGCCCTGCCCCCTCCTGGCGCCTGTCCCGGGCGAGGTCTGCGCGTCCTGAGCCCCCTGCCCTGTCTCCCCAGAGCCCCCGAAGCACGACTCGACGGTGGCTGTCATCGTGGGTGCCTCTGTGGGGGGCTTCTTGGCCGTGGTGATCCTGGTGCTGATGGTGGTGAAATGTGTGCGCCGGAAAAAGCAGCAGAGGCTGAACACCGACGACCAGAAGACAGAGGAGGAAGGGAAGACAGATGGTGAAGGCAACCCAGACGAGGGCACCAAGTAACAACCCCCCCCTTGGCTGCTCCTCCCTCTTCACCCCTGTACAGCGTGACCCCCTCGATGTGCTTCCCAGAGCAAGGATTTCTGTCTCCCCAGAGCATTCCTCCTTCCATCCAAGTCCCCAACCCACCTGGAGCAGGGCGCAGAGAGAAGGTGGCCCCCGGAGCCTGGCCGCAGCCGGCAGGGCCGGGGAAGGGTGGCTGAAACGCATCGAGGCTGCCCCTTGAGGCTGAGCTGGCACCAGTTTGTCCCAGCGGGGCCAGGCAGCCCCGTGCCCAGGTGCCCACACCCTGTCCCCGCTAGAAAAAGAGAGCCAGGGGCCAGCAGCTTCTGCCCTCGGGGCCGCGGCTCACCCCCGAGGCGTTCCTGCTGTGCCCAGAGCGTGGGTGCTGCTGTACCCATCCCCAGGGAATCCCCGAGAGCTGCCCTCTCTCCTCCTTGCCAGTCCTGTGTGCCAGTGCTGAGGGTGCTGTGACAAGAAGCTCATGTTCCTCAGGGACTGTCCCAGCCAGCTCGGGAGCCGCTGGCCGGGTGGTGGCCACCAGTCCATGTGTGCTGGCTCTGAGCTCGGCTGGGTGCTGGAGCTGCTGGGGGCTCCTGGGGTGTGATGGATGTAGCCCTTCTGCCTCTTGGGCTGGTTTTGGGCCTGAGCACTTCAGCCAAAGGTGCTGGGCTGACTTCCTTCTGTGCTGGTTTACCCTCTTGGGGAGGGTGATGGGAAATGGGAAACGTTCTGCTGTGCCAATCCCAGGCAGTGGGGTTGGGCTGCAGCTGCTAGGGACAAAGAGCTGCTGGGAGGAAGAGGAGGTCTTGGGCACTAGAACTGGGCACAACTGAGGGTCCAGAGGCAGCTCTGTCACCTCTGCCAAGCCTGCCCCCTCCAGCCTCCCTGCAGAGCACTGCTCAGTCTGTAACTGCCATGCAACGCACTGCCAGCCTGCCCAGCCACCCCAGCCCCTGCCCTGCCCCAGCCCTGGCCCTGCCCTAGCTCCTGGTGAGCAGTGGCCTGGGCAGCTCATGGGGTGCAGGTGTGAGCAGGCAGTGACCCCAGCTGGTCCCACCACGCTGCAGTGCAGGGGGCTGCAGTGAGCCCCCGGGCTGGCACTTGGTGGTCCTGCCTGCACTGGGCTCACCTCCTGCCCTTGGGCAAGCCCCTTTGCCTCCCGTGCCAGACCTGGCAGCCGAGCTGTGCTGGCTGGAGCGTGCCAGGGGCTCAGCCTGGAGCCTCTTGTGGGCCAGGCAGGGAAAATGACCCAGGGCAGCGCCCCCCGTCACGCCGTGCCTGGGCTGTTCTTCCCCCGTGGCAGGTGGGATGTGGGGCAGCACATGGAGCCCCAGGGGACACCACCTGATGGGGGTCCCCTCTGTCACCCCCGAGCAGCGCTGCCAGGGAGAAGGGAGACCTTCATCCCACCGGTGCCACGGGTGGTGCCATCAGGCCCCGGGGATGGAGGGACGGCCGTGTGCTCCCTGCTCTGCCCCAGCGCCTTGTGCCCAGCCCCCCCTGCCCTCTGCGCCCTGCTCCGCCTCGCTGGGCTCCGTGCCGCTCCCCTTCCCGTCTGCCGCAGGAATGTGCCATGTCTGCCAGGCACTGCCCCCTCTCCCGCGGGCTCTGCTGCCCGGGGAGGGCCGGGCGGAGGCTGCCTGCCCCCCTGCACACCCCCTCGCCCCCACGGATGGCTTTCCCCAGTCAGTGCCAAGAGGGAGCTGGCCGCAAGGCAGGCTCCCCGGGACCGTCTGCTGCTCGGAGCCGAGCCCTGCGCGGCTCCGCAGGGGCTGGGCTGGCACCTCCGCGGCCGGAGGCTGCTGCCCGTGCCCAGCCCTGCATCTGCCTTTCATTTCTCTCATGCACTGTCCTTGGATTGCAACTTGCCAATGCCTCTGTACAGAGCTGTACCCAGCAGAGCCTACAAATACAGAGCTACCCCCAGGAGGCTGCTCGGGTCTGACTCTGGCTTCGGGCTGCGCCTCCTGGGCACCTCGCTTCGCCCAGCACTCTGCCCCGGGCAGGATCTTTGTATTGCTCTTTGTACAGCTCAACAAGACAACAACCAAACACAAAGCTCTGCACTCGGTGCTTTTGTGCTGCAGGAGGGGCCAAAGGAGGGTCCCTTCCCCCTGCTCTGCCCCCCAGGGGGGCAGCAAGGCTCCTGCGTGCCCAGAGCTGGCACCCGCTGCGGCACCAGGTTTGCTCTGGGTGCCAAGGGAGGCCTGGGCAGCCTGGGCTTCCACGGCTCGGCTCCCAGGAGCTGCCACAGAGCCAGCAGCAGGCAGAGCCGTGCTGGGTGTGAGAGCTCCTGGTGCTGCCTGAGTCTCCCTGCACTGAGGTTTCGGGGGTGCTGAACTCCCCCCATCTCTGCTCTGGAGGGAACTGGCCGCAGCAGCTGCTTGGGGCATGGCAGGTAAGGCTTAGTGGGCACCAGCAGAGCCCAGAGCATGTGCCAGGTGATGGGCACCCCTGACCAGGCTGCTCTCCAACTTAGCACCCCGGCAGTGCTATGCCGAGGCGCTGGGGCAGCAGGGCACAGCTGGGGCACAGCTGGGGCACAGTTAATTGGCACATCCACCAATTACCCACCACGGAGACAGGGGTTGAGGGGAGCTCTGCCAGCCGCCCTCCTCACTCATGCCTCTGCCAGCTGCCCTTCAGTTTGGGCTCCTGAGTGCCCGCACCTCCCAAGCCCTCACACAGGCAGGCACACCTCCCCTACCCCTGCCACCTTGCTGGGCTGCTGCTGCCTGCCCCTGCCCGCTGCCAGTGCCCTCTCCTCGCTCAGCTGGTTGGTCCTTGGGGTCCCTTCCAGCCTGGCGTTCTGTGGTTGCGCTGCTCCCGGCAGCAGGGTGACGCTGAGCAGCACCAGCAGTGCCCGGCCCGGGGGCACGGTGCCCTGCACACCTCGCTGTCTGCCTGAGGGGCTAACTCTGCAGAGCAGGCACCCAGATCACCTCCCCTGCCCTCTGCTGACACAGCCCAGCGGCGCTGGGTGGCTGCTGGGGGCACAGCCCAGCCAGGCTGCAGTCAGCCCTGGCCCCCGGCAGGGCACAGCTTCGCTGCTGCAGGGGAGCGGCTCTCAGGAGGGGGCACACGGGTCTGCCCACCCACCCCGATGGAAGGGCAAGGACAGCCCCAGGCGAAGGGGTTGGGGACCCTCGGGTTGGCGGTTTGGGGACACCTCCGGGAGAGTGGCTGGCAAGAAGCTCGGGAGGAAGGCTGGCACGGTGGGATGCCAGAGGAGAGCCCGCGGGACTCAAGGGTGAGTTTCCAGCGCTGCAAGGGACTGGGGGCAGTGGCTGCAACCCCTCCCCCGCCCGGTGCCAGGGCTTCACGGATGCCCCCGAGCAGGGGACAGAGCGCTCCGTCCGCTTGGGCCCGGTGGGAGGGGAGGCACTGAAGATCGAGAGGGCAGGGCAGGGCAGGGCACGGCGGGCACCTCTGCTCCGTGCTGCGCAGAGAGCCTTGGAGGGAGCCCAGAGCTGCGGCCCCCACGATGCCACTGCAGCCTGGCCGCCCTCCTCGTGGGGCTGGAAAGGGGGCAGCGAACTCTGGTTGCTGAGGGATGAGAAGGGCAGCGCTGGAAAACCAGAGCTGGGGAACGTCTGGTGGAGGTGGCCTCGGGCAGTGCCAGCTCGGGAAGAAACTTTCTCCTGAGGCACAGGGGGGCTGTCTGAGTGCTTCTCGCAGATGCCTCTGCAGTGGCTGCCTGGGGATGCCGCTCCCCTTGCCCTGCTTGTATTAAAGGGCACTTGAAAGGGGTGGAGGAAGCTGCTGACCCCGGGGGACAGACAGCCTGGGGGGAGCCGAAGCAGCAGCGGTCAGGACAGCTCAGCGCAGGGAGAAGGAGGCAGCGAGAGGGGAAAGCTCCGAGGGAGAGCTGCAGGCAAGGGAGGGCTGGGAATGACAAAGGCAGCCAAGCACTCACCCGCAGTCTGTGTGCCCGGGACCCCTCGCTCAGCTCCCAGCCTGGCCCAGCTGGGATGGTCCTGCAGTGCCTGCTCACTGCGAGCCTCTCCTCCCCGCTGCCAGCTCCCGGCTGCCAGCTCCCGGGCTGCCAGGCCAATTGTCTTTTAAAGGTCACAGCCAGAGGACCTTGCAGTAAATAAAAGGTGCTGATGGGAAGCTCTGTTCCAGTGTTGCCACCTCCTCCATCGGCAGGGGGGCTCTGCCTGCTCCCGGCCAGGTAGCCCAGCGTCCCCTGGCTCTGGGAGCTGTGGAAGGGGGCCAGGGCTGTCCTCCCCTTGCTGCTGGCGGTGGGGCTGGGGCTGCACCCAGCAGGATGCTCCAGGGCAGCCGGGGCCAGCACTGCGCCTGCTGCACTGAGCTGGGAGCCTGCAGCCCAACTGCTCTGCTCAGCCCTGCCCTGCTGGCTCCGTCCCCACGTGGAGGGGGGAGCAGGAGCCCTCCTTGGGGACAGCCTGGCACTTTAACTCTCCCAGCTCTCTAAGTGCCAGGTGAGGGCTGCACAGGGGTCTGGCAGCCAGTGTGACCCTCTTGGCAGGCTTGGAGCCAGCTGGCAGCACAGCTGAGCCCTTCTTCCTGTCCCCTGGGAGGTGACAATGCCCGAGCAGAGGGTGCTCACCTTGCCTGAAACCAGACACAGCAGCCTTGTGCTGGGCTCAGCAGGAGGAGGTTCCGCTGAGCCACACGATCCCGGGTGCCATGCTGGGCATCGCAGCACCACGCCGAGAGCCCGAGGCCAGCTGCTGTGGGTGCCCTTCCCTTGCCAGGGCACACACAGCTCACCCAGGCTGGGCTACGGGAGAGCAGAGCAGCAGCAGATGTCTCACCAGCTCAGTCAGCCGAGACCAGGCAGAGCTGCCAAGTGTGACAGCTCCGTCAGGTCCCCGGGACAGGCAGCGCCCGTTCCCAGCCCCGGGGCAGCGGGGCCAGGAGGGCAGGGCTGGCCCGGGGGGGAGTGGGGGGCAGCACGAGCAGGCAGCACAGCCTCTGCGGGGATGCTCAGCAGGGGGAGCGAGTGGCTGCCCCCAACTTTACTCACCTTCTTGGAAGCAAACTTGGCAGACACCTGAGCATCCCCGGAAGGAGTCCTCCACACGAGCTGGCCTTTCCCCGCAGCAGGGCACGGCTGCCACTGCTGCAGGTCCCTCCGATCCTGCTTGCCGGATGCTGGAGGGTCCAGGCTCGACCTCAGCTGCCCCCTCCCTTCAGCCCCCGTGACCGCGGCCCTAGCAGCCACCACGCTCCCTTGCAGGGCTGACAGGCATCCCTCCCTCCCCCCTCCGGACCTCTCCGCTGAGCTGCAACTCAGAGGTGTGCCACCCCCACGCAATTAGCACGGCTCCAGCAGAGGCAGCGCTCCTCCTCCTGCCTCAGCACACCTCCTGCCTGGCCGCCAGCGCCTGCAGCTCTGCCCACCCAGCTGTAACCATCACCTGGCCGTGCCCATCACCGGGCCGTGTCCATCACCTTTCTGTGCCCGTTACCTGGCGGTGTCCATCCCCCAGCCGTATCCATCACGGCTGCTCCCCCCAGACACCTCCTGCTGCATCAGCAATACTCTCCCCGGCTGCTCCTGCAGCACCGGCTGCCAGCGCTGCCCAGCCTGCTCCGCCTGTACTTTTCCTGTCTCTGCTGCCAGCTCTGCAGCCCAAATTCCACAGCCCACAGGCACTGCTGGCATCTTCTCAGGATCCCCTGGGATGTCCCCGTGCCCTGCAAAGCCTCCTGCTTTCCATCTTTCCTCCTGCTTCACACTTCTGGCCAGGTGAGAAGGCAAGCAAGCTGCAAAGGGAGCTGGAGTGGGGGTGAGGAGTGCCTCAAGGTGCCCTGGAGTAGGGGGTGAGGAGTGCCTCAAGGTGCCCTGGAGTGGGGGTGAGGAGTGCCTCAAGGTGCCCTGGAGCTGGCAGGCAGTGGCACCCTGGACACAAAATCCCTGTGGATTAGCTGCTCTCACACCCGAGAAGCAGCAGCCCTGGTCGGGAAGGTGGTGCTGTAGTTCTGTACCAGCAAGGGAGGTGCAGCCTCCTCTGGCTGCTGGCAGGAGCTGTGCTGGGACCTGTGCCTTGTGCCAGCCCGGGGGAAGGCTCAGTGCCGCTCCTGCCCCACGAGCAGGTCATCACCCCCTCCCCCTTCCCACCCAGCCCCTTCTGGGGATGCGTCACCTCCAGCAAGCTGCTGCTCAGCACCGGGGCCTGGCAGCCTAATGGAGCTGGGCACAAGGGTACAGCTCTATCTTTGGCCACTGCATCACCAGAGGCCTCCATTAGGAGGGCCCCTACCACCCAGCGCCTGGGCTGTGGTCTGCTGAGGTCGGGGCTAATGGATGTGCTGGTGGGGAGAAGGTTGCTGAGATGTGAGCTTGTGTGCAGCCAGCTGTCCCAGAACCATCTCACGGTGAGCAGAATCCGATTTCAGCGCTGCCATTGGCGCCAGGTGCAGCCTGCTGCAGCCTTGCCCATTAGAGCCGTGCCCCGTGCCCCCCTGCCCATCTGCACAACTCTCTGCTGGGGGGTGGGGGGGGACAGGGAGGTGCTGGGAG
Organism: Colaptes auratus; assembly: GCA_015227895.2. Taxonomy (NCBI): domain Eukaryota; kingdom Metazoa; phylum Chordata; class Aves; order Piciformes; family Picidae; genus Colaptes; species Colaptes auratus. The sequence goes on along the minus strand of JAAWVA010000040.1, from coordinate 1,757,385 downwards.
GGGGCAGGGAGCCCGGGGGATCCCCCTGCTCTGTTACACTGAGCAGAATCCGATCCCCAGCTCCAGCCCCTGCAGCTGTCCTTTGGGAAACCACCAGCCTGTGCTCCCCCCAGCCCACCACCTCCGCGATGCGGAGAGAGAAAAAGGGGCATCCCCGGGGGCTGGGGGGGGAGGTGCGGGAATGCGCGGAGCAGCGCGGGGGAGGGCTCAGCGCGGCCCCGCCCGGCACGGCCCCGCCCGGCTCTGCTCGCCCTCGGCGGGGGCGGCCAGAGCCGGGCGGCTGCGGGCCAGCACGGAGCGGAGCGGACCGCAGCGCCCCGCAGCCATGGCCCCGGGCTCGCCCCCCGCCCGTCGCCGCCCCGCTCCGCGCCTGCTGGCCGCGCTGCTGGGTAAGGGGCGCGGTGGGAGGCACCGGACAGCCGGGGGGGCACCGGGGACCCGCTCTGCCCCGGGCACCGCCGCTGGCCTGCTGCCCACCCCCGGCTCTCCCGGCAGCCCGGTGTGCGGGGTGGTCGTGGGGCCGCCCCCGGCTTCCAGTACCCCCCGGCCCCGAGGCGCGGTGACCCCCGCTTGGCGCTCGGCTGCTCCGCACCCCGCACCGCGGCGGCCCCGGGCAGCGCTCGGGGCGGGGGGGGCTCCCGGCGCTGATGAGGCTCTCTCTGCTCTGCAGCCCCGAAGCACTGAGGATAAGTGACTTGTCCAAGGTGACTTCGAGCGGACTCCGAAGCGCTCTCCAGCCCCTGCCCTGCCCGCAGCGGTTCTGCCGTCGCCCGAGCTGCCCTCCGGGAGCGCTGCTGCGGCTGCACCCCCGCTTTGCCCGGCGCTGCGAGCGGGGACCGCGGCTGCCCGCGCAGGGGAAGCGGGGAGCAGGCGTGGGGCAGCCATGCACGGCTTCGGCGCGGCCGCCGGCACCCACAGGTCGTCCTCGTTACGGCTCGTTCCGTCCGGCAGCCATCGCATGCGCTTCTCCCCGGGGACGAGCCCTCGCTGCGGGGCTGCTGCTTGCAGCATGATGCCCAGCCCTGTGCCCGGCCCTGCCTGAGACTCCCCCCCGAGCTGCAGGGTGGAGGAAGGGGCTTGCGGCCAGCCCGTCCCTCCTGCCACGCCTGGAGCTGCTTCCAACCACCTGCATCAGCCCTCACGCACCTGCCGCACTCCTGCTCGCGTTGGCCGTTCCTGTGCCAGCGGGCACGGCGAGCCTGGAACCTGCTGCCTCTGCAGCTCTGGCTGTGAGGAAGCTCCCCCCGGGACGTGCTTTAGAGGGCATAGTTCTTAAGTGTGTTTTAAGTGAGCTGGAGACACGAAAAGACATGTAAGTACCTGGCTCCCTGCAGGATCTGGGCGCAGAAGGACGCAGCGCGGGCTACCTGTGGCACGGGGCTGGCACCGGGGTGGTAGGAGAGCCCCAGAGGCGCTGCAGGCCTGGGGTGCCGGCTGTGGAGTTGGGAACCTGGTCCCACCGGTCGCTGAGGCAGGGCTGGGAGCCTGGAGGTGGGAAAGTGCTGGGGCAGGTCTCTGCATCTTCCAGGCATGCTGTGCTTTCCAGGGAGGGGCCCTGGGCTCCTGGCAGCACCAAGGAGCTGCCACGCACCTCCTGCCGTTGGTGCCCACAGGAGGGGTGAGGCCCATCCGTCCTGTCCTGGGGTACAGGATGGCCAGGGGGCTCCTCCTGCCCAGCCTCGGGGGACAGGAGCCCGGCCAGTCTGCCAGGCATGGCTGGCTGGTTGTGCCAGGAGGTCGTGGTGGGGTTCCTGGGCAATGAGCGTTTGTACGGAGCAGCTTCCTCGCAGGTGGCCGAGGTGCCCTCTGGCTGTCGGGGTCTGTCCTGCGCACCCTTTCCGTTAGCACACAGGTTCCCAGGCTGCCTTCCTGGCAGGCTGCAGCAAAAGCAGGGGGCTGCCAGCGCCCCGTGGGGCAAAGGCTTGCTCTGGGCTGGCCTGGGGGTCTCTTGCTGCTGGGGCTGGGCTTGGGTCCTGGGCTGCGGATGCAGCACTGCTGCACGTTGAGCTGCCTGGCTCTGGGACCCCTCCTCGAGGAGCTCACTCTCTGCAAGAGCAAGGAGCAGACGGCCAAGGCTCTGACAGCAGCAGGAGTGGCTGCTCCCAGATGCCCTTCCCAGTCTCTTGGGGTAACCTTGTGCCTGAAGCCCCCAGAGGGGCTTGCCCCACGCCCTGGAGGTTGAGGCCCTGGGGGGTGCAAAGTGAGGCAGGTTTGGGCATCTGGATAAGTGTGGTTGGCAGCTGGTGTGGCAGGTTCAGGCAGTCAGCTGCCAGCGTGGTTTGTGTGCTTTATTTAGTGCTGACACAGCAGTTCTGCCTTCCTGAGCCCACAGCCGGGCAGGAGCGAGCTCAGCCCCCGCTCCCCCCCCCCCCCCCCCTTCAAGCCAGGCTCCGTTCCTGAGCTGCTCGTGGTGGCAGGCAGGATCAGAAGTGTCACAGACTGCAGGGGATGGGCCCCGCTGGCAGCGGCGCGCTCCCCTTGCCGCCCGCTCAGCCGTGCCTGCAGGGCCGGGCATCCCTCTGCTTGCGCCGGGCAGCAGCACGGTCCCCCCGGGGCACTCCTGCCTGGGTGAAGTTCCCCTTTGTAAGCCGCGCCGGGGCCGGCCTCCGAGCCTGGCAAACTGCAGCGGGAGACCTCCATCTGGTGGGGACCTGCTCCCGTGACGTTAGCTCAAGCCTCTCGGGCAAATGGGAAGAGCTTCTTTGTGAAGTTAAGTAACTCCTTCCCCGCAGTGCCGGCGATGCAGCACTGCAGCAGGGCCCGGAGCCCAGGATGCAGGGCTCTGGGCTTGGCTTGGGCTGCGACGTGCCTGGGGAGCTGTTAGCGCCGGCTTGAGTGGGAGAATAAATCAGCAGCTGAGGAGGCTGCAGCCAGAGGAGAGCCCAGGGCAAGGAGTTGGAAGCTGTGTGGGAGAGCTGTGTCCCCTCTCTTCGGGCTGCCAGAGCAAAGCTGTGCAGGGAGTGCTGGGTCCCCTTGGCGGGGGGGGGACAGAGTGCTTGGCTGGGTTGTGTCCTGTCTTGGGTTTGTTGTGGTAGGATGAGGGGGAGTGGACTGAAGCTTGAGGAGGGCAGATTGAGGCTGGAGGTGAGGAAGAAATTCTTCCCAGTGAGGGTGGGGAGACTCTGGCACAGGCTGCCCAGGGAGGCTGTGGCTGCCTCCTCCCTGGAGGTGTTCAGGGCCAGGCTGGATGAGTCCTGGAGCAGCCTGGGCTGGTGGGAGGTGTCCCTGCCCCTGGCAGGGGGGTTGGAGCTGGATGATCTTTGAGGTCCCTTCCACACAATCCATACCACATGACAGGAGGCAGCACCTGGTGTGATGGGGAGTGGGGCTGCCGGGGCTGGCCTGGAGCAAAACATTCCTGTGCCCCCCAAGCAGGGTTTGTGTGGACACTGCTGGCTCAGCCTGCTGCACTGGGGGGCAGTGCCAGGCCCCACTGTCGGACCCCAGCAGCTTGTTGGCATAGCCATGGCTCCTGCCACCAGGCTTGTGCCTGCCCCCCCATGCTCCCCTCCCTGCTGCTGGGGAGGAGGGGAGCAGGAGAGCCACCTTCTGTGGTTTGAAGGTCATCTGTCAGCTACAGCAGGAGAGGAGCTCTCTGCCAGGCAGGGTGAGGGGTGCTGCTCCCCAGGCCCTCACAGGGCTTCAAGGACCTTGGCTGGGCTGGGGGACAGTGGAGTGGCAGCTGTCCAGGACAGCAGTGCTAATTAGTGCTCCAGCTCCCTGCTTGAAGAACAGAGAGCTCTGCTCTGCTCTGGGCTTTTTTCTGCCATCCCCCCCCAAAGGCTGAGCCGAAGGCCTTGTGGATAACATGCAAATCAGGGCTTTCATTTGCATACTTTAGCCGTGGTGATATTATGGCTCCCTCCGAATCCCAGCTGGCTCTGTGGGTGCCAGCCAGCCCCTGCCCTTCCTCCTGGAGTGGGTCCCTTGGCTCTGCCAAGCTGTCCCGGGGTTGGGCACCGGTGTGTGCCATGCCCAAGGGGACAAGGGCTAACAAACCCCACGGGAGGGGAGCAGAGTGGGGCTCATGCTCCCTGGGCTGAGGCTGTGAGGGGGGTGAGGATGCTGTGAGTCCCTGGTGGAGCCAGGAGCAGGAGCTGGAACATGCTCCCTGGGATGGGATCCCCAGGGCCACGGCCCCTTACGCAGAACCTGCTCCTCTCTGCCCCATCGGCCCCAGCAGAGCCCTGCAGCAGCCTGGGCTGCATCCCATCCCACCCCCCCCAGGAAGGAGCAGGCTGGGCTGCATGCTGGGGCTGTGTCCTCACTCTCCTCCCCTCTCCCTGCCAGCTCTGCAGGTCGTCGCCGTCGCCTTCGCCTTGGAGGTGTCCGTGGGGAAGACCAACACAGTGATGGCTCTGAACGGCTCCAATGTCCTGCTGCCCTGCACCTTCACCACCTGCATTGGCTTCCAGGACCTGGTCTTCACCTGGTATTTCAACTCCACAGAGCTGGTGGGTGGCTCTCTGGGCCTTGCCTGTTTTCCTGGCAGGTCCTTTTGTGTTTTCCTGCTGGGAACCAGCACTGTGGCTCCCAGAGAGCTCCCTCTCTCCTCTCGCAGAGTTCCCATCCCTCTGAGCATCCCCAGCTCCGAGGGGATGCTGCTGTGCAAGCAGGGGGATTCCCTGGCACGCCTGTGCCTCTGGCACAAAGCTGGCCTGGATTTCCTGCTGCCCACAGGCTCATTTCTGTGCCTAAGTTGATCATGAAGTGATCAGCTGCAAGTCTGCACTTAGGCCCAGAGCTGCTTCATTTCCTCCTCCTGCCCTGGCTCTGAAATCCAAAAGGTTCTGCATCGATTTGCTTCCTGCTGGGCACATTCTGCTCTCCAGCTCCTTAGCAGCAGGGCTGGAGCAGGTCTGTGCCTGCACGCTGGGTGGCCCTGGAGCAAGGGAACCTTCCATGCCCCGGGGTGCTTCTGCCTCTTGTGTGGTCTGCACCCTTGCTGCAGGGCAAGGCAGCTTGGCCCTGCCGCTTCAGCTGCCCCTCCGCGGCCATCCTGGCTTCCCTGGGGCGTGCTGGGACACTTGGCTGTGTGTGCAGAGCTGGGGCAGGACCCCTGGAAGCTTTGCCTCGCCTGGGGGCCGTGGGGAGCCCGGCTGAGCCCACGCCCTGTATCCCTCCCTCTCTCTCTCTCTCCCTCCCTCCCTCCCTCCCTCTGCAGATTTACCAAGGCAAGATCAAGAGCAAAACCTCGGAGCCCACGGTGGTGACCAGCAACCCGCGGGTGGAGTTTGTGGGCTCCACCACGGGGAAGGACAACAACATCTCCATCGTGCTGAGCAGTGTGGAGTTCAGTGATGCTGGCAAGTACACCTGCCACGTCAAGAACCCCAAGGAGAAGTACGCCCAGCACAACGCCACCATCTTCCTCACCGTGGTCCAGAAGAGTAAGTGTGGGTGTGGGGGGCACTGGGGGTGCAGCACTGACCCCTCCTTGGCTGCCAGGAGTGGCCATGAACTGAGTGCCCAGGGCTGAGGGCTCTGGAACAGCTCTCGTGTGAGGAGAGGCTGAGTGCTGGGGATGCTTAACCTGAGGAAGAGGAGGCTGAGGGGAGGCTCTTATCAAAGCTTGCAAATAGCTAAGGGTGGGTGTCAGGAGGATGGGGCCAGACTCTTCTCGGTGGTGCCCAGTGACAGGACAAGAGGTGACTGGCACAAACTTGAACAGAGGAAGTTCCTTCTAAACAGGAGGAGGAACTTCTGCACCATGAGGGTGGCAGAGCCCTGGAGCAGGCTGCCCAGGGAGGTGGTAGAGTCTCCAGCTCTGGAGATGTTCCAACACCCCCCCTGGATGTGTTGCTGTGTGCCCAGCCCTGGGTGCCCCTGCTCTGGCAGGGGGTTGGACTGGGTGATGTCCAGAGGTCCCTTCCCTCTGAGTCTTGGAGGCAGTTGGCATCCCAGAAGGGCAAGTCCCAGCCTTGTGCCCCTCTGTGCTGTGGGGCAGTAGCTGGTGGAGGGGGTCCCCTGCTCTCCTGGAGGAGCCTTGCAGCTGCCCCCCTCCTGGGGCCCCTCAGCACCTTCTCTCCTGCAGTGGTGGAGACAGACAACACTGTGACCCTCATCATCGTGGGCGTGGTGGGGGGGCTCATCGGCCTCCTCATCCTCTTCATGCTCATCAAGAGGGTTGTGCTCTTCATCATCAAGAAGACCCAGGATGGGAAGTGAGTGCGGGCGGCAGCCCCGGCACCCTTTGGCGAGCGGTACCGCGGCGCCGGGGGCGGCGGTGAGAGGGGCGGGGGGGTGGGGGTCTGTCAGCTGGCCCTGTGCTCCTCCCCCAGGAAGGAATGTCTGGTGAGCTCGTCGGGGAACGACAACACCGAGAACGGCTTGGCCGGCTCCAAGGCAGAACAAAAAGCACCACCGAAGGCGTGAAGCAGTGGCGCCCCCTGCCCGCGCCCGCCCGGCGGCGGGGGAGGGTGGGCAGGGGCACAAGCCTTGCCCTTTTCTTTTCTTTCTGGACTGCCAACGCTTGAGACATGTTTCTATGACACACGTGCCTGCAACCTGCACTGCTTCTGGGGACAGGCTTCGGCTGCGGCGGGGACTGGGAGCTGCTGGTGGGCTCGGAGCGGGACGCTGCTGGCGCGGGGGGAGCTGCCCGCTCCGCTCTGAGCGAGGCAGGAGGTGCTGGGCGGGCAGGAAGGGTGCTGGGCGCCGCGGGGCGCACCGGTCTGCAGCCAGGTGGGCGCTGTGCCGCGCGTGTGATGCTCCGGGGGGGCGGTCTGGGGGTTAGAGGCTGTGAGGAGCTTGGGGAATCCTGTCTGGCTTTGGCGGTGCTGAGCTGGGGCGGGCAGGGGCTGCCTGGCTGCCGCAGGGGCTTCGCGGGGCAGTGGAGCTCATGGCGGAGGTGGAGGCTGCTGCCTTGCTGTCCTCCTCGCGGCGTGGCAGGAAGGCAGGGAGCAGGGCCGGCGTGGGCACCTGAGAGCCACGAGGCCAGGCGGCGTCAGTCAGGGCTGCCACCCTGCCCCCGCGGAGCTGGGTGCCAGCCTCCTGGGGGCAGGCTGCCCCGAGGTGCCTCCGCTGCCCCCGTGCCAGGGCTGGCCTGTGGCAGGGTGATGCTCCCTGCTTTACCTTCCCTTCGCCCCTGCACAGGGACAGGCGAGAGCCTTCCCCCGGCGCCAGCCCTCACGGGAGGTGCTCCCTGGGCTTGTGCTGCTGCTGCTGCTGCTGCTCCTCCCCTCCGAGAGCCTGGCACTCGGAGCAGAGCTGCTGCCTGTGCCAGCTCACCGAGGCCGACATCTCTTACCTTGGGCTCCCGTGGGAAATCAGCAGCTTGTGCTTCCCTCCCCCCCGGAGCAGGGTGGCACCCCTCTGGGAGGCAGGGAGGGAGCCCTGGCGAGGGCAGCTGTGCCAGGGCAGCGCCAGCCTGCTCCCGGGCCTGCCACCGGCCCGCTGGGCGACCTTGGGCAAGTCGCTCTGCCTCTCCATGCCTCAGTTTCCCCAGCTGTAAAAGGGGATAATAATTCTGCTCTACCTCACAGTGGGGGTTGTGAGGCTGATGTCTGGGAAGTGCTTGGAGCCCCTCGGAGCAGGGGTGCCACAGAGCCAGAGGGGCTGTGTGGAGGGTGCTGCAGGGGGCGCTGGGGCAGCCCAGAGCCTGAGCTGGTCTGTGACTGAGGTTGGTGATGTCCTTTACAGCGAGATCCACTCCCTGGTTCTCCTCTGTCTGTGAGTGTGGGGCAGTGAGGCTGCAGGACAGGCAGCTCCCCGTCCCCGCTCGGGGCTGGGAGCCCAGGCTGAGCCCTGACCTCCCTCTTGCAGGGGCTCTCACCCTGCCAAAGCTGCCAGAGCAGAAGGTAGGCAAGGGCTTGGTGGCCAGGGCAAAACAAGGTGAGATTCAGCGCTGCCTTCTGTGGAGGCTGTGGTGGGAGAGCTCAGACCCCACTTGCCCAGGGTGGAGAGCACCTTGCCAAGGCTCAGGGGCACCAGCTGGGGCTGGGCCCTGCCACTGGGCAGGAGATGGGTGTGGGCACCTGGCTCCACGCCGCTTTCCTTGGCTGCTGGTTAGATGGGCAAGCAGGAGCCAGGTCCCTGGCATCCTGGTCCCCTCTCTGAGGACCCTCACCTGAGGTCTCTGTGCCCCCATCTGCCCCATGGGGACAGCAAACCTGAGCTACCTCACAGGAGGGGTGAGGCTCCCTGCATCCCTTGGCAAAGTGCTCCGAGGCCCTGGGGCACGCCGAAGCCCCTCCTCTGTAGCTGCAGGGGGTGTGACCATGCCATGGCCGTGGTGAGACCGGGCAGGAAGGGGTGAGACCTCCCTCTGGCCCCAGGAGAACCCTCCCCCCCAGCCCATCCTTGGAGGAGACCTCCCGTGGGAGAGGACAGTGAGGGGAGGAAGGGACTTGCAAAGGACTCGTTGTAGCTGTCCTAACCTCTTGGCCTTTTTTAGCTGGTGTCTGGACACGAGTCCCCGTGCCCCGGGATCTGCAGGGCTGCATGTTTTGCTCCCCAGGAGTCAGCAGGAGCAGCTTCTGCAGCAGTGACCCCACAGCCCCCTGTGTGGGGCTGCGCAGAGCGGCGGGGCTGGCACGGGCACTTGTGCCAGCAGGGGCCTGGCACAAGGGGGGCGGGAGCGGGGTGGGGAGGGGCCTGAAGGGCTTTTCTGGGGTGTGCAGGGGGCGGTGTGTGGTGTGACAGACACGCCGTGTGCGAGCAGCCGGTACCTGCACCGAGGAGCCAGCTGCAGCGGGGGAGGGCCCTGGCTGCGCGCTGCCCTCCAGCACATCTTCGCACCGCAGAGGTTCCCTTCGCTTTGCCTTGGATCTAATAAAGTTGATGTTTACTAGAGACCCTCCCTCTGGCTGCCGGCTCGGGCTCAGCGCGGGCCCTGCCTCTGCACCCAGGCTCCACCAGCGCAGGTCCAACCAGCAGCCCCACCCCACCCTGGCCACAGGTGTCTGCAACCCCTCCAGGGGCACTCCACCACCTCCCTGGGCAGCCTGTGCCCGTCCCTGACCGCTCTGGCATCACAGAAATGGTTCCTCCTCCCCAGCCTCAGCCTGCCCTGGCACAACCTCAGGCTGTTTCCTCTCATCCTATCACCTGATAGCCGGGAGAAGACACCAACCCCCCTCCTCCTGAGGCGGAGGTCAGGGGAGGAAAAGTCAATTCCAGTCAATTTTCACCTCCTGCCTGACATCCTCCTTTGCTTCCAGTCCTTTAAGCCCCCCCCAGCAGCTTGTCTGGCCGAGCGCCTGAGCTCCGTGCAGCACTTGGCTGTGCAGCAGCTACCTGTCCGTGAGAGCCAGCAAGGGTCCCTGCCTCCTGCTGGGACACAGCCTGGGGGCACAGTGACAGACACCCCCACGAGCAGGGGGGACAAAGCCCCCCCGAGGCTGCCTGAAAAAACAAACCACCACCAACCGGTTTGGTTTAATGAGAGCTCATCCCCGCCTGCGCCACGGCAGGGACCGCGCAGGGCTCAGCCCCCAGGAGCCTTCCTGCCGCCGCGGGGTCGGCACAGGACGAGACATTAATCCTTCTCCGGAAGGGAGCCGCAGCTGCTCAGCTTCCACCCTGGTGCCGGTGGCCGTCACCCCCCAGCCGCCCGCTGGCCCCCGGCTGGCCTCCGGTGCGCCACGTCCCAGCTCTCCGGGCAGGGCTCCCGAGGCTCCGCTCGCCTTCCGCCGCTGGAGCCCCGCTCCCCAGCTGCCGCCAGGGCTGGGGGGAGGGGGAGGGAGCTCGGGGAGAGAGGAGGGACCTGTCCCAGCAGGCCTCAGAGCTCTGACTGGAAGGAGAGAGAGAAGAAATGGCAAACTTTGAGAGGGCAACCAAAGGCAGGGGGAGAGCACAGCCACGGCCTTCAGGAACCCACTCGAGGGGGCTGGCTGCAGGCAGTGCCCACCCCCGCAGCCACCGGTGTGATTTGCCCTCCTTGTGGAGCTGCCAAGGGGCTTCCCCAGCCCTTCCCCACTGCCCCCCAAAACCTGGGGGGGGGGCAGCCGCGGGCGGTGCTGCACTGACCCTCCGGACGCTGTAGATCCAGTCGAGGTAGCCGCGGACGCTGGTGTAGACGCCGGGGGTGCTGGGGGTGCCACAGCCCTGGCCCCAGCTGACGATGCCCACCACCTGCCAGTGCCCCCCCAGGTAGAGCAGGGGCCCTCCGCTGTCCCCCTGCCAAGGACAGAGCCTCTGAGCGGGCGCTGAGGAGCCCTCAGCTCAGTGCCCACTGCCACAGCTCGCAGCCAGTCCCAGAGGCTCCTCTGTGGCATCACAGAAGTGGTTTGGGTTGGCAATGCCCTCGGAGAGCAGCCAGGCAGAGACCCAGCACCCCCCTGGCCACCAAACCATGGCCCCAGGTGCCCTGGGCACAGGGCTCTGGAGCACCTCCAGGGATGGGGACTCCACCGTGGGCAGCCTGTGCCAGTCCCTGACCACTCTTGCAGCAAAGATTTTTTTCCTCATCTCCAACCTGTCCCTCCCCCTGGCACATTCCAGGCCATTTCCTCTCCTTCTATCACCCGAGACTGGGGGCAGAGAGAGCCCAACCCCCACCTCACTGCAGCCTCCTCTCAGGGAGCTGTAGAGAGCACTGAGGCCTCCCTCAGCCTCCTCTCCTCCCCACTAAACACCCCCAGCTCCCTCAGCTGCTCCCCCCCAGACCTGATAGTCACAGGTCGGTGGGGACCAGCCCAGCGCTCACCTGGCAGGTGTCCACCCCTCCCTGGGGCAGGCCAGCACACAGCATCCTCTGGGTGACAGCCCCGTGGTAGGCAGCCAGGTTGCAGCTCTCCTTATCGATCAGCCTCACCTCCGCCTGCTGCAGGGTGTCTGACAGTTTGCCTGCGCAGAGGTGGCTGCTCAGAGAGGCTCCCCAGCAGCCCCAGGCGAGCAGGGAGCCCATCCCCTCCCACCAGCAGCGCTGGGGGGCTCTGCCCTGGCCTCGCCCGGGCGTGGTGCCCACCCCCGTGCCATCCCACTCACCGCGCTGCTGCGTGTAGCCCCCAGCCTATCACCCACAGGGGTGTGCCTGGCGCCGGCTCCTCGTCGAAGTAGGGCAGGCAGATGGGCCTGCAGCTGTCTGGGTGGGAGAGGCGAGGTGCAGGAGGCGCCGGGGGGGGCGGGTGGGGAAGGTGCCCCTCGCCGGGGCCGTGTGCCAGCTCCCCGCTGCACTTCAGGAGGGCAGCTCAGGCACAGCCACTTGGAGCGCACCGAGCGCTGCCGGCCGCGGTGCAGCTCCCCAGCCCAGCTCCCGCTGCCAGCAGGAGGGGCTGCAGGGGGCAGGCTGGTGCCAGAGCTCACCTGAGCGCCGCAGGGGGGAGCGCAGCTTCACCAGGGCAATGTCGTTGTCCCTGGGGGATGCAGGAGTCGCCTGGGCCAGGAAGACCTTCTCCACAGGCAGGGTGGCAGTGCCCGAGAGCAGGTTGGAGCCAGCCTTGACTCTCCAGCTCTGGATGATGGGGTTGTTCCTGTGCACAGACACCTCTGGCTCTGCTGCCCTCCCTCACCCTGCTGTGGCTGTGCCTGCAGCCTGCCCTGCTCAGCACCGGGAGTGGAAGGTGGCTTTGAGGGCTCACAGCTTCCCAGATGGCATCAGGCTGGAAGGGAGCCTCCAAGGGCACCCTGCCCAGCCCCTGCCCACAGCAGGGACAGCTCCAGCCAGAGCAGGCTGCACAGGGACACAGCCAGGCTGAGCCTCAGTGGCTCCAGGGATGGAGCCTCAGCCCCCTCCCTGGGCAGCCTGTGCCAGTGTCTCCCCAGCCTCCCTGGGCAGAACCTCCTCCTGGTGCCCAACCTGGCTCTGCCCTGCTCCAGTCCCAGCCCATTGCTCCTGCTCCTGCCACCCCAAGCCCTTCTGAGCAGTCCCTCCCCAGCCTGCCTGCAGCTCCCTTCAGGCACTGAGCTGCAGCTCTGAGCTCTCCCTGCAGCCTTCTCCTCCCCAGGCTGCGCAGCCCCAACGCTCCCAGCCTGTCCCCCTGGCAGAGGCTCTGCAGCCCTCTGATCATCTCTGTGGCCTCCTCTGGGCCCACTCCAGCAGGTCCCTGTCCCTCTTGTGTTGGAGGTGCCATAGCTGGGCACAGCTCACCGGAGCAGAGCTGAGTGGCTTAGACCCAAAGGCCTGGAGGACCCGCAGCAGCCCTGGCACGCAGGTGCCAGCTGAGCAGGGAGGTGGCACTCACTTGAAGCAGTGTGCTGCTGTCAGCACCCAGCTGGGGTCGATGATGCTGCCTGCACAGATGTGCTCCTTCCTGTACTGCAGGCTGACCTGCCAGGGCCAGGCCTCGATGGCAGCCGGGGTGCCCCCCAGCACGCGGGGGGTCCTCACGCTCTCCCCACAGCCTCCTGCCAGGCAGCAGCAAAGCAGCACATCAGCAACACAGCTCCTGCTCTGCCCCCCTCCAGCCTCGGGGGTGGGGGACAGAGTCTCCCACGCCCCCCAGGTGCCTCATCCCCCTCCCAGCAACACTGCCCACACCCCCTCTTCGTGGCACCCGTGGCACCCCCTGGCACTTCTGTGGTGTGTGTGCCCGGGGGGGTTGCAGTTGGATGATCTTCCAATCGAAACCATTCTCAGGCTTGCTGAAAGTGGTTCACAGGTTCATGGAAGGGGCTGGGTTGAAAGAGACCTTCAAGATCAGCCAGTCCCACCCGCCTGCCACGGGCAGGGACACCTCCCACCAGCCCAGGCTGCTCAAGGCCTCATCCAGCTTGGCCCTGAGCACCTCCAGGGAGGGCACATCCACAGCCTCCCTGGGCAGCCTGTGCCAGCGTCCCTTTGACTTCTGCAGCCCACCAGGGCCACTAACAGAGGTAATTAATCAGCTAAAGGAGACCCACCCAGGCAGCTGCTTAGGCCAACTGCCCTGGCTGCCTCCTTGCAGGGAGGTTTGTGCTGCCTTCACGAGCAGCAGGGGAAGCCAATTGCTCTGATGCAAACCCGCGTGGGGAGGAGCAGGGCTTGGGGCGGAGCTGAGCTCCCGTGGGCACAGCGCGGCCCCGTGGGGCCCTGCCAGGGATGAGGACCTGCAGCGGCGTGAGACAAACAGCACCGTGGTACTCACTGGAGCAGAAGAGGGAAACGACCTTCCCAGAGAGGCATTTCCTGGAAGAGGGAGGAAGAGCTGAGACCAGGTCTGGAGCACTCGGGGCGCGGGGAGGGCCCTGCAGAGCCCCAGCACTCACCTGCCTGGCTCAGGCATCTGCAGGCTGCCGTTGGTCAGCACAAGCTCTCGGGGAGGCAGGGGCTGCCCTGTGCCCCCCTCCTCCTCCCGGAAAGCTGGGGTGCTGAGAGACAGGAGGGCACAGTCAGCAGGGCCACCCCGAGGGGGCACAGTGCCAGGCGTGCTGCCAGCGGGGCACCGCTGCTGGGAGAGGACAGGCACTGGGGGCTGAGGGAAGGGAGACTCCCCCCTGCTGTTCAGGGAGCTGCAGGCGCCCGGGGGGGCTCAGGGGTGCCACTGCAGTGACCTCCTGTGACATTTGAGGCTGGGGCTTAGAGCCTTTGTCCCTGAGCTTTGGGGCTGGAAAATGCCACCTTGGGCTCTGTTGGGGTTCCAAGGGGGGCTCAGACACCAGAGTCCTTCTCCCTGGCACCTGCCCTGGCCAAGCAGCAGGAGCAGGGCAGGGTGCCCCTGGGCTGGGGACGGAGAGGGCCAATGGGCACAGGGCTGTGCTGACAGGGGAGGCCGCCAGGGCATCTAGCAGCGAGAGCAGCCAGCTCCGAGGGACACAGAGTGCTCTGGCGGGGGGGGATGGACCAAAAGCATCAGTGCAGAGCCCTGAGTGCCTCATAAATAAGCAGAGCCCAGCCTGGAGAGAGCTGTGATGGGAGAGGGGAGGGCGGGATGGCAGGATGGAGAGGGTGGGGGAGGTGTGGAGGAGGCAGCCTTGTACCTCCTGTAGCCCATCTGCTCGCAGGCTGCTCTCGCCAGCCCCAGGTTGAAGTGGTCGTAGCAGACGCAGGACCAGGCTCCAGTGTTCCTGTTGAGCACCTGCAGGATGGATCTGTCTTTGGAGACACGAGCTGGGGAGGGACACAAAGGCTTCAGCAGGCAGAGGCTTGCCGCAGCTCCCAGCCCCTCTGCGGCTCCAGCAGGGGGTCCTGGACTCACCCTCAGCCGGTGGCCCCTGCGGGACCCACTGGGGGCAGCTGGCCTCGTCCTCGCCGTGCAGGCAGTCCAGCTGCCCGTCACACACCTGCTGCAGCCTCACCAGCTTCAGGGGCTGCTTGCAGAAGAAGTAGTGGTAGTCCAGGTAGAGCTTGACTGGAGGGGACCACAGAATGGGAGGAGTTGGAAGGCACCTCCAGGGACCTCCGCTCCAAGCCCCCTGCCAGAGCAGGGGCACCCAGGGCAGGGCACACAGAACACCTCCAGGTGGGGCTGGAAAGGCTCCAGAGCAGGAGGCTCCACAACCACTCTGGGCAGCCTGCTCCAGGCTCCAGCAGCCTCACACCAAGGAAGTTTCTCCTCCTGTCGAGGTGGAACCTCCTGGGTTCCAGTTTGTGTCCACTGCCCCTTGTCCTAGCACAGGACACTGCAAAGAGCCTGGCCCCTGCTGCTTGCCCCCCACCCCTCAGGTGCTTATAAACATTGATCAGATCCCCTCTGGGGCTGCTCTTTCCTGGCTCAGCAGCCCCAGGGCTCTCAGCCCTTCCTCCTCAGACATCTGTTTCAGCCCCTTCATCATCCTCCTGGCCTCCATTGGGTGCTCTCAGCTATTTCTCTGTCCCTCTTGAGCTGGGGAGCTCAGAACTGGACACACTCCTGAAGCTGTGGACTCAGCAGGGCAGAGCAGAGGGGGAGGAAAACCTCCCTTGACCTGCTGGCCACGCCGGGAAAGGCGAGCTGGGTGCTGAGCTCAGCTGGGCAGGCTCAGGGCTGGCTGGGGGGGCTCAGCAAGGAGGTGGCTGCGCCCTGGGGGCCAGGAGGCGTTCGCTGAGGCATGGAAGGAGGGGAGGAGCCGTACCCAGGAAGCCGACCATCAGCAGGCAGGTGAGGCTGAGCAGCAGCGCCAGGACGGGGATGCCGATGCGCTTGAAGGACTCCCGCGCCGGGGAGGCTTTGCGCCGAGTGCTGGGACCTGCAACACAGAGGAGCGTGGCCCCGCACCGCCTGGCACAGCCTGGCAGCGCCCCCGCCTCCCGCGGGCATTACCTGTGCCGTTCAGCCGCTCAGAGGCCAGGTCCTGCAAAGCAGAGGGGAGAGACAGTTAGCCAGCTGCGAGCCCAGCCAGGACCGTGGCTGGCAGGTGGGAAAGGTCTGTGGCAGCCTGGCCCAGCTGGTGATTCCTGGGGCCAACTCCCGTGCCCAGCACACTGCTGACATGCCCACCCTGAGCAGGGCAGCCCAGAGGGGCAGGGATGGAGGCTGCTCGCTCCTTGGCTTGCTTGAAGCCCACCAGGAACTCGGCTGCCCCAACCCGCAGCTGAGACAGCTTGAGAGGTGCTGGGCATGGAGGGGGCAGCGGGGACTGGCACGTCCTGGAGGGACAGCGCACGGCTCCGCTGCCACCTGGGGGCCCTGGCTGGCTCGTTCCCGTGGGCACGTCGCTGCAGTGGCCGTGTTGGTGCCGTCCTGCTGCTGGCTCTGGCGCAGCAGAGGCTGCACAGGTCGCAGGCGTTGGGAACGTGGCACTTCCCTTTGTGCCCAGAAGCCCCGAGCCCGAGTCCAGGTGCCCGCAGGGCTGCGCCGCTCAGGTCAGGCTCAGCCTGGGGTCAGCAACCGAGCGGCAGAGGCTGAGCGCCGCCGAGGAGGCTGCTGCGGGGAGAGCCCAGCCCGTGGGGACAGCGCAGGCTGCGCGGCGCCGCTGCTAGGACACGCCGCAAACACTGCGGGCAGGCGGGGCCGGACGCGGCCGGGGTCCCTCCTCGTCTCCTCTGAAGCGCTCTGCTGTCACCACCTGCCGCGGGAGAGGTCCCGGGAGCTGCTCCAGCCGCTGCTGAGGGAGCTGCCCCTGCTCCTGGTGGAAGGGTTGGTGCTGGGCAGGGATCAGAGCCCCGCCTGGGGCCGGGGGGTGCTTGGGTTGTCCATTCCCGCTGCCCTGCTGTCCAGCTGTGCTTGGGCCGCGCTGTTGAGCTCTCTCCTGGTAGTTTGCAGCTTGAAAGCCTTCTCCTGCCTTGCTGGGGTGCTGGGAAGCAGCACACTTCTCCTCCCTCGAGTGCCCTTCCAGACCTGAGCGAGCTCTTTCCTCTGCTGTTGCTTCTGGACTCCACCAGGAGAGGTAAGAGATTATTTTGTTGGCAGGGCTTCTACCCAGCAGGAGCAGAGGTAAGGAAGATTTAACCCCCTGCAAGGAGCTCAGGGATGCAGCTGCACAGCTCAGAAGAATTCAGGGTTCAGAAGCCTCTGCTCCTGTGGCTGTGGAGCCCCAGGCTTTGCTCTGGGCTGGAGATGTTTGTTTGGTGTCTCACAGGAGAGCAGAGGCTCCTTGGGGCTCAGCCCCTTGCAGAACAGCGGTGGGGTGAGGCCAGGAGGCTGTGGGGAGGCTGAGCTCCAGCTTCAGGGTGGGTAGGAGGGAGTGGTGGAGCCCTCCCTCTCCAGGTCCCTGTGGTTGGGCAAGTCCAGCCAGGCACAAGGGCTCTGGCAGCAGGGGTTTGCCAAATGATTGTTTGTGGCCTCACACCAGGAGCTGCCAGCTCAGCTTCCACTGCCCCATCACAGCCTCCTGCGTGGCTTCAGCACTGGCTGCTCCTCAGCCGGGGAACAAGGAGGAGCAGTGCTGGCAGTGCTGTGGGCATGTGGCTGTGCCCAGCACCCAGCCCTCTGGCTCCTCTGAGGAAGTGCTTGGGGCCTTTGTCAAAGAGCTGGGCTGAGCTGGCATCAGTGCCAAGCACGGGCAAGTTGTGACTGGTGCCCAGCTCCTCCGTGGGCCCTGCACAGCCCCTTGGGTCTTCCTGGCTCCTGTGGGGACACTCCAGTGCTACCAGGGCATCCCAGCTTCGCATCAGCTCCTGGCAGCATGGAGCCCAGGGAGTCTGGGACCTGCTGGGAGCAGGAGGGAAGGATGGGAAGGGGAGGGTGGCTGCCAGACCTTCTCCACTGCACCTGGTGCATGCAGGAGCCCTGGGAGCTTTGTCACAGCAGGCCTGCTGCTCCCAAACACCACCCACGTCCTCCAGCACTGCCAGCTGAGGGCACCTGGGGCTGGTCCTTCCTCATGCTGACCTCTTGTGTCACCACAGAGCTGGCCTGGGCATGACCTGGATAATGGGACCCTAACGGTCCCCGGAGGAGCAGTGCCAGGGCCCTGGCCACGACAGCTCCTCCAGGCTCTGCGAGGGGCACTGCTGCTGCCCTGCCTGCCCATCCCCTGCCTGCTCCAGTGCCCATCACATCTGCTGCCAGGCTCCTTTCTGACAGCCCCAAGCAGGTCTGGTGTGGATGTGGGTGGGAGGGATGATGCTGTGGTGCTGGCCCCCAGCCCACCCAGAGAAGCTGCTGCCCATCGTTGGGGCTCTGCTGGCGCTTTCTTCAGCCCATGAACCCTCCCCCACTGCCAACAGAGCCACAGCAGGGAGCTGCCCCAGGGGCTGGCTGCCCCCCCGCGGCTGCCCTCTCGCTCTCAGGCCTCGAGCAAGAGCTGCTCTGGTTCGGTTCTAGCAAGGGCAGAGCTGTGCCAGCTGCTGGGTGCAGTGGCAGCACAGGCTGTGGAGAGCTCAGGGCTACCCTATTTGAGCTCTTTGGAAACACAATACCACCAGGGCCACTCTGCCCTCCAGATGCCAGCCTGTGAGCCAAGCACTGCTGATGCAGGGCTGCCCCTGTGCCAGCTGTGCAGGCTTGGGCAGCTGGGGTGCACCTGGCTCTCCCCTTTGCCCCCTGCAGTGTGGGGCACCAAGTAGCTGTGCCAGCTGCTCCTGGGTGAGGGCAGGTGGGATCATGGCATCATAGGGTTGGGTGGGTGGGAAAAGCCCTCTAGAGATGCAGGTGATCAGGAGAGGCTTGGATGAGGCCCTGGGAGCCATGGGCTAGTTGTCAGGAGGTGCTGGGCATTAGGCCATAGGTTGGCCTTGATGAGCTCTGAGGTCTCTTCCAGCCTGGTTGATCCCAAGATCATCTGAGTCCAACCAGCAGCCCAGCACCACCACGGCCCCCCAGCCGTGCCCCCAGGTGCCACGGCCACAGGCTGCTTGAACGCCTCCAGGGGTGCTGCTGTGCAGAGCCCACCCTCAGAGGGTGCAGGGTGCTCGGCCCTGGGGCTCTCCCCGCGGCTGCAGGGCAGCAGGAGCTGTCCCAGCATGCGGGAGGGTGAGGTCCCCACCCCGCCGGGGACGATGTCCCCGAGGACGGCTGGGGAAGGGTTTTGAAGTGCCCAGCAAGATGTGCCATGTGTGGCTGCCCTCTGCCAAGGCAGCCTCTTCCTGCTAGGGAGGGACTGCATGCCAGGCTGGGGTTTGGTGGCCAGGGCCTTGCTTGCAAAAGGCCCTGTGGGAAGCCGAGCGTGTCCCTTGTGCTGAGCAGAGGGACTGGCAGTGCCCTGCTGAGGGCAGGGGTGCCAGGCTTTTGCCCAGGCGTTGCCAGGGACCCAGCCCCTTCTTGGGGTGGACAAGACACTCCAGAAGGGCATCTGGTCCCCAGGAGCACTCCTGTGAGGTGCTGCTGCCTTACTTCTCTGCTTTCAGTGCACAGAGAGCTGTGGGAGCAAGAGCCGATGGGCACAGCCAGTGCCAGCTCCAGCATGGGAGGCGTGGAGAAGGGTACAGTGGTTCCCTGCCTGGGTGCTGAGGGGCTCAGGGAGCAGCAGCTCTTCTGAGCCTGGGCTGCCTCACGGCTCCTGCCCTGCTCCTGGCAGAGCTGGGCGATGAGAGACCCCGGCCCTGGGGGGTGTGGGGTCCTGGCTGCCCCCTCCTGGGGCGAAGGGCTGGCACGCAGGGATGGGGCAGAGCGGTCGGCAGAGCTGTCGGTAACTCACCATGTTCATCCAGCCCTGGCGCGGTCTTCTGGCCCGCGGAAACCCAGCAAATATCCTCCAGCGGGTGCCCTGATGCCCGGGGAGCCCCGGGGCCGGCGCTGGCACCCCTGCGGCCGCTCCGCCGCCGGCCGCGCTGCGCCGAGTGCGGGGCAGGAGCGGCCGAGAACGCCTTAAAACCCACCCCGGGAGTTGTGAAACAGGAGTTCCGATCCCTCTGTAACCCAACACCGGTCTGTCAGCAGCACCTGCCCCTGCACCAGCCTCCCCAGCATCTGCCCCTGCAGCGTGACTCACCCGCGGCGCCGCTGGCACCCCCGGAGCTTATCAGGAGCGCCCTGACTGACAGAGCAGGATTCCTCCTGCTGCTCTCCCGGCGGCAAGAGGAGCCCCGGCCGGGGCTCTTCCGCCTGGCACCCAGGGTGTTTGCAAACAGAGGGCTTGGTAGGTGGAGGAGGAAAGCAGAAGAGTTTGCACAGGAGGTTGCAGGGCCGGGAGGTGCTCCGGGGTCACTCGGGATGTGTGGCCCTGCCCTGCCCAGCCCCGCGGGGGGGGTCCGGGGTCACTCGGGATGTGTGGCCCTGCCCTGCCCAGCCCCGCGGCGGGGGTCGTGGCTGGCAGGAGCTGCTGGTAGGGCCAGCGTGGAGTGAAGGGGGAAGTGGGCAGGAGCCCCACTCTGCCGAGTGGCTGCTGCCCTGGCCAGGCTGTGGGCAGTCATTGCTGCACGGAGGGAGCACAGTGCCCACCCCCTGCCCAGTGGCTGTGACAGTGGGGGGTGTCCTGGCACGCTGGGCAGAGGCCTGAGCACGGCCTCCCAGACCTTGCCCTGTGACAAACCTCCCCCTTTCTCCCCAGCCTTTGTCCCCAGTGCTGTGACAACGCTGCCTGCCTGTTCCTACACCACTGGGGTGCTCCATGGGCCCTCTGGATGCTCAGGGCTCTGTGCCCAGGCTGGCTCTGCATGGGGGGGGGGGTGACCACAGTGTGAGCTCAGGCATGGCTGTGCCACTCTCTCACAACCCCCTGACCCCTTGCAGAGCAGCTGCCTTGGCTTGGATGAGCTCAGGGAAGCTGCACCAGGTGGGGCTGGCAGGGGAGGAGGGGCAGAGGGGCTCTTGCAGGCTCCACACCCTGCCCTGGCAAGGTGCTGTGCCCATGGGCAGGTGCTGAAGCTGCCCGTGGAGCTGTGCACCTCTGATGCAAAGCTCTCCCGGAATCACCCTGGGGGGAGGAGCAGCAGCTGGCTGTGGCTGCAGGGTGGGTGCCCAGCTCGGGTGTGCTGGACCCCTGGCCCCAGCCTGGCACAGGGAGCAGGCCAGGGAGCAGGCTGGGGTCATGGAGGCTGCCAGCTGAAGCCAGCCCTGCCGGTGGCTGTCTGGAAGTGGTGGGTGTGGCAGGGTTTGCAGAGCTGCTAATTACCCTCTGCTCTAATCAAGCTTTCCCAACGGTCTGCAGAGCTGCTGCTGCCGCCAGGGCTGTGAGCTGGGCCAGCAGGGAGGCCGCAGAGCCTCCCAGACCGGCAGCTCCTCGGCCAGGGAGCCCGAGGTGACACAACCCTGGGCAGGAATCCTGGCATCTCCCTGCCTGTGGCTCTGCAGGTAAGGGACACCCTCCTCACCCTCACTCCTCACCCTCGCTGGTGAGGGCCCAGGCACCGCAGGAGGTGTGGGAACCTTGGCAGCTCGCAGTCTCAGCTCCTGCCCACGTGGCCCCTGTGGTGCCCCTTGGCCATGGGATGGAGGGTGGGCAGTGGCAGCTGGCAGATCCAGCTGCACCCCCTGCAGGAGGCTGCCCAGAGCCTCTGGGGGAGCCTGCAGCTCACGATCTGGGCTAAGGGGCAAGGTGTGACCCTGGCGTGGCACAGGGGGTGATGGCACGGGGCAGCACAGGCTGTGTGGGCACTCAATGTGGTGTCAGATGCAGTGTGGTGCAGTGAGCTCTTGCCCAGCCTGGGCATGCCTGGCCCTGCTGCCATGGCAGGGGGAGCAGCCTGGGAGCACCGTGGGGGCAGGAGGTGGCACAGCCAGGAGCAGCTCTTCCCCTTCGAGGCTGAGGAAGGCTTTGAGGAAGCAGCTGAGGTTTGCAGAGGTTGTGTCACAGCTGCCTGTGCCTTCG
Organism: Colaptes auratus; assembly: GCA_015227895.2. NCBI lineage: Eukaryota > Metazoa > Chordata > Aves > Piciformes > Picidae > Colaptes > Colaptes auratus. Next base: position 1,736,415 of record JAAWVA010000040.1, on the reverse strand, counting down.
GGGCTCTGCTTCCTGGAGTGCGGCTGGGAGCCTGCCCTGCCCCCTGCCCTGCCCCCTGCCCTGGCACGGCGCAGGCTTCCGGGCACCACAGCTCTGTCTGGGGTCAAGCAGGGGCCAGGCAGGGCTGGCACAGGGCTCTGCACAGCCTCCCAGAGCCCTGTGGGCATCCACCCTGTTCCCTGCTCTGCCCAGTGAGGACCAGTCCCAGCCTGCCCGAGCCTGGCGCTGCCAGGGCCTCAGGATCTACAACGAGCATCATCCCCTCTGCACCCCAGCCAAGAGCCCAGCGGGTGCCAGGCATTGCCCCTGGGAGCTGGCACGGAGATGCTCCCGGGGATGCCTGCTCAGGGGCTTGGCTCCTGCCTTGGCTGCCCTGTGCCAGCGGCACTGGGGCATGGCGTGATCTCAGGCTGTGCCAGGCAAACCGCGCACCGGCTGGGGGAGGAATTTCACCCCTGGCTGCCCAGGCTGTTAATGTTTGGTTATTTCCCCTCTCTCTCTTTGTTACCTTCCACCTGCAGCCACAGGAGATGCTTTGCCCTCTTCCTGCCAGCAGGTGGTGAGTGCCAGCTGACCCTGGGCACCAGGAGAGGATGGAACGCGGCGGTAAGTGCTTCTGCCTGGGGGCAGTGGGTGAGGAATGGCCTCTTCACCCTGGGCTCCTGCCCTCCTCCTCCTCCTGGCTGCGCAAGGCCATAACTGCCGTGGGCATCCCTGAACCCCCAGGCCTGTGCTCTCAGTGCCACCCTGTCCCTCTCCTGGCTGCTGCTCTGTGCTGGGAGGTGGCAGTCAGAGGACACAGCTACCTTGCCAGGGTGTCCCTGCCCCTGGGGCTCCCAGTTCAGCCTCTGGCAGGGCGCCTGCCCCTGCCAGCATCAGGAGGGCAAAGCTTCCCACGTGGCCAGGCATGGTGCCCACCCCGTGCTGGCGAGGAGGCTGGGCTGGGAGCTGCCACCCCGGGCTGGGGCACGGCAGCTGTGCTCTCCATTGCATGAGGACCGATGTCTGCTGCAGCTCCTCTGCTTTCTCCCCTGGAACCAGTTGAACCAGTGGGTGAGGACCAGTGCCCAGCCTGTGGCACTGCTGGTAAGGCAGCTGTGTCACCCAGAGAGGAGGGGACGGGCAGGGCGTGCCAGGCTCCAGCACACACCCGGCACTACTGCGGCCCCCACCCAGCCCGAGCTGGGAGCAGCTCCCGTGGCACTGCTCTGGGCACAGACCTGCAGGCAGGTGAGTCGGGGGCGGCTGCTCCCTCCCCGCGGGAGCAGAGCCGGGCCCGCTCCGCCGCACCGCCGGTGGCCTGGCAGCTCCTCTGTGGAGGTGCAGCTCGGCTGCCGCTGGGGCTCTGCCGTGGAGCCGTCTGGCTGGCCAGCAGGGCTTCTGCCCTGAGGGCGTCAGGGCAGGGAGCGCCAGCCATGCCCGGCACGGGGCAGGGGCTGGGCACGGAGCCATCCTCCTCCCACCAGCGGCGGGCGTCGGGGCCAGGGCAGTTTCGGCTGCAGGCTGATCCAGGGAGCCTCTTGCGCCACGCTCCTGCGCCGCGGCTCCGGCCCTGACTCACCCCCGCGGCACACTCCCGGACCTCCCCCTCCCGCGGTGCCGGCAGAAGCTGGCCAGCCCTGGCACGAGTGGCCCAGCAGGGGGCAGGGCGGGCTGGTCCCGCCGGCTGGCACGGCGGCTCGGGGTGCCCGGCAGGTGGGGCGAGAGCTGCGGGCAGCGGCGGGAGCGGGGAGGGCCCCGGCTGCCCGTGCAAACGGCGTGACCGCAGGGGAGATGCGCTCAGCCCGCGGGCAGCTCGCTAAGTTTAGCTGCTCTCGGCTCAAGCCTCTCCCGCGGTCACCTCGCTCCTGACGCTGCAGGGCGCAGCACCCGGGCTCCCTGCCCAGCGCATGCCCTCAGCCCTCCCCGCGGGCACCCTGCGCCTGGCCGCACCCCCAGCCCTCTGCAGGGGGGCACTGTGGGGCTGGCCTTGTGCCAGGGTGGTGGCAGACCCTGCTGTCCCCTCCTGGCGCAGCTCTGGCTGCCGTGCCCACCGCCACGCTGCCTGGTTGTGGTTGGTGGGCTGCACTGGCACTGAGTGGGCAGCTCACCGGTTAGGGAGGCCCTGTGGGGATACTGGGGTGCAGGTGGGTGTGCCAGGGGCTGTGCCCTCTGTGAGGTGGGCCCATGCCAGTGCCCACTGTGGCAGCAGAGAAGGGTCTGAGATGGTGCTGGCTGAGGGGCCTGGGGGGGCAGGAGCTGGCAGCAGCTGGCGAGGGGTGGTTGGCAGCACTGGGTCAAGGAGTGGACTTGATCCTAAACAACTGACCCTCTCCTGCGGGTCCTGTGGTGCCCAGCCTGTGCCACGGTCTGTGGGGGACTTGCTCTGTGCAGCACAGAGCCTGGCATCAGCAGAGGCGTGGCTGTTGTGCCAGGGCTCCTCGCTGTCCCCTTGGCAATGCCAGGAGCGTCAGCTGGCGCTGGACTTCCCCAGCCCCGTGGGCAGGAGGGATGGAAGGGGTGCGGAGAGCCTGCGTGGCCCTGTCGTTGCCCCATGCCAGCTGCTTGCCCTGACAGCTGCATCCTCTAGAGGGAACTGCCAGCCCAGGAACGGGGCTGCCTGGGGCACGGCGCTGCGCGGCTGTGTGAGCGCTGCCCAGCCGCAGCCTGGGCTCCGGGCCGCTCCTCTCTGCGCGCAGTGTGCAAGGACCAGCAGCAGGGGGAGCGGCACCCCCAGGCTGCCCAGCTCCCCACCCCAGCACGACGCGAAGGGCACCAGGCGTGCCTGGGTGAGCTCCCAGCGAGGCCAGGAGTGGGAACAGACGAGAATCCTGCTCCTGGGCTCCTGTTTGCAGCCATGCCTCTCCTCTTTAGGTTGAGGGACAGTGGGTTGCCCTCAGTCCCCCCTGGGTGCCCTTCCCAGGCCACCATCCCTGCTGCCAGCTCCCCGGGGGACAGCAGAGGTGGTGGCACAAGCTTCCAGCACAGCAACAATCTTTGCCTCAGCTCTTACCAGCCTGGTGGAGCACAGCCAGAGGGTGGAGGGCTGTGCCCCAGCCCCACGGCTGCTCCCTGCCCCCCGAGGGACGGTCAGGACCCCCTGCTGCCAGAGCTGGTGGCCTGCAGAGCCTCTTCTCCGTCTGCTTTCCAGGGCAGGAGTCCTTCGGCGCGCTTGGGACGGCCCTGGGCGTGGGGCTGGGCTTGCTGGCCCTGCTGCTGCTGGGCTACACCTTCCTGCGCTGGTACCAGCGGGGGCAGTGCTGCCGCGGTGAGCGGGGGCAGGCAGCCGTGGGCAGGGGGTGCTCAGAGACAAGGGCTGCAGGGCTGGGATGTGGGGAGCACACCTGGTGCCTGCTGCTCCCTGAGGGATGGGGCCCCCCTCCCCGCAGGGTGGCTGTGGGGCCAGCTGCAGGCGAGCAGAGGCCAAGGAGAAGGATGCAGGGGGGTGCCCTGCTGTGGCTGCCTGCCCATGCCCACGACCCTGCCCAGCCCCTGGCAAAGGAGAGGTGAGTTCCTGGCACCACACAGCCCTGACCTCTCTCTTTCCCACCTCCCCAGGGCCCGACTTTGTTTTCAGCCTCTACCACACGCGGTGAGTGGGGGCCCGGGGTGGGCCGGGGGCTCCCCTTGCACGGAGCCAAAGTGCTGCAAAGCCTTAGCGGCGCCCGGGCTGGCAGGGGCTGGGCAGGGCTGGCAGCTCGCTGATGTCTCTGCCATCCCTGCAGCGGGCTGGGGTCGGTGGCAGTGGAGCTGGTGCCTCCGTTCAGCATCAGCGGAGCCCTGAGCGGCGCCGACAGCGGCTACAAGCCCTTCCCCGGCCGGGGGCACTGAGGGAGGAGCCAGCCTGGCCTGGAGGTAGGACAGCACCCAGCTCCTCCCTGCCCGCTGCGGGGTGGGCAGGGCCCTGGCAGCCCTGGTGCAGCCCACGGTGGGAGCCCCTGTGGGGAGCTGTGTTCCACAGCTTCGTTCCTCCTTCTCCCTGCAGCTTTCCCTGGGGAAGCCCCAAGGGCTTTCCTTCAAAAGTCCTCCCCGTGGCTGTGGGGTCCTGGGGGCTTCCCCTGGGCTCTGGTTGGATTTCACAGATTCACAGATGGCATCAGGCTGGAAGGGAGCTTCCAAGGGCACCCTGCCCAGCCCCTGCCCACAGCAGGGACAGCTCCAGCCAGAGCAGGCTGCACAGGGACACAGCCAGGCTGAGCCTCAGTGGCTCCAGGGATGGAGCCTCCACCCCCTCCCTGGGCAGCCTGTGCCAGGGTCTCCCCAGCCTCCCTGGGCAGAACCTCCTCCTGGTGCCCAACCTGGCTCTGCCCTGCTCCAGCTCCCTCCATGAAGGCTTTGGGTTGCATTTCCTCTTCCATGCCTTGCCCTGGGCCTGGTGCTGGGCAAGTGGCTGGTGGAGAAGGTGGCTCAGAGCTGCAGTGAGCTCCTCAGCCCTTCCCCATGCTGCTCACAGCCACCCTGGAGACAGAAAGAGCAACCAAAACCAGCCCAGGGGAACTCCTCTGCTCTTGCTTCTGTAAAAAGCAGCCCCTGGCAATGTTGGATTCCTGCTGAAACTAACTCTGTGGTTTCTGGTTTTAAAAGAGCTTCTCCACCTGCTCCCTGCAGCTGCTTTTCTCTTGCTGACCCTCCCTGGTGCCAGCTGCCACCCCTGTGCTGGTGCCCTGGCACAGCCTCCCCTTCTTCGAGCTGGGGCAAGAGGGAGCTGCCTTACCCCAAGCGTCCTCAGCATGCATCCTGGAGAGAGACTTCACCTTCCCCACGGCTTGGAGACACTCCTGGGAGCCAGCTGCCTGCATGCCCAGGAGGCCTTGGGCCGGGCTCTTGGTGCACAGGGCAGGGGGAGTCTGGACAAGGAGCCCCAGGGCTGGGTCTGGGCACCAGGGGAGAAGGCTGTAAGGAAGTGAGAGTGCTGCAGGCTGCCCTCCTCAGCCAAGCAGCTGCACCAGTGTGGGAATTTGTGCTCTGCACCCACAGTGCAAGGGAACATCTCAGAAACCCCTCTGGACTTCCTGGTGGCTTCCTCCTGCCCAGCAACCTTCAGCCTTGGCAGAGCAAGCGGCCCTGGAGGAGCCTGGAGCACAAATTCAGCCCTGGACAGCTGCTTTGGCCCTGGGAGAGCAGAGAGGGAGGGGTGAGGCAGTGGGGCTTGGGGTCTGCTTCGTTGCAAACTCAGAGGAGAAGGAAGAGAAGTCAGGAGCCCACCCCCACGGGGTGCAGGGACCCCACAGAACCATGGAATGGGTTGGGTTGGAAGGGACCTTCAAGGTCATCCAGTCCCAAGCCCCTGCCACGGGCAGGGACCCCTCCCACCAGCCCAGGTGGCTCAGGGTCTCATCCAGCCTGGCCCTGAACACCTCCAGGGAGGGGGCAGTGAAGGTGGGAGTGGAGAGCCCCCATCTACAGCCCAGCTCGCCAGGGAGCTGGTGGCCAGTCCCTAGCCCCCTCCCTCCTGCTCCCTCAGCGCTGCTCCTCACAGGCTCTGTGCCGTGCTGGGGCTCTGTGGCCCTGCTGTGGGAGATGTGCAGCACTGGCAGAGGCTCCACGCTGGGGGGGAAGCTGTTTGCAGGGGTGCAGCCCCTCGCTGGGGCAGCCAAGGCGTGATGATCCCTGCTGGAGGAGGAGCAGGAGGAGGCTGCTCGCAGGAGGGGCTCGGAGCCAGAGGTCTTCCCAGCGCTGGGCTGCGGCTGAAGCCAGGAAATGCGAGCCCCCGGGACCGGCCCGGAGCCGGCCAGCTGTGTGGGCTGCGGCTTGCTGACAAACGCCTCTGAGCTCGCTCGAAAGGAGGAGAGCCTGGAGGAGGAGGAAGAGGGAAATGTGACGTCCCGGCTGCTCCTTGACCCTTTGGTGGCGCGCAGGAGCCGGCAGCGCTCAGCACTGCGCAGGATCCGGCCACAGAGCTTGACGTCAGGGGGTTGGAAGGAGGGAAAAAAAAATCCCCTCCTGCCGTTTGATGACTCTGCTGCTCCTTCGATGACTCTGCTGCTCAGAGGAAGCTGAGGGGGGAAAGCAAAAATCCCCAAGCCCTAAAATACTCAGGGGCAGAAGAGAGGCTGGAAAGGAGGGGCAGAAGGATGCTGACAGCTGGCAGAGGGCACCCAGAAAGGCAGCAAAGCACCAGGAGTCCTCCTCCCCCCTGCTCCGATTCCTGTCTTCAGCTCAAGGCAAGCACTCCCCGAGCTGGTTCCCACCCCAGCAGCTCCCTGGGACTGCCCTGCAGTGAAGCTTCTTGGGAAGCAACTGACTGCTGGGGAAAGCCTCTGGTGAGCTGGCAGCAGGCAGAGGCAGCTCATGGTAAGCTCTTCCCACCTCGTGGTCTTTCCATGCTGACACAAACCTGCTGCTCCTCCTTGTGTGGGACCCGCTCTGCCCTGGGGGTGCTCCTTGTCCTCGCCTGCTGCGTGGTCCCCACGGGATGCTGCACACCCAGAGCCCCCCTGAGCTTCCCAGCTGCTTCCCCACAGCACAGCATCCACCCGGGACACCTGCCCTGGCCCTCAGCTGAGAGTGAAACTCCTGGGGTGGGGAAGGTTTGTTCTCCTTTTTCGTGCTGGGGAAAGGTCCTTCCCCCCGTGAGGCAGAGCCCCCTGCGGCGGGGGACAGCCCCTGCCTGCCAAGGGAAAGCACAGCTTGACCTCAGCAGGGGATGTACAAACGAGTGGACCGAAGGCAGAAGGGCCACATCCTGTCTGTATTTACACATTAAATAGAATAAATAATGTCTGGCTGCAAGAGTTTAGAGCAGGGACCACGGGGTGGGCAGGGCTGGCCTGAGTCACACAGCAGCTGCTGCGCTTGCCCTGCCCCCAGCAGAGGCAGCCGGCACCCCGAGGCCTCTGCCGTCAGGGCTGAAGGCTGGAGGGGCTCTCTGGGCTCAGGAAGGTGCAAGTGAGGCCAGCCAGGGGGTGAGCTCCAGGCCCTCAGCAGCAGGAGGGCTGACGTCAGGCTGCTGCTCGCTTTGGTGTCTGTGTCGTGACAGCCTCGGCTGGCATCACAGCACCGACGCCAGCTGCAGCCACCCACCACCCCCCCCGGAGGAGGGAAGCTCAGGGCTGCCCCCAGCCCGGGGGTGGCCTGCCCCACACTGGGCTGCTGGGAGGGCAGACAAAGCAGGGGCAGCCCCTGGACACATCTCGGTTTCCTTGGGCTTGGTTGTCAGATGTGATGGGGACCCAAAGATCCTTGGGTTTGGTGGTCAGGTAAGGTGGGGACCAGCCCCTCCAGCACAGCCTGGCCCCTTGCCTCGTTAGCTTTACCCCCCCAGGCTGGCTGGAGGGAAGGTGCAGGGTGTGCTGGGGGGCTGGCCATGGTTTTCCTGGGGACAAAGCAGCCCCAGAAGGAGCTAAGCTGGCGCTCCCTGGGCACCACTCAGCCCGAGGCAGTGCCATCCAGGGGCTGGCAGTAGCTAATCAGAGCAGCTGCTCCCCGTGGGCAGTGTCTAGATGAGGTAGTTGGGTCAGCACGCAGGGCTGGCGGGCACCCGCTGCCTGGCGCAGGGCTGGCGGGCACCCGCTGCCTGGCGCAGGGCTGGTGCGGGCACCCGCTGCCTGGCACAGGGCTGGCTGGCACCCGCTGCCTGGCGCAGGGCTGGTGCGGGCACCCGCTGCCTGGCGCAGGGCTGGCGTGGGCACCCGCTGCCTGGCGCAGGGCTGGCGTGGGCACCCGCTGCCTGGCGCAGGGCTGGCGTGGGCACCCGCTGCCTGGCGCAGGGCTGGTGGGCACCCGCTGCCTGGCGCAGGGCTGGTGCGGGCACCCGCTGCCTGGCGCAGGGCTGGTGCGGGCACCCGCTGCCTGGCACAGGGCTGGCTGGCACCCGCTGCCTGGCGCAGGGCTGGCGGGCACCCGCTGCCTGGCGCAGGGCTGCCTCACAGCCGGCTGTCCTTGCTGCCCCCGCTCAGCAGGCTCAGGGGGCTCATCTGCACCCCGAGCCACTTGCTGGTGCTGAGGCTGGAGATGAGGGGCAGCGTCCCCAGGAGGTCAGTGTTGAAGGTGCTCAGGTCAAAAGGAGACTTCAGGAGCTCGGGGCCAGCTTTGGAGGCCAGAGCAGCCCCGGGAGCCTCATAGCTCAGCGGTCCGGGGGCTTGGGGCCCCGCTTGGCTGGACACGTCCCAGGCAGTGGGCCCCCAGGGGGCAAGGTCCTGTAGGTGGCTGTGGAGACGCTCAGGAGAGGACTGTTTCAAATACCCCTTGACCACAGCCAGCTCGGAGCTCTCCAGATCCAGCACGGTGTCACTGCTGCCCCTGCAGGGGTCCTGCACAGCCCGCGGAGGGCAGCCCCTTGGCCGGGTCCTGCCTTGGCTCCACCCTGCCCTTGGACTGCTGCAGGTAGCCACGGAACTCCACGTCGTGCCCACAGTCCTGGCTGGCAGCAGGGCAGAGGCTGTGGGGCAGCCTGGCCTCTGTGGGGTTGCCCTGCCCGCTGCCCCAGCAGTGTGTGGGGCCGGGGGTCCCCAACCCCACGCCGCTGTCGTCACTGGGGGGCTCCTGCTGCTTGTAGCCCTGGGGCTCGGGGCTGGAGGAGCAGCTGAGCTGGGAGGAAGAGGAGGAGGCGTGCAGGCAGATGCCACTGTCAGTGCTGGCGCAGCTGCTGTCTCTGCTCCCCACGGCCCCCAGGCCCAGCCAGCACATCCGGTCCTCAGGCCGTGCCGGCAGCCTCCAGCCCTCCTCCACAGGCAGCTGGGCCGTGCCGGCGCTGCTGGGGCGGCCACAGTCCTGCTGGGGCTCCTTCTGGCACAGGAAGAGCTGCTGGATGGGGTCTGGGGCTGCCCGAGGACGAGGATGACTCTTCCATCCAGAGAGAGCTCTGCTTCATGAAGGACTTCTGCGGAGAGAGACCGGAGAGGGTGAGATGTGCTTCACCCCTGCTCATCGCCTGCCTCTCCCAGCCGCTGCCCGAGCCTGCAGCCTCCTGCCCAGCTGCCTTACCAGCACAGACGGTGGCCTCACAGGTTTCTTGAGGTAGGTGCACAGCAGCAGAACCCCCAGGAGACCCAGGAGCAAGAGGGTGATGAAGAAGGAGCTGCCGATGATCAGGACAAGCTCTGAGCTCCCTGCAAGAGAGGAGGGGCCTGGCTGAGGAGGGGGAGGCAGAGCGCTGGGTGCCCTGGGCAGGGGCACAGAGAGGAGTCCCCAGGGCCAGGAGGCTGAGGGGGGGTCTGACATTGTCACTTACTGTCCCTGGGGTGGGTGGTGATGCACTGCTCGGGGGTGCTGGCAGCCTTGGTGCTCCTGCTGGCCACCTCGGGCTCCACGCTGATGCAGTACTGAGTGTCCCACTGCAGGCTGCTGAGGTTGAACTCTGGGCTGGTCTCCAGCACGTTGTACTGCAATGAGCAGAGACTGGGCTGGTACCTGAGAGCCCCCCAGCCCCTCTGGAGTGCTGGGCCCTGTGCTTTCCTCCCTCCTCCTCCACTGCTCCCTGGGGGAACTCTCTCACTGCTGACAGCAGCTAGACCCAAAACCCCCCAGCAAAAGCTGGGAACCTACTGCAATGGAATCAGAGAATCAGAGAGTTGTTTGGGTTGGAGAAGGCCTCCAAGACCATCCAGTCCAACCTTCATCCCAGCACCACCCTGGCCACCAAACCATGGCCCCAGGTGCCATGGCCACAGGTTTCTTGAACACCTCCAGGGACGGGGACTCCACCAGCTCCCTGGGCAGCCTCTGCCAGGCCCTGACCACTCTTGCAGCAAAGATTCTTCCCTCCTCTCCAACCCAAGCCTCTCCTGGCACAATTTCAGGCCATTTCCTCTCATCCTATCACCTGACAACTAGGGAGGAGAGACCAAGCCCCAGTTCACTCCAGGGAGTTGTAGAGAGCAACGAGGTCTCCCCTCGAGCCCCCGAGTCCCCTCCCTGCCAGGCTGTGGGGAAGCTCACAGTGAAGCTTTACAGGAGGCTGTGCTTTTCAAGATGTGCTTTCCAGCCTGAGCAGCCCTGGGAGTGCCAGCTGGGGCCAGCAAGGGCCCAGGAGCTCCTCTCACCGTCCAGTTGTCCTGCGTCCTCCTGACGTGCACCCAGTACCTCCTCGCATGCTGCTGGACCTCCTCGTACCTGATGCTGAGGTTGCCCACCCGGAGCAGCAGCTGCAGCTGCACGTGGATGCTGTTGCCCCTCACAGAGAGGCTCTGGCCTGCCAGGCACAGGCTGGCTGCAAGCAGAAGGGTTGGAGGGGCACATCAGAGGCTTCTCCTCCTGCTGCGCCTCCCGGAGCCTCGGCGGCGGCGGAGGGAGCTGTGGCCGCTCCTCGTGGTGCCACCACCTGTGCCAGGTTTGTCCCAGCCCACAGAGAGAGACATCCCCCACTCTCCTCTGTCCCAGAGCTCTCCCCAGCAGCTTGGCACCCTGACCCTGCCATCCCCCCTCGGCCATGGGGTGGAAGCAGATGCCTGACCCTACCTTCTCGTGGGGAGAAGGAGTTGGTCCTGTGCCACGGGGACGCGAGGTTGCCAGCCACAGCCCTGACCCGTGCGTAGTAGCGGTGGGCAGGATCCAGGGTGTAGTAGGTGAGGTCACAGGAGTGCCCTGAGATGTTCATGCAGGCTGGGATGGGTGCCCAGGAGACATTGGTGCCATAGCTGCGGGGAGAAGCACCTGGCATGAGAGCAGTGTGGGCAGGTGCCAGGGGCGCAGTGGTCGCCGCTGTTGATGCCAGCAGCCGGGCAGGGCTGGAGCCCTCCTGCTGTACTCACACTTTGTGCTCCACTTGGTACTGGACGTGCCCAGGGGCGCTGTGCCCAGCCCCCCAGCGCAGCAGGTGATGCCCAATCTCTGCCTCGAAGCGCACGTCCGTGGGTTGTGCCAGCTCCTCGCCTGTGGGAACGAGGGGAGGGCTGAGTGGGGGCTGCCTGGCACGGAGCTGGGCACAGCTCTTCCCGACTGCCTCCTCCCTGACTCTCCTGGAGCTTCACCCCCAGCTCAGCCCGGAGCGGGGCTCCTGCGGCAGCTGCAGCCCTGCCTGGCCGCGCCGCTTGTGTTTGGAGTCAGCTCTCCTGCTCTCCGCCCTCCGGAAGCTGCAGCCCTCCGCACACCTCCTGCCTGTCGCCTGGCAGCGGAGCATCGCTCGGTAACTTCTGGCACCCCTCCGGCGCTGGGTCCCTCAGCAGGCACCAAAGCTCCCCGCTGCCCGGGGCGGCGAAGGACTGTGCCAAGAGCTGGGGCATTTCACCCCAGTACGAGACACCGCGCTCGACGCTGGCGGGGCTCGGCAAGGTTCATGCCCGAGGGCTGACGGCCTCTAGGCTCCCAAGCAGCAAGGCAAGGCGGGTGCCAAGCAGGGAGCCCTGGCTGTGTCCTGTTCCAAGCGCGGCCAGCAAAGGTGTCCGAGCTGGGTGCCCCCAGCCCGTGCCAGTACCTCGGGTGGGGTTGAGGGTAGCAGAGCAGCCTGCCAGGAGCCGTGGGGTCCCACACGGCCAGCGGGGGGGGTAGGGAGCAGCAGGGTATGGGCAAAGGAGACTCACCGTCTGCCGGCCGGGCGAGGAGCAGTGCCATGCAGAGCGCCAGGGCTGCGGTGGAGGAGGCCATGGCCGCTCAGCATCCTCTGCGGGCACCGAGCAGAGAGCCGTCTGTGCCGCGGCCGGGCGCCCGGCCCTCCTTTTTCCCCTGTGGGCTGGCCCCGGGTGACGTCTCGGAGGCGTTAGCGCAGCGGGAGGAAAGTAGCTGCGTAGCCACTTCCACTTTTCTCTGCTGCCCACCCACGCAGCCCCTGCCGCCCTCCTGCCCCTGCTGCGCGTTTCCTGCAGCAGCCCTGGGGGAAGCGCTCCGGGGACTTCTCTGGGCGAAGCTCCCTGCTGAGGGAGGCAAAGCGGCCGCGAGTGATGCGCGCCGCGCCTCGCTGCCAGGCGGGGTGTGAACAGCCCAGCCCGGAGCAGGAGGGATCCTTAGCACCTAGGGTGGTGTGGGACCAGGAACCTGTGCTGCCTGGCAGCGTCCCCTTGAGCCAATTCTGCCAGCAGCTGAAGCCAGCCGGGTCCTGGCCAGCCCGGGAGACCCAGGAGGGGTTTCCCATTCTCCCTTCCTTTGGGCTCAGCCCGGACTGCTTCAGCTTTGCCCCATTTCTGGGGCCGAGTGACCACCTCGGAGCTGTTTGGTGTCCTCCACGCTCAGGCTCTGGCCCCACGGCCCTGTCCTGCCTGCCTGGTGGTGCTGGCCGCGGGTGCAAGGAGCTGAGCTGCCCCCAAGCAGGCTGCCAGTCCTCAGCCTTGCCTGCTGGCAGGCTGCAGTACAACAGAGCTTGCCCGAGGGCTTCCCTGGGGGCTGTGCAAAGCCAGGGGCCCTGGGATGGAGAGCAACCTGTGCCAAGGGAAAGGATTTCCCCCTGGGGAAGCACTGGGAAGGACTCGGACCAAAAGAGCAAGAGAAAGCAATCTGAGCTCGGGGTGGTGGTGCTGGGGGGCCTGGAGGCAGAGAGGATCCCAGGGGTGGTGCTGGGGGTGCCTGGAGGCAGAGAGGATCCCAGGGGTGGTGCTGGGGGTGCCTGGAGGCAGAGAGGATCCCAGGGGTGGTGCTGGGGGTGCCTGGAGGCAGAGAGGATCCCAGGGTGGTGCTGGGGGTGCCTGGAGGCAGAGAGGATCCCAGGGGTGCTGGGGGTGCCTGGAGGCAGAGAGGATCCCAGGGGTGGTGCTGGGGGTGCCTGGAGGCAGGGAGGATCCCAGGGGTGGTGCTGGGGGGGGCCTGGAGGCAGAGAGGATCCCAGGGGTGGTGCTGGGGGTGCTGGAGGCAGAGAGGATCCCAGGGGTGGTGCTGGGGGGTGCCTGGCAGCAGGGAGAGGCTCTCCCCCTGCTGAGGGATGGGCAGGGGAGCACCGCTCCAGCGGCTCCTTGCCTTCCCCCCACCTCAGGCATTATTCTTCCCTCTGCAGGGGACCACCTGATGTCCTGGCAGTCTGCTGCAAGCTGGTGAGTCAGACCTGGCAGGCAGTGAAGCTGGGAGCCCCACAGCTCACCCCACACAAAGCCACAGCTCCTGCTTTGCCTAAAGGTTTGAAACCCGAAAGCAGCAGGACTGACAAAAGCAAACAAAGGAGGAAGGAGCTTTGTGGAAAAGCCCTCCCGGGGCTGGCCCTGCAGAGGAGGTGCCTCAGAGGCTTGGGAGAAACAGCTGCAGTTTAGGGGAACACGAAACAGGCTGAGGAGAAACGTGCAGCCCAGCAGGGCTGCACTCGCCCCACGCTGCTTGTGCTGGCGTCCGAGCTGCTGCTGCAGGAGGGTGGGCACTGCCAGGTGCCAGGGGAAGAGCTGGTGGTGCTGGCACAGGGTGGTGCTGGCACAGGGTGGTGCTGGCAAAGGGTGGTGCTGGCACAGGGTGGCATTGCCCCCCACATCTGCTGCCCAGGGTTCCTGTCTTGCCTGTGCTTTCTCCTCCCTGAAGCACCTCCTGGCGTCTCCTTCTCTAGAGCCTGCCAGGACCCACCTGGACGTGCTCCTGGTTGACCTGCCCTGGGTGACCCTGCTCTGGCAGGGGGCTTGGCCTGGATGACCTTCAGAGCTCCCTTCCAGCCCTTCTATGAGCCCTGGACTGCAGGGTTGGTGTCTCCTGCTGCCTTTGCTCTGCTGCAAAGGGCTCCACGAGGGACCCGCAGGGTCAGGAGGGCAGAGCCAGCCCTGTCCTTGCAGCCTGAGGCAGGTGGGTGCAGCAGTTCCAGCACTCAGCCCTGGCACCAGCAGGGGCCTGGAGCTCTCCACAGCCCTGCTCTGCACCAGGTGTTGCTGAGCACCTGAAACCAAAACCCCACAGGAAGGAGGGAGAGGTTTTGAGTTCACCCCCAGAGCACTGCCAGCTCTCCTTCGCTGCTTCACAGCCACTGAGTAATCTCTGAGCAGCAGCAGCTGCATTGTGAATAACCTGGAAACCACCTGAGGCAGAGCCAGGCAGCAGACCTTGGCCCAGAGCTTCTGCAGCTCCCCTGGGCTGAGGCTGGAGTGGGGCAGGGATCCCAGTGGCTCCCCCAGGGATGTGACTGACCCTGAAATGCCTCCTTGCAGGCCAGTGTTGGGCAGTGTGACACCACCACAGAGAAACCCATCCCACAGGACGCCTGGCAGAGCTCCTCCCTGCCCTGCACCGCTGGGGACCTTGCCCAGGGCGGCAGGGAGGGCTGCCCAGCCCCAGAGGGGCAGGTGTGGGCAGTGATGCTGGCTGGCTCTGCTGCAGGGTAAAGCATCCTGCCTGGCGAAGCAGGGTTGTGCCCTCTTCCCTTCCCGGTTCCCTCATGCCTGGAGGGAGTGGAGGAGCTCCTGGGCCTCCTGGCCTGGCTCTCCTGGCCTGGCCCTCCTGGCCTGGCTCTCTTGCTTTGCTGGGTGGGAGGGAGCAGCAGTGCCCAGAGAAGCAGCTGCCAGCAAGAAGCTGTGAGGGCTTCACCCAGGAGGTGCTGCACACACATGACATTCAGCACCAGGCTTCTGAGGTCGAGGCCGGGCAGGGAGGTCTCTGTATCTTGCTTTCTGTGGGTGGCTTTGCAGAAGCACCAGCGAGGAAACATCCCTGGAGCTGCCACCTGAAGCTGCTTTCTGAGAAGGCCTTTTCAGAAGAGGATGAGGGGGGCACAGGGGCAAGGCTGGCTCGGGGCTGCCTGGGGGCACAGCCAGGTAGGTGAAGGGCTTGGCAGTGGCCTGGCCAGAAGAAATCAGCAGCAAACACCCAGACCAGTATGGATCAGGTGATATTTTGAGGTCCCTTCCTGATTCTGTGCCCTGAGCATCGCTCATCTCCTCCAGGCAACCCTCCCTGGCTGCCCAGGTTTGGCCCCAGGCTGTCAGCAGGAGAAGGGCAGGAACTGACTCCTCTGGGAAGGGATGGGATGGGGAGCCCCAGGACAGAGGGGAGAGGACAGCAGGATCCATCCTGGGCTTTTCAGCCTTGAAATCAAGAGAGCTTTGAAGAAGATTCCCTTCAAGCTTGGGTGGCCCTGGCTGCCTCCTGCCCCTGTGGTGAGCAGCTGTGGGTGGGGAGCAGGATGAATAAGGGACTTAACGCTATGAATAACGCCAGGAGATATGTGCCTGGAAAGTAGTGCTGGGATGGGGCTCACAGGGGGCTCCACACCACCAGGCAGAGCCTCCTGGGCCACCAGAGGGGTTGCAGGAGGAGGCCACTTCTTGCCCTGACCTCTCAGCCCAGAGGCTGCTCATCCACCCTGGCCAGAGCTGGGAGCAGCCTGGGTTACAGCAGGCACAGAATGGCTCAGGTTGGCAGGGACCTTCAAGATCATCCAGTGCCAAGCCCCTGCCATGGGCAGGGACCCCTCCCACCAGCCCAGGCTGCTCAGGGCCTCATCCAGCCTGGCCCTGAACACCTCCAGGGAGGAGGCAGCCACAGCCTCCCTGGGCAGCAGTGAACAAACACATGAAACTGTTTGGACCTCAGAGAGCACAGAGTGAGGCTGAGCCTTCCCCTTTTGATGTGGATATTTTATTGCCCATTTCTCCCAGCTGTGAGTTCTGGGTCATGCAAAGCATTCCCCAGCTCCTGCCCACAGGGGATGTGGGAGGCTGCTGCTTTCTCCTTGCACAACTCCAGAGCATCTTCCCGTTAGCAGGGAGGGGAGAAAGCCTCTGGAGCTGCGCTCTGGGGGGTTCTCAGCCACCTGGGGCACAGAGAGGGTTTTGCTGGGCATGGACTTCCCCTCTTCTCCATCCTCAGCTGGCACTGACAGCCTAGGCTCACAGACTGCATGGGGTCAGAAGGGAGCCTCCAAGGGCACCCTGCCCAGCCCCCTGCCCACGGCAGGGACAGCTCCAGCCAGAGCAGGCTGCACAGGGACACAGCCAGGCTGAGCCTCAGTGGCTCCAGGGATGGAGCCTCCACCCCCTCCCTGGGCAGCCTGTGCCAGGGTCTCCCCAGCCTCCCTGGGCAGAACTCCTCTGGGCCAACCTGGCTCTGCCCTGCTCCAGTCTCAGCCCATTGCTCCTGCTCCTGTCACCCCAAGCCCCTCTGAGCAGTCCCTCCCCAGCCTGCCTGCAGGTATTGAATTGCAGCTCTGAGCTCTCCCTGGAGCCTTCTCCTCCCCAGGCTGAGCGGCCCCGGCTCTCCCAGCCGTGCCCTGGCAGAGCTGCTGCCCCTGCCCGGCAGCACGGGGCTGTGTTTTGCAGGCTGCGCCTGGAGCAGTTGGGAAAGAGGCAGCGGCGGAGCCGGGCAGGTCCGACTGGTTTCCCTCCGCGCTGGCACTGACGTACGAGCCCCAGCTCGCCAAACACATCCTGCCCTGTGCCTGCGCTCCCGAGTGCCGGCCGCGCCGCCAGGGATGGCAGAGCCGCGGCGCTGACCCCAGCCCTGCCCTGCCCATGGACGGGAAAACCTCACCGGTAAGGCGCCGGCAGCTGCCCCCGGCCCCGGCCTGGCACGGGGCACCCGGGGGGGCTTTCCTCGGGGCTCGGTGGGTGCCTGGCTTCCCCCTCTGGCTCTCCAAGGCATTGTCCTGGCAGCAGGAGAAGGCTCCGGGGTGAGCTGCCCGTGGGGCGCTGCCTCTGGCAGCCCTTGGTACGTGGTGAGAACAGCAGTGCCAGCAGCATCCCTGCTGGCAGGGGTGGTGCTGTGCCCCCGGATCCGAGGACCAGGGAGACCGGCCGGTGCCACTTGGCCCGTGGGAGCTGCGTGCTCCTGGGCCTTCTGGCTGGCATGGTAGCTGTGGCAGCACGATGGTGGCCTTGGCCCCCACTGCTGTCCCTTGCCCACTCTCCTGGCGGCTTTCTCCATCCTCTTTTCGGGCTGGAGTGACTCAGGCTCCCTCAGCCTTGGTTGTGGAGCCCTGCTGAGCATCCTGTCATGGGGCAAACATCCTTCCTGGCTGGGCACTGGGGAGGGCAGCAGGTAACCACCATGTCAGCAGTGCCAGTAGCAGCTGGAATGGGACAAAACTGGCAGTGATGGGGTGGATGAAGCTCGAGGGGGGGCAGGGCCAGCTCTCACAGCCACTCCCTTCCTGCCCCTCGGCATGCAGGTGCCTTGGAGGCAGCCGGGAGCAGGGGCAGAGTGGGCACATGCCAGGCGCTGGCTGGGTCACCAGCGCTGCTCTGTAGTGTCCACATCCCGGCTCTGGGTGGCCCTGAAAGTGGGCAGCAGTGCTGCATCTCGGTGGGAGCGGGGCAGGATCGGGGTGCCCCCCTGTGGAGGTGATTGCCCCACACTGGGCATCCCCACTGGGCCACCTGGGCTTTGTCACTTGGCTTAAATGGGCCATCAGGAGTCCCCGGCGCCACCCTCGGCTTTGGAGCTGCAGGAGCGGTCGGCTCGTCTGTGGGTGCCCGGTGTGCCCATCTGTGGAATGGGCTGAGCAGGGATTACTCACCCCTGGAGCACGGTCTGCCAGAAGGGCTGCAGGTGCCAGCGAGGGACAGCCCACGGCTGACTCAGCTGTCACCTGTGCGTGCCACACGGCCCTCACCCGCTCGGGGATGGCACTTCCCTGCCGCCCCCTGGCAGCACCCAGCTCCCGGCAGCCTCCTCCTGCCCTCTGGCCCCAGCGCCGGGGGTCTGTGCCCTGGCAGGAAGCACAGCTGAGCTGCCGGCTGGCTGGCACTGGGGGGAACCGGGAGGCTGGGAGGACGAGGCTGGGTGACCTGAGCTGCTGTGCAGGCGCTCTGCGAGCAGGCGGAGGAGCCAGGGCCCTGCCCCCGAGCGGGCTGCGAGCGGTGGGGAGGGGCAGCACCTCCCCGGGCAGCTCCTTCCAGCCAGGCTGCCTCCCTCCTCTCTGGATGCTCCGAGCTGCGGGGAGCTGCTGGGTCCTGCTGCTCCTCCGGGACGCGGCTGGGCCCTGGGTCCGTTGCAACACCCCAGGTGTTGCCTGGCTCCTGCTCTCCCTCCCACTCCTGCGGCTGAGCGCTGGCTGCCTTCCCTCCACACCACCCGTGGATCCCGAGCCCGGCCCCGACCGTCCCCTGCTGAGTGTCCCCTGCTGGGGTGGATCTGGAGGCCTCTCTGCAGCACGGAGCTGAGCTGCAGCAGGTCAGTGCACGGAGCAGGTCGCTGTGTGGAGGCTTCTGCGGTGCTGCTCTCTGTGGTTTTGCTCTTTCCCCCTGCTCTGCTCAAAGCCTGAGAGCAGAGCGAAGAGGGAATGAGCTGGGGGCTGTGCTCATAGAAGCAGAGAATTGTTTGGGTTGGCAAAGCCCTTCCAGAGCACTGAGTCCAGGCATTGATCTGAGACCACCCTGGCTTCAAGTGCCACAGGTTCCTCGAACCCCTCCAGGGATGGGGACTCCACCACCTCCCTGGGCAGCCTGTGCCAATCCCTGACCGCTCTGGCAGCAAAGAAATTGTTCTTAATCTCCAACCTAAGCCTCCCCTGGCACAATTTCAGGCCATTTCCTCTTGCCCTATCACCTGATACCAGAGAGAAGAGGCAGCTTAAGCAAAGGGCACAGGCTGCAGGCAGCTGGGCTGGGGGTGAGGTGAGCAGGGCTGGCCCAAGCCCCCCCTTGTCCCCAGCTGCTTTGAAGCCAGCCCTGCCAGGGGAAGGAGCTGGTGGCGCTGCCCCTCCCCACAGCAACCCCCAGCAGTGCTGAAGACCTTTGTGGCTGCCGCAGCCTCTCAGAGAGGAGATCAGAGGAAGGGCTGAAACCGCAGCCAGGCGTGAGAGAGAGGCATGGCTCCGGGTCTGACTTTTACTGAAAAGCCAGCACAGGATGAGTAAAGGTTTTGTGGGCAGCAGGGGCAGGGGCAAGGCTCACTCCTGGCAGAAACAGCATCCTGGAGCTGCTGCTCTTTGTTGCCTGCTCCCCTGGCTCGAAAGCTGCAACCAGTTGCGCTGGTTACTGGGAGCTGTGGTGAAGGGTTTTGTTTGCTAGCTGCTGGGACAGACCCGGAGGAAAACCCCGGACTTTAGACTCTGAAAGCAATAAAATAGGTGAGAGCTCAGCCAGGTGTGAAAAGGCGCTTGGGCTTCCCGCTGGGGGATAATAAGAGCAATTTAAAGCGTTGATTGGAGTTTGCACACCGGAGCTGGGAGTGCTTCGGTACCCGGCGGCGCGGGCTGGCTGGGGAAGCTGAGCTGTGTCCTTGGTGTGATGGATTCGCAGTCAGGGTGTGAGCCACTGGAACAGGTTGCCCAGGGAGGACATGGATGCCCCCTCCCTGGAGGTGTTCAAGGCCTCGAGCAGCCTGGGCTGGTGGGAGGTGTCCCTGCCCGTGGCCGGGGGCTGGAACTGGATGAACTTTGAGGTCCCTTCCAGCCCAACCCAATCTGTGAACCTGTGGAGAGGTTTGTCCTTAGCAGGGCTGGAGCTGATAACTGAAGGCTCTGACTGCTGCAGGGTGAGGTGTGTGAAGCTTTGGATGTGTTGGAGGGAGCAGGCAAATACTTGCCCGGGTCTCTGGCACTGTTCTGGGCGTTTGCAGAACTCCTGTGTGCCCAGGGGCAGGAGAAGGTCTGCCCTGGGGTCGCCTCTTGCTTTCTTTCTGCACGGCAGGGGAGCAGGACCTCGGTGTGGGGCAGGACCTCGGGGTGGGGCAGGACCTGCTGCAGCTCTGGCTCTCTTGCCCAGCACTTTCTAACGAGGGGCACTGAGGTGCCCAGGGCTGTCTCCCGGGGTGATTCCTGCTGCAGGAGCTTGAATCCCATCAGTGAGGCTGCTCAGACTCAGTGGCAGGACACTGCTGGGGCAGCCTGGCTGCTGTGCCAGCCCAGCCCACCCACAGCACACACTGAGGGGCTCCCCTGGGCTCCCTGGCACCTCTGGGTGGGCCCATGCCAAGGCAAGCCCGGGGCACGGCTGCTGGGAAGGTCAGGCACAGAGAAATGTGGCCCTGGGCTGCAGGCTGAGCAAATTCAGGCTTGCTCTGGCTGCCTGGGGGGAAGGGGTGAGAAGGGGATGGGTGATGCTGTGAAACAGAAACTGCCTCTGCTCCACCCTGAGCACACAAGAAGCCAGGGAGCTGCTTGCTGGGTCCCTGTCCCCTGGTGTGAGTGGGGATGTGGCCTTAGACAGCCAGGAGACGTCGGTGGTGCCCGTGCCAAGGGGCCCGCAGGCAGCAGGAGGAGGTTCATGCCGGGGGGTGGCTCTTGGCACCTTGCTGCTGGCCAGGGCAGGTGGCCAGGCAGGCTCCCTGGGAGCCTGGGGTGCCATGCCTGGGCTGGGAGCAGTTTTGGAGGTGGCATGTCCCTGGTGACGCTCAGGCCAGGGGCAGAGCCTGGCAGGAGCCTGGGTGGCCACACCGGGTGTGTGACTCAGGGGATAATGCCCAGGAAGTGACAGCACCGCCCGAGAGGGCACAGCCTCACAAAGCACCGGCCTGAGCAGGCTCCAGACCTGCTCATTAGGCTCCTGAGTCCCAGCAGGAAACACGAGGGCAGGGAAAAATCCAGCTGGAAAGGGACAAGCTGGCAGTGGTGGCTCCTGCCCTGCCCCGGCTCCCCGCTTGCCCTGCCCCCAGCTCCCCGCAGCTCCCTGCTTGCCCTGCCCCCAGCTCCCACTTGCCCTGCCCCCAGCTCCCCGCTTGCCCTGCTCCTTCCAGAGCCAGGCACCAGCCTGGGTGCTGCTGGCTGGCTTGGCAAGGCAGGGCAGGGGAAGCTTTGTGTCCAGGGGAATGCCACCTCCATGTGTCTAGAGTCCACCTCCTGGCCAGTGAGTGGTGCCAGGGTGGTGGCTTGGGGTGTGGGTGCCAAGGTGGCCACGTTCTGCTGCCAAAGGATGGCAGCTCTGCTTCTCCTGGGGGTGCCCCTGCTGTGGGACAGTGTCTGCAGGGACAGAGAGAGCCTGGGCTGCTCTGGCTCCCCTTGAGCAGCCTGGTGTGCACGTGGTTGTGTGGAGCTGAGAGGCAGCACCCTGAGGACCTGCTGGGAGCAAGGCCCAGGCTGGCAGTGCCCAGTGCTGGCTGGCAGTGCCCAGTGCTGGCTGGCAGCGCCCTTGCTGTCCCTGTCAGGCACCCAGCTGCTCCTCATTGCCAGAGCTGTGCCTGGGGTCTTACGAGGGGCAGAGGAAGCAGCACTTCTTGTGGGCTCCTCTCTGAAGGAGGAGGAGAGGCTCTGAGTGCTGGTGGAGCTCCTGGACGAGGGTGTCTGGAGGAAAGGAAGCAAAGCAAACGCAGGGACCAGGAGTGACACAACTGCAGAGCAGCATTCCAGGGGGCAGGACGTTTCAGGGCTTGGAGGACACTGATGATTATGAAGTGTTACTAAAGAGCTGCTGGAAATTGCAGTGTATTTTTCAAATGGCTAATTAGGGCCAGATGCACAAACTGGGGCACTGGCCCCGTGGAACTGGGCCACAGCGCGGCTGACCCATGCCAAACACCCAGCTGGTCGCTCTGATCCAAGGCAGCAGCTGGGGAAGTCTGGCCAGCAGCTACCTGAAGGGGGCAAGGTGTGTGCCAGGGAGGGCACAGCTCGGGCTGGAGGGCACAGGAAGAGGCCCTGCAGCGGTAGCTCTCCAGGTGGCTGGTGGCACTGGGGAAGGACAGGCACCAGTGGCAAGGGGTGGCCACGCTGGGGAGCTCGGTGCCATGCCAGGGACCTTGGTGCCGCGCTGGGAAGCTTGGCTCCACGGCACCTGGGTGGCAGCTGCGGGGGCAGGCCGGGGGGCAGTGGGGACTGGCAGTGACGGTGTCCCCTGCTCACAGACCAGCAGTGTCCCTGCCGGCCTCCATGCCTCCACAGTCAGCAACATCTTCGGTGCCCGAGCTCCACAGCCCCGAGAGAGTGTCCTTGGCATCAGCTTCAAGCCCTACAGCCCCGAGCCCAGCACAGCCTCTGCCGCCTGCACGACCTGTGAGAGCCCACGTAAGAGGAGGGTGCCAAGGGCAGGCTCTGGCAGCCCTGGCCCCTGTCCCACCTCAGCTGGGGAGGCATGGAGGGAGGCAGGGAGTGGGCACCTCTGCCCACTGCTGGCACAAGCCCTAGCCCCAGGCTTGTGTTTCCCTGGGGGTGTGAGGGGTGCTGGGGAGCAGGAGGGGTGATGCCGTGGGACAGTGTGGGCTGTGCCTGGCCCTGCTCACCCACACCTTGTGGCAGTCTGGGAGGCCAGGGTGCCAGTGACACTCTGGAGAGGCAGTCTGCTCCCCCTGAGCACTGTCTGTGCCCTGCTGCCAGGATCCTCCATGTTCAGAGCTCCCTGCATGAGCCAGCGACGCCTTGTGCTCATCTTCTGCGTCTCCATCCTCATCGTGCTGCTCATCGCCCTCATCCTGCTCTGTGAGTGGGGTCCCAGCTGGCACTAAGGGGGACATCCTGAGGGGCTGGGGGTCAGCAGGGGCTGGGCACAGCTCAGAAGGGCCGGGGGTCAGCAGGGGCTGGGGAGCGCCCCAGGGAAAGCCCCGGGCCCGAAGGGAGCAGTTGTGCTCTTCCCATTTCCTGGCCGTTCCTGACATCTGGTGGACAGGCAGGAGCAGATTGCCAGGGAATGGAGATGTGCTGCGGGGGCTGCCGTGGTGCCTGGGGTAGGGGGCTGCAGGATGCTTCCCCTCTGCCAGGATGCTGCCCAAGCCAGCTTGCTTTGGCAGAGCACCTCCGGCAGCACCCAGGCTTGCCCTCTCCGAGCGCAGGGTGAGGAGGCAGGACCCAGCGCACAGGGAGCAGCCTGTGGGTGGGGAGCAGGCACCGGCACCGGGAAGTCGCTTCGGTCCCGGTGACGCCCAGCTGCGGCGGCTGGGGGCTTGAAGCGCTGCGCTGGCTGCACGCATCCAAAGCAGGGCGGCCAGCAGGACAAGGCAGGGGGGTCTGCCCCTCTGCTCTGCTGAGAGCCCACCTCCAGCAGTGCCTTCAGTTCGGGGGTTCCCAGCACAAGAAGGACACAGAGCTGCTGGAGGGGGTCCAGGGGAAGCCACAAAGATAATCAGAGGGCTGCAGAACCTCCTCTGTGGGGACAGGCTGGGAGAGTTGGGGCTGTTCAGAGAACAGAAGGCTCCAGGGAGGCCTTAGAGCAACCTTCCAGTACCTGAAGGGGGCTCCAGGAGAGCTGGGAAGGGACTTCTGACAAGGGCTGGGAGTGGCAGGATGAGAGGCAATGGCTTTGAGCTGGAAGAGTAGAGAATGAGGCTGGAGATGAGGAAGACATTCTGCAGAGTGAGGGCGGGGAGACACTGGCACAGGTTGCCCAGGGAGGCTGTGGATGCCCCCTCCCTGGAGGTGTTTATGGGCCTGCCAGCAGCCCTGGCCTCACAGTGCCCTTCCCTTGCTGCCAGTTATGTTCTGGAGGTCCCAGACTGGCATCATCTACAAGGAGCCTGCCGAGAGCTGCAGGGACAGCCCCGTGCGCTGCGACGGAGTCGTGGACTGCTCCCAGCGCAGCGACGAGCTGGGCTGCGGTGAGCCCCCCAGGGGTGCAGGGGCTGAGGGGACCCTTGGGGGTGCTGGGTGCTGCTGACCCCCTGCTCCCTGCCCGCAGTGCGCTTCGCCTCCGACCAGTCCTTGCTGCACGTCTACTCCAGCGAGGAGAGCCAGTGGCTGCCGGTGTGCAGCAGCGCCTGGAATGAGTCCTTCTCCAGGAAGACCTGCAGGCAGCTGGGCTTCCAGAAGTAAGTCACAGACTGTGCTGGGCTGGAGGGGACCCTCCAAGGGCATCACTGCAGGGACAGCTCCAGCCAGAGCAGGCTGCACAGGGACACAGCCAGGCTGAGCCTCAGGGGCTCCAGGGATGGAGCCTCCACCCCCTCCCTGGGCAGCCTGTGCCAGTGTCTCCCCAGCCTCCCTGGGCAGAACCTCCTCCTGGTGCCCAACCTACCTCTGCCCTGCTCCAGTCCCAGACCATTGCTCCTGCTCCTGTCACCCCAAGCCCTTCTGAGCAGTCCCTCCCCAGCCTGCCTGCAGCTCCCTTCAGACACTGAAAGGCTGCCATAAAGTCTCCCTGGGGCCTTCTCTCCTGAGGCTGAACAGCCCCAACTCTCGCAGCCCTGCCCCATGGCAGAGGTTCTCCAGCCCTCTGATTACTTTGTGGCCTCCTCTGGGCCCACTCCAGCAGGTCCCTGTCCCCCTGTGTTGGGGGGTCATCCTGTTGGGGTGCTGGACACCTGCCAGCCCCCTGGGAGTTACTCCTGCCCTGGCTGGGTGCACTCTGCTGCTCCCCCCAGTGCTGTGCTTGCTGTTGGAGGCTGCTTCCAGCTCTGAGCATTCCAGCCTGTGCCCAGCTGAGTTTAGTGCCCAGACCCTCTTTGAGAAGGCAGGTCCAGGTGGTGGGTCCCCAGCTGGGGGCACCCTCACTGCCCCTCTCCTCTCCCCCCCAGTGCCTCTCAGACAGAGTACATCCCCCTGCACCTCTCGGGCAAGAGCCTCACTGTGAGCGAGGAGCGAGAGACCATCCAGCAGAGCCTCAACAGGTACCAGGCAGAGCCACCCCCTGCCCCTGCCCCTGCCCTGCTGCCCCCGGGCTGGGGCTGAGGCTGCCTCTCCCTCTTCTCTCCCCCAGCTCCCAGTGTCTCACGGGAAAGTACGTCTCCCTCCGCTGCACAAGTAAGGGGCTGGCTGGCCAAGGGTGGGCACTGCCGAGGCAGGCTGGGGAGCCCTGCCCTCCTCTCCTTGGCAGGGCCAGGCAAGCAGGGTACCTTCCATCACCCCCCTGATCGGCCTTGGCCGGCGCCCGGGGCGGTGGGGGCTGCGCGCCTGCCCCCAGGCTGCCTCGCCTCAGCCCTGCTCTCCCCGCAGCCTGCGGGCAGAGGATCTCCGGGAGGATCATCGGAGGGAAGGAGACCTCGGTGAGCAAGTGGCCCTGGCAGGTCAGCGTGCAGTATGGCCCCATCCACATCTGTGGGGGCACCCTCGTCGATGCCCAGTGGGTCCTCACCGCTGCCCACTGCTTCTTCATGTGAGTGCTGCTGCCCCGCGCCGCCCGTGCCCAGCCTGGCGGGCACCGGCCGCCAGCACCCAGCCCGCGGCCTCACCCCTCGCTGCCCTCCCTGCCCAGGAACAGCATGAAGATCCTGGACGACTGGAAGGTGTATGGAGGGGTCTCGGACCTGAAGCAGCAGGCAGAGGGCATCCCTGTGTCCCAGGTCATCATCAACTCCAACTACAGTGACGACCACGACGACTACGACATCGCCCTCATGAGGCTCTCCAGGCCCTTCGTGCTCTCAGGTGGGGCTCTCAGCTCGCTGTGCCATGAGGCCAGGCCTGGCTGGGGCTGGTGTTTGGGGGGACAGAGAGTTTTGGGGCTGGGCAGGGGCAAGGGGCAGCGCAGAGCCATCCCCTGAGCTGCCGCCAGCTGCGGCCTCCTGCCCGGCTGCGGCCACGCTGCTGTGCCCTGGCTGGGATGTGGCACATCCTCACCTGGCATGATGTGTGCTGGGCACCTGCAGGGAGGGAAAGATGCCTGCCAGGTGAGCAGGGGGCTCACGGCCCACCAGGCAGGCTGGCATGGCCTGGGGCACACAGCTGTGCAGCTGGCATCCTGCTGCTCCCCGTGCCCGTCGTGGGCAACGTTGGCAGAGGGCCTGCCTGGGCGGGCACGGAGTGGGCAGCCTGTCCTGCCAGCACGCCCCTCCCCAGCCGCAGGGCTGGTGCCTGCGGGGGGTGTTTGGCTCCCGGGTGACTCTCAGCTCTCTCCCTGCCCGCTGCTCCTGCTGCCCCCTGCAGCCCAGGTGCGCCCAGCCTGCCTGCCCATGCACGGGCAGCGCTTCCAGACCGGCAGGTCCTGCTTCATCACCGGCTTCGGGAAGACCAGGGAGAACGAAGGTGAGGGAGCACACGGCCCCCCCGGGCCACAGCACCCCCCCGGGAACTCTCTTGCAGCTTTGCTCTGCTACTCTGGGCTCGGGTTTGGGCTCCTCGCCCCCAGCAGGACATTGAGAGGCTGGGGCAGGGCCAGAGAAGGGCAACAGAGCTGGGGAAGGGTCTGGAGAGCAGGGCTGGGGAGGGAGCTGGGGGTGTCGAGTGTGGGGAAGAGGAGGCTGAGGGAGACCTCAGTGCTCTCTGCAGCTCCTGAGAGGAGGCTGCAGTGAGGTGGGGGTTGGGGTCTGCTCCCCACTCTCAGGTGCTGGAGGAGAGGAGCTGGCCTGAAGCTGAGCCAGGGGAGGCTGAGGTTGGAGAGGAGGAACAATTCCTTCGCTGCAAGAGTGGCCAGGGACTGGCCCAGGCTGCCCAGGGAGCTGGTGGAGTCCCCAGCCCCGTGGCTGTGGCATTTGGGGGGGACGGTCTGGTGGCCCTGGGTGTGGGGGGGACACGCCAAGCCCCCCTGCCCCACAGCTCTCCTGCCTTGCAGACAACACCTCCCCGAAGCTGCGGGAGGCGGAGGTGAAGCTGATCGACTACAAGGTCTGCAACAGCGACAAGGTCTACGAGGGCTACCTGACCCCACGCATGATGTGCGCTGGGTACCTGCAGGGGGGCAAAGACGCCTGCCAGGTGAGCAGGGGGGCACACAGCCCGCCGGGCACGGCTGGCACGGGACTGGCACACGCAGCCGTGCGCCCCGCTGCGCAGCTGGCAGCCCGCTGCTCCCCGTGCCCGCGGCCTGGGCAGGGAGCCCGCCCGGGCGGGCACCGAGTGGGCAGCCCGTCCTGCCGGCACGCCCCTCCCCGGCTGCAGGGCTGGTGCCCGCGGTGGGTGCTCAGGCATGGCACTGGCAAGCCTGCCCGCTTTGCCCACCCCTGTTGTGCCCCGCACGCCCGGCTGTCTCCTGTCCCCTCTGCTCACTGCCCTGCCCCTCTGTGCCAGGGGGACAGCGGAGGACCCCTGGTCTGCGAGGACAACGGCCACTGGTACGTGGCAGGGGTGACGAGCTGGGGCACAGGCTGCGGGCAGAAGAACAAGCCTGGCGTTTACACCCGGGTGACAAAGCTCCTCAGCTGGATATACAGCAAAATGGAGGTGAGGTGGCATGCCAGGGACACCTGTGGGTGCCCCCCAGCCCTGGGCACCTCACCTTTACTCTCCTCTCTCTCCTTTGCAGAGTGAGAACGACTAAGGCCAGGAGGGAGCCTTGCCTGGGCTGTGCCTCTCGGGTTGGCACGGGCCCCTGCCCTCGGTGACTACCAGGGCATGAAGCTACCAGCAGACCCCCCACCTCTCTCAGGGCTGCCCACGCAGCCAGGGACCTGGCACTGCCCCCCCAGAGCCTGCAAAGTGTCTCTGCCCCCACCCGGCGTGCGGGGGGCGGCCTGGCAGCAGCTGGGCAAAGCACCCTCGTGGCTGGCAGCAGGCAGGGGGCAGCAGCCTGTGCCAGCAGCTGGCCTCGCTGGCTCCTCACCCCGGGTCTGTGGCTCTCCTGGTGTAAATAGATGTCTCCAGACAGGGTGTCACGAGTGCTTCCTGGTGGGACTTGGCAGGCGTGGGGCCGCTGGCACTGCCCCTCCAGCTGGTGGAGGCTGTGGATGGGGGCGAGGAGCAGGCAGGCACTGGGGTGCCCATGGTGAGGAAAGGGCTCTCCTCCTCCACCTGCTGTCGCCAGGCTGCACCTGTGCCACCTCTGGGTGCAGGATGGGGTGTGGTGGGCAGGGTACAGCCCTGTGCCATGCTGCTGACACCTGCCAGGCCACGCTGCCCCTCCTCATGCAGGGCAGAGCGGAGGGGGCAGCGTGAGGGGGCACCCCCTGAGAGGGGCAGCAGCTGCTGTGGGGGTTAGAACCCCAGAAGGGGTTGGGTTGGATAAGGCCTCCAAGATCATCCAACCCAACCCCACCATGGCCACCAAGCCCTGGCCCCAAGTGCCATGGCTGCAGGTTTCTTGAGCACCCCCAGGGGTGGCGTCTGCAGGATGGCTCTGGGGAGCTGATGCCCTCCCCGTGGCAGGAGTGCCAACCTGTTTGGTTTTCCATGCCCTGGATGTGCCCTGAGCCACTGCCCATTCTCTGCCCTCGTGAGGAGCTTGGCATGGGCATGGGGCAGGTCTGCTTGCAGGAGGTGTGACAGAAGGCAGCAGCAGCTGAAGGCTGAGGTGAAGAGTGCCCAGTCAGTGCCCAGCTGGCATGAGCCAGTCCCTGGCTGTCCCAGCTGCTTCTTCAGCGACCCTGCTGGATTTGCTTCCTCCTCCCTCTGGCTGCTGAGCAGGCAGGGATCCTGGGCACAGCCTCAGCTCCCTGGCCACACCAGAGTGGGGACACATCCCCCCCATGGAAACCAGTGCCCACATCACCCCCGGGGTGCTTTGGAGCTCGTCAGGTGCTACAGGAGATCCCCAGGTTGGCACTGCCAGTGCCTGCTGGGCGAGCAGAGGCTGCCTGCCTTTTGCCACGGCTGCAAGCTTCTCCCCAGATGTGTGGCCAGCTGCAGAGGGGTCCTGGGGAGCCTGGCCACCCCTCCTCTTCTCAATAAACAGTTTGGTAGTGCTCTGCATGGCGATGGCTCTGTTGGACAGGCTGGGCAGGGAGCAGGGGAGCCCCAGTGCCCGGTGGCAAAGGGGCCCCTGGAGAGGGCAGAGCTCTGCCCACCCCTGGCTCTGCACCAGGCCCTGTCTGGAGACCCCACTGTGGTGCTCCAGGGCTGTTCCACTCCTCCTGGCTCTTTGGGTCCTGGTGCCAAGGCTGAGCATGCTGCTGGGGGTCCGTGGGTGTGGTGTTGGTGTGCAGTAGGTGAGTTGGGGGCTGCAGCTGTGTGCCCTCATGTGAAATCCCCTCCTGCCCTTCACCCTCTGGGTTTCTGCTCATGGCTGGGAGAAAAGGGTGGGTTGGGTCTTGCTTGGCAGCAGATGCTCAGGTCTGGAGGTAGTGTGGGCACAGAGCTGTGTGTGGGCAAAGCCTCTGGGAGGGGCTCTGTGGGAACGAGCTCAGGGGAGAGCTGCACCAAAATGCAGGCTGTGGATGCGGTGGAGCAGAAGGAAACCTTCCCGGGGGGCTGCACAGCCCCTGCCGTGGCCCCACGCTGCAGGAACGGCAGCAGTGAGCATTCAGCCTTGAGTTTCCCTTGGGAGGATGAAAGGCTACCTGCAAGTAGCCTTTGTAACCCAGCTGGAAACACCTGCAGGAGGGACTGGTGCTCTGAGGAGCTCGCTCACTCTGCTTGGGTGCTCTGAAGCTCCCTCAGGAGCCTGCCTCTGCTGCTCCAGCTGCCGCAGCCCCTCCTGTCCCCGGCACGGGGGGGCAATGGCCACCCTCTCTGTCCCTAGGGAAGGTGTGCTGTGGGGAGCCAGCCTGAGAAGAGATCAGGGCTGTGGTGTCCAAAGTGTCCTGCAGAGGGGCTGAGCTCAGGGCTGTGGTGTCCAAAGTGTCCTGCAGAGGGGCTGAGCTCAGGGCTGTGGTGTCCAAAGTGTCCGGCAGAGAGGCTGAGCTCAGCAGTTGCCCACATGGCACGGGAGTTGGACTTTGCATGGGCCAGGCGTGACCAGCACCCCTTAGACTGGGTCCACCTGGTGGTTGGTGGACTGGCGAGGTTCGGTTCCCATAAGCGAGCCGGGGACTCCGGTTTCCAGGCTCTGGAGCTGCGGAGACTACCTGAGAAGTGAAGGTGACACATCCCGGGGGTGTGTGGGCTGCAAAGCACATCCCCTCCTCTTCCGAGCATCCCTCGGCTTCCCCGAACCGGCTGGCTGCTGCGAGGGCAGGCAGAGGGCTGCGGTTTAGGGCTGAATTTGGGGATCGGCGGGGCTGGGCTGGCTCTGAGGGGCAGCCACAAGCCCCTCCCGCTGCCGGGGCCCGGGGCGGGTCCCCACGCCCGGGGCGGCGCTTGGCGCTGCTCTGGGCCTGCCCCAACACAATGGCAGTCGTTGCCTTTTGGGAGCACTGAGTCAGCCTGACCCGAAACAGCTTTGCAAAGCAGCAGCCCAGAAACCTCCCACGGCGAGGGCTGGGCAGAGGCCGGGGCAGGGCTTTCACTCTGTGCTGCTCCCCGCGAGCAGGAGGCAGCAACCTCACCGGGGCAATCCTCGATGGCAAGGCAGGCTGGGGGGGTGGGGAGGCTGAGAGCAGCCCCGCAGAGAAGGACTTGGGGGTGCCGGTGGGGGAGAAGCTGGACAGGAGCCAGCAACGGGCGCTGGCAGCACAGAAAGGCCAGCGGCAGGAGTGTGGGCTCTGGGGAAGCACCGAACCACCAGCTGGAGCCCCTCCAGAGCTGATCTTGCTGGGGCTGTGCTCCTGGGGATGCTGCCACTTCAGCACCTGGAGGACCTGCTCCTCTGCGGTGGGTTTCAGCTCCTCAGAGGTTTTGGCTCTTCTGCTCTCTGAAACGCTCTCCCCAAGCAGAGAGGTGGCTCCAGCCCCTAGTACAAATCAAATCTCTCTGCTCTAAGCCTGCCAGGCACTGGTGTCTCCCCCCAAGCCCAGGGAGAGCTAAGCTGTGTTTGCCCAGGGGCTGAAGTTTTCTAACCAGATTAGAAGTGATTTAGTTTCTCACAGAGCTGCCTGGCCACGGCTGCTGTGCTCTGCTCCCCCCCGAGCCAGCATCGCACAGAGGAAGCAGAGGGCTGGGGCATGGCTCCAGCCCTGCCTGGGGAGCAGCTGAGCGGAGGAGTGCTGCTGTCCATACAGCTCCTGGGGGAGCACAGCCGTGGTGAGTGCCAGCCTGGCCCCGGGGAGCCTCCTGGGACCATCCCAGCCTGGCAGGACCTGCAGCTCTGGCAAAGCCACCTGTGCTGAGCCCCCTGTGCTGAGCGCCCTGCTCCAGAGCATCACCCAAGAGGAGGGCTGTGGAGCGTGGCCCCACATCTGGGCAGGCTGTTGCCATGCTCCCCTCTGCTGTGGAAACCACAGGCTGCTGTCCCCCAGGAGCCTGAGCGACAGAGCCACCGTCTGCAGGGCACCGGCTGAATTACTGCCCATTAGTGGTGGCTTTGAGGTCTTCCCCCCCTCCCCAGACTCTCCTTTTATAGCTCTTTGCTCTGCTGTGTCAAAGCTGCTTTGTTTACGCGGCCTCAGCGATGATCTCTCCCCACAGCAATGTTATTTTCTTTCCCAGAGTTTGGGATTGGTTCCCTTCCACCTCGCTAACATCATCCCTTGGCACGGAGTCACCAAACTTCAGCTTGAGCAACACCCACGCTGGCTGTGCCTGACTGGTGCCTGCAACCCTCAGCAGCTCGCAGCTCCCCTCCAGCTGCTCTGACCGCGGCTCCTCGGGAAGGCAGCAGAGGGAAAGCTGCTGGCCTGAGGCAGGAGGATGGCGCTGGGTTAAATGCAGCCACGTGGCTCTGCACAGCTCCTGCCACTGCTCCTCCCACGGTCCTGGCCAGGCTGAGGGCTGCCTTGCCGCCCACCAGGCACTTTGCAAGCCCAGCATGACTCCTCTGGTCCAGAGATTCATAGAATAGTTTGGGTTGGAAGGGACCTTCAACACCATCCACTTCCAACCCCCCTGCCGCAGGCAGGGCACCTCCCACCAGCCCAGGCTGCTCAAGGCTTGGCTTCATCCAGCCTGGCCTCGGGTGGCCCCAGGGCTGTCTGACTGAAGTGTGACTTCAGTGGGTCTCAAGTTACAGCCCCAGCTTATCTTCAGCCAAAGCTTGTCCAGGAGCTTGGGGTTGCCACTCACCAGGTCATGCTGTGCCCCCCAGAGCAGCAGCTTCTACCCTTTCCTTGCTCCCTGGAAGGGCAGAGCAGCCTCTCCTGCCCTTTCCTTGCTCTTTATGGCAAAGACACCCCCATGGGGCAGTTCTGGAGGGAAGAGGCTCCTTGCCCTACCCCCTGCCCGGCCTCCCTGCCCCGAGAGCGCAGCGAGGAGACGACAGCTCCGCTGTAAGATGACACAGGCTGAGATGAAATCATGCCCCTGCTGAAGCTGCTGGCAAAGCTCCTATTGACTCATTGACAGCTGGAGATCAGCAGGAACCAGCATCACCTCTCTGGCCCCCACACTGCTCATCCACATCACACCAGGAAGAGCTTTGGCCTCGTTTTGCCAGCCCAGCCCTGCCCTGGACACAGCTCTCCCACCACTGTGGCTCTGGGAGCTGCTGCTTGCCGCTGGCAGCTGCTGGAGCCACTTGCCCTCGGTGGGAGCAGGCCCTGCCCCCCACCCCTCCCAGCAGGGCCTCCCTCGACCTGGCTTTGTACAGAACAAAAAGCTATGCTGCCATTTTAATTTATTTTCCCCAATTCTCCTTGCTTTGGACAAATCTGCAAAGGAAGAACTGAAAGAAGGGAAGATCAAGCAGCCCTTCCAGCCCCATCCACCTGCCTGCCCCAGCCCCAGGGGGCTGTGCACTGCAGACCCACCCTGCTCACTGCAGGCCCCGGGGCATGACCGTGGCATCAGAATCTTTCACTGTGTGCTGTGGCTAATAGCAGCTGACTAGTGGGGGAGGGTCAGAGAAGCCCAAAACTGGATTAGAGCTGCTTGACCTCTTGCCTTGCTCTCTGCAGGGTGTCTGACAGCGTGGTGGTGTCATCCCTACACATTAAAGAGCCTTGACGTTGTCCAGCTCCTCTGGCTTGGTCCATATCTCCTGACCCTTCCCAGTAATTGCCTGGAAATGCCAGGGCTGGTTTGTTTTCTGCTCCTGACTTGCTGGGAAGCACAATGGGCTGTGTGCTGGTACTGCCTGATGTCTATCTCAGCTGCATTTGAGTTATGAGGGGCTGGGCCAGCCTGGTGGTGCCAGCCCTGCTGGGGTGTTTGTTGGCAAGAAATGGCTTTCCAGGGCCACAGCAGGAGCTCAGCAGGCAGGGCTGTGCCAGCCTGGAGCACCATGGCAGTCAGGTACGGCCCTGCAGCGCTCTCAGCACCCATCTGACAGTGTCCAGCTCGGGGGGGGGCGGGGCGTGGACACCCCGGAGCAGTTTTGGTGCTGTGGCTTGCAGAGCTCTCCAGAGCTCAGCTCCCTCTGCTCCTGCTGCAGATGCCCACAGCCATAGGGTGGTGGCCCTGGCCAGAGCCCACAGCTGCCTTGGTGGCTCCAAGCACAGCCAGGACCAGAGCTGCCCTCCCTGCTGTGGCTGTCAGCAGGCTGCTCCCTGGCCACAAGCAGCTCTCCAGGCATGGGTGCTCCCTGCAGGGCCCATGCTGTGCCCTGTCACCCAGCTCCTGTCCCTCCCAGCCTGCCCAGCTGTCCGATGGCAGCCAACTGCTTGCTTGCCACGCAGCTCTGACAGAGCATCCGTTCACAGCAGGGGTCGGTCCGAGCCTTCCCCCGTCAGACAGTGTTTTGTCTGGGCTGTCAGAGGTACGTGCTGCTTCCTGCTCTGCTCTGGGTGACCCCGGGGGCTCTGGCTTTCTGCAGATCCAGAGGTGGCAATGCCAGCTGCAGGTCCTGAGCGTGCTTGAGGTGGTACCATCACCAAGCCAAGCCAGGCTGCAAGTGCCCCTGATGCCTCCTCCCCCAAGGCTTCTACTGAACGATGTGACCAAAGCCCTCTGAACGGCGCCCACCGGGCCGGGCAGCCTCTTCCCCAGCTATGCCTTTTGCTCCGAGGGGGCAGCGGGCGGGCGGGCACGGCCTCTGCTCTGTGATGCCAGTTCAGCTGTGCAGGTTTGCTGCCAGCCTCACGGGAGCTGCAGCCCCACCGCTTGCCCAAGGCCAGCCCCATGCCAGCTGCACGACACGGGGCAGAATCCAGGCAGCTGCCCGCTGCGGGCACAGGTGGCTCAAAGCTTGCTGCACGCTGCCCTGGGGCACCCTGCACCCACTGAGATCTTCTGGGGAGCTAACTCTCAGCACCAGAGGAGCAAACCACACCGCCCCCCACCCCGAGCCGGCACTCGCCGGGACCCAGCGGCAGGTGGGTGAATGAGGCAGAGCTGTCTGGGCACGTCCCCGGGGGGTGTGCAGCGGCGAAGGACCGGCTGCCCCCGGCCCCGGACGAGCCTCTCCGGCTGCCGGGGCGCGGCGGCGCCAGCTCCGCTCGGTCCGAGCATCGCTCGGCGGCGGGGGCCGGGCCGGACTTCCCGCTCCCCCCGGCCGCGGCAGGCACCGCCCCCGGCCCGCCCCGCTCCGCTCCCCTTTGTGCGGCAGCCCCGCTCCGCGCACACGCTGCCCGCTCCGCTCGGCTCCCACCGGCACCGCCCGCAGCTGCAGCCCCTCCCGGTCCGGCCCGGCCCGGCCCGGCCAGGCCAGCTCAAGGTGGGTCCGGCCCCGCGGTGCCCGTGGAGGGGAGGGGGCGGCTCTGGGCTAGTAGCGGCTCCGGGGGTGCTGGACGGGTCCCGCTCAGCTCGGAGCTCCGCCGAACCGGGGCTCGACAGCGCCCAGCCGGCCATAGCGGCCCCCCCGCCCCGGTGCCCCGGGGCATCGCCCCTGCGCCTTGGGGACCCGTATCCCGGCCGTGGCGGCTGCCATGGCAACGCCGGTACCGCGCTTTCCCTGCTCCCCCCGTTGCCTGGCTACCAGCCCCCCGTGCTGGGGAGGATGCCCCGGCGGACCAGCCATGCCCAGCGGGGAGCACCGGGAGGTACCGCGGGCACTCTCGGGCGGGCTGGGCTGGGGGAGCTGGGGGGGATGCTCCTCTCCCAACTCTGGCAGCATCCAGGGTTCTGTGGTTAAACATTTGGGGTAACGCCTCAGGGGTGCCCCCAACAGCGAGTGCTTCATCTCGGGGAGGTGTAGCGGAGGAGAACACATTTCGGGGGGATGGGGAGCGCGCAACGCTCCGTGGAGAAAGAGAGCTGGGAGCCCATGTGGTGGAACTCGGATCACGCAGGAATATCCCCGTGGGAGGGGAAGTGACAGGTGGTTGGTGTGGATGGTCCTGGATAAGCTTTGCAGCGTGAAGGGGCAGCCTGGGGTGTGTGGACGAGGACTCGGAGCCCTCCCCTGCCCCGTCCGAGCAAGCCCCTGGTGCTCCGAAGGTGCTGTTGGGTCCCGCGGGGATTTTTAGTCTTGCTGGGAGGTTTCCCTCCCAGTTTGGAATGGAGACAAGCACGGAGAGTGCCTCCTGCCTGAGCGTGGTTCCGAGGCAGAGGAGTGAGCAAGGGCTGGCTGCCAGCGCGGAGAGCAGTCGCTGCCGTGCCAGGCCACCTGTTGGCATGCCTGAGGGTATCCCCTGCCTACACAGTGGGGTCTGCCCGCACCTTTCTCGAGATCCGCGCCTTCTGCTGCCTCCTTGAAGCTTATTGTGGTCAAACGTCGTGGGGAATCGTGGTGTGCCAGGAGTTGAGATGTTGGTGCTGAGGACCCACTCCTTGGTGCCACGCTGCACCCCTGGCTTTGCTTTCTGGCTGTGGGTGGCTTTCCAAAGCGTAAAGAGGCTGCACAGGGAAGGCACCACTCATGCCAGGCAGTGTGGAGGTGTCTGGCTGAGGAGCTGTGCCACCTGCCTAGCTGTGCCACCCGCCTGGCTCTCCCTTCTGTGGTGTGTGGCTGCGGTGCCGGCGGGGACCGGCGTCTGCCTTGTGCTCGGTGGTGGTTGTGACTGGAGAGAGCAGAGAAAATGTCTGCTCTGGTGCTCTGCTGAGCCTGGCGGCTTGGAGGGACCCCAGGACACACAGGAGCTTGAAGCAGCTTCTCTGAAGCTGCTGTTTCAGTGTTTTCTGGTGATTCGGATTTCTCTCTCCATCAGGACCTGCCAGGTAACCTCTGCTTTGGACTGAGCCATTCGGGTCCTGCCCTGTTGGTGCCTGGCCGTGCCCCACTTGGAGCCTGGGAGCTGGGGTGTGGTGGGAGGAGAGGACAGTGCGGGCAGGAGTGTTGGCTGGGCTCACAGCACTGCTTACCTCAAGCAGCTGGGGGCAGGAGCTCCTGATGGGGGGTGGCGGCGGCTGCTGCGGCTGCTGCTGCTGCTGCTGCTTCCCAACGCCAAGGGCTGGGTTCCCTTCCTGCCTCCCGACTGCCAGGCAGCCATTAGCTCAGCACTCGCTGTGGTTTGCCTCGGTGAAGCGCTGCCCTCGCTGCTCCACGCCTGCCACGTCTATGTCTGGGGAGATGTGGATGGTGAGGGTGGGTGCCTGAGCTGCATCTGGCCAGGCAGCTTTGGCTGAGGCTTCTCGATGTTCTGGGACCAGTTGCTTGAGGCTGGGAGAAGCCCTGTAGGAGGCAAGTTTAAAGCTGGGGTGCAGGCTGCAGGGTGGGGTTCAGCTGTGGTCAGTGATTGTGTTCTTGCAATCATTGACACAGCCACGGCTGGGCCACGGCTGCCTCCATCTGAGTCTCGTTTTGCAGAAGCAGGGCTGAAGTTTGGGTCTCTGGGCCCCCCGGTGGGGGATTCCTTTGACAATCTTTGCTTTGAGGAGACAGCCCCCCACCTCCAGGAGACAATTTCCTCTCGGCGCAGTTAGTTTTGTACCTGCCGTTCTGGTCAGCCCTTGAGTGGGCAGCAGGTCTGGGAAGTGCCCTCCACACCAGCAGGCTGAGGGCAGGGAATCTCTGCTCGCCCTGCGTTCGGCAGCAGGAGGCACAACAACAGGCTCCCTAATAGCCGGATTGACGCTGACGTGAAATGGCAGAGGAGCACATCCGTGCGGGGCTGGGGATGTCCATTCACACATCCCCGCTCTGCAGCGCCCCGGGGCAGCTGAGCGCTGCTGTCACCATCGTGGGGGCTCTGCACAGAAACGAGAGATTTTAACTAGGTCTGATCTTTAGGAGATGCCCTGAGGACTCCTGACGGAAGGAGGAGGCTGCCCTGCGTTGTGCTGTGATGGCTGAGACTTGACAGGGCAGATCTCTGCGAAACAATGGGAGGGAAAGGGGACTTTGAGGTTCAGCAGCATTAGGAGTCTACCTGCCTTGCTCTGGGGTGGTTTGTTGTGCTGTGGAGAGCTGCTCTGAGGGCAGGAGAGACTGGTTCTGCCTGCCTGGATTTCCCCCTCTCCCACGCACCATCTCCATGCACACACCAACCCCACGGCACAACTGCTGGGAGGGGATTATCCAGGAGCGAGAGGCTGAGGGAGAGCCGTGGCTGTGCCTTGCATGGAGCAAAGCGTGGTGGCTGTGAGCCTGGCAGGGGGGCATCTGGCCAGCTCTGGTGTCTGTGAGCCGTGCCTGCGTGGGTGTGGGTGACCCCCAGCTCCGGGAGGCTCTCAGGGATGGGGGGGGGGTGTCAATATTGAGGTTTCCCTCTTAGAGCTGCAGGTTGGGTCGAGGTGAGAGGCAAGAAGAGCTGTGGGCGCTGCCGTCCTGCTTCCTGAGCCGCTCAGACTCCCGCTGTATCTAGGCAGCAGGAAAAATCCCTGCTGTGATTCCGGCTGCCTGAGAACCGTCCCACGCTGCCCCTTGCCTGTGGCTGCTGGCTTCGGTGGCTGCGAACTTCGTGTCGCTACTGGGGGAGAAACCAGAGCGATCTGTGCCCGGCGGCCGTGCCAGCGTGGCCAGGCACGGGGGGCCGCCTTTGCTCATCCGGCAGCTGTTGTTCTTCCGCTGCCTTTGTGCCCAGGCACAGCTGGATCCAGCGGGAGCGCCGGGCAGGGAGCGCCGGGCAGGGAGCGCCTCCTCGGCACTGTTTGCTCTTCTCACTTTATCTCAGCTTCTCAGGAGGGGAGGAAAAAAAAAAAAAAAGTGGGTGGGCCAGCTTGAAACAGCCCCAGAAAAAAACCTGTGGCACTTCGCAAGGCATATGGCTCCCAGGAGGAGGACCGGGCTGCTCCAGAACGCTGTGTTTGCGTTGTCGAGCGAGGGCACTGCCAATCCCCGCGGGTTCCTCCTCCTGCGCCGGGGAGCTTCGGAAGTTGTGAATTTTAGGGATCGAGCTAGGAAAACAAAGAACATATGTGTGCCGAGCGCCTGGCTGGCTGGAAGAGCAAACGCTGCTGCAGCGGGAAGCAGGGAGCTGAGCGGAGCGCTGGAGGCCAGGGCTGCGGCTGTGCAGGGCCCCGCGCTGGCCCTCTGCCCCGGGCGGCTGCCGAGGGGGGAGAGGGAAGCCTTGGTCAGCGCCGGAGCTGCGGAGCTTCTCTTCTGCCAGTGCTGGCAAAAGACAAGCAGGCAGCCAGCAACATGGCTCCTGCCCTGTCCCTGGGCTGCGGTGAGTGGAGCAGAGCTTCTTGCTGCTGGAAAGCACCTCCCCGGTGTCGCAGCTTCACGGATTGCACGGGGTTGGGAGGGAGCCTCAGAGCTCATCCCATCCAGGCCCCCCAGCAGGCATCAGGGACACCTCCAGCTAGGGCAGGATGCACGGGGATACATCAAGGCTGAGCCTGAATGTTTCCACAGGGATGGAGCCTCAACCACACATCATTTGTCACCCCGAAACAGGAAAGGTGTGAGGGCAGAAGGCTCACTGGCTTGGGCTGGGCATGGGGAATGGTGCCAGGGCTGCTGCTGCAGGAGGGCAGTGTGAAGGGGTAAGCACGGCTGGCACACCGGGGCTGCAGGCAGGAAAGCTTGGCTCTGGCAGGGAGGTCTACCCCCACCTTGGCTGGGGTGGTGTGGCACAGGGCAGGGGATGGGTGTGAATAATGCAATGTTCCCCAGGGATGCTCCCCAGGGAATGTCACTTGAGGAGCTGCTGCTGCAGGAGTAGTCAAACAACAGCGAAATAAACAGCGAGAGCTGATGAATGGCTTGTTCAGAAACTAAAGGCATCATTAATACTCTAGAAGAGGCAATTAATACCCTTCATCTGGCACTGGCATGTGCTGTGCTGCATCCCCTTGTGCACACCCAGCAGGCTGGTGCTGGGTAACGACGCTGATTTGGCGCCGGCAGCCTCGGCGGTGAATAGATAAAGGACGTGAGATAAAGGGCAGAGGAGAATGCAGCTCGAAGTTAGCGTAGCGCCAGCTGTTGGGTCCTTTGTAGGTGTTTCTGGGGCCTGGTAATTACCCAGGCTGACGCTCCCCAGCTAACGAGGAGGCTTGTCCGGGTGCGGGGAGCCAGCGGCGTGCTCCGGCGCGGCCCCGCTCCGCACAATGGCAGCGGCAGCTGCAGGCAGGGAAATGAAACCCTCCAGCGTGCAGAGAAAACACATCGGCTTCCAAAGGACAAGACGTGGAAGGGGAGGGAAGGACGTGAATTACCATGGGATGTGATCTGCTGTGATGAATAAATAGGCTCCTGGAAACGTGCTCCCCATCTTCATGGGGCCGAGAGTGGTGCTGGAGGCAGGCTCCTAGGGAGCTGGGCTCATGAAGGCATCACTGAGGACCAGCCATGGAGCCACACGCTGCTGGGACCAGCACTGGCAGGCTGATGGGTGCTGCTGAGCCTGCTCCTGGGCACCTTCACAGCACAAACTGGGACGAGGGGCTGTGGGGGGATCTGGGGGACCCTGGTGCCTTGAGGAGCCAGCCCGGGGCAGCTCAGCTACCACCCCCCCGTCGCTGGCAGTTGGGGTAGGCTGCGATGGAGGCTGCACCCGAATCAGGTCAGGCTCTGGAGGGGCTGAGCAGCAGCACGCCAGGGATCTGCATCCATCAGGCAGCAGAATTCCTGCTCTGTCGAGGGCCCCTTCCTTATCGGCACTAATCCAGCGCAGCAGCTGCTGCAGCTCTGTAGCACTCGCTGCTATCAGTGCTCTGCAGGGCCCCCCGATAACCTCCCTCCCTCTCCTGTGCCAGCAGCAAGCCCTCTGCATGCTCCCGCGCCATGTATGGGCACCCAGCCCTGTCGCCGGGCACCGGGTGACTGCCTGGCGGCAGCAAAGCACAAACAAGCAGAGCCCTGTGTGCGGGCAGGCTGCGGGCACACAGCTTCCCTCCGTGCCCCGGAGCCCCTGCCTTGCTCCCGTGAAGGAGGCAGGAATGCCAAGCCCTCTCCTCCTGGCGAGAGCAAGAAGTGTCTGGGTCTGTAGTGCCCTGTGCCAGCTGGCAAGGCAGAGAGCAGCCCTGTCCCCTCGGGAGGAGGAGGAAGGAGGCTTGGGGCCAGTTCACAGGTGGCTGGAGCTGTCAGGACCCTCCCTGGGCATGGCAGTGGCACTGGTGGCAGCCAGTCCCAGCAGCAAGGGTGCCCATCCCAACTGGGTGCAGCAGCTTGGGGCATGGAGACCTGCAGCACTGCCCAAGCCGGCAGGGAGCTCACAGTTGTGGCCACCAGGCTGGCATCCTCAGAGGAAGGTTTGTGCTCCAGCCAGGTGCCCCTGCACGGGGCAGTGTGTGGGTGCCAGCTGTGAGGGGTCCAAGGGTTGCTTCTGGTCTCTCCTTGCTGCTGCAGGGGAGTGTGGGGAGCTGGCAGGGCAGGAGAGGCTGCTGAGTTGTGTCCCACCAGGGCCGTTGGCCTCATTGTGCCATAATTACCCTGCTAATTGGGACAAATTAACGAATGCTCTAGGTGAAGGGCACAGCATTAACCTTGGTGGAGAGATCACAGCCCTCCTGCTGCCCCCATTGCCTGCGATGCTACCTTGAGGCTGTGCTGAAACCCATGCCAGGTGCAGAGAAATGTGCCACAAAATGTGTCTGTCTGTCTGTCAGCTCAAACCCTTCCTTTGCAACGTGTCCCTGGCAGGATGGGCACAGCTGTGGCGCCAGGTATGGTGGTCTGGCTCGCAGGGGTTTCCCAGGGCCAGCCTGGCTCCTTCTCCCGTGGCAAAGGCTGCAAGGGCTGTGCCCATAATTGGCCACAATTTGGTCCTCTGTGTACCTCGGTGCCCTCCGTCAGGTGCTGATGCCTGCTTCTCCCCTCTCTCTCAGCAGCCATGGAGGCAGCACTCATCTTCCTGTGCTCCATGATGGTGCCAGCAGCCCTGGCAGACGGTGGGTACCCAGAGCTTCCTGCATGCTGGAGGCGGCAGGGGCATGGCAAAAGGCTGTGGAGCCCTGGGGCTGGGGTGGGATGTGGGGCTGTGAGAGGGGGGCCCTGGCACTGGGAGGGGGGCCGTGGGGGCTTCAGGGGCTCAGCTTGCTCACCTCACCCCTCCTTGTCTGCTTCTTTGCAGTGGCCACCCAGGAGAAGGAGGAGGAGGACCCCTTTAACTACGGTGAGGCGGGGTGTGCCAGCAGGGAGGTGGGACGGGGGCTGCCCCCTTCCCCGAGCCCAGCAGCAGCAAGCCCTGTGTCTCCTCCCTGCAGATTACCAGAGTCTGAGGATCGGGGGCCTGGTGTTTGCTGTGATCCTGTTCACTGTTGGCATTCTGCTCATACTCAGTAAGCTGGGGAGGGGGCAGCTGCAGGCCCTGGGGGCTGTTCTCATGGGGGGTGGGCTGCTGGGAAGGGCCCTGGCCTGTCGCTGCTTTGGCCATGCTCATGGTGTTCCTGTCCCCTTGCAGGCAGGAGGTGCAGGTGCAGTTTCAACCAGAAGCCCAGGTGAGTGAGGGCAGCCGGGGGGGGGGGGGCACACCTCCCTTGGAGGGCCTCTGTGCCTGGCACTCAGCCCTTCCCCCCTCTCTCTGCAGCTGGCATCATTGTAGCTGTGCTCTCAGAGCATCCCTTTCAGGTGCCCAAAGCCAAGGGGTACTCTGCTGCAGAGCTGCTGTGGGGCAAAGCACCTCTGCATGCCCCTGGGGCACCTTCCTCGGCTTGTCTGTGTGCCAGTGGGCAGCCCACCCCTGGCACAGGGCACAGGTGCCTGCTGCTCTCACTGTGCTCCTCTTCTTGCAGAGCTCCAGGGGATGAGGAGGCTCAAGCTGAGAACCTGATCACCTCTAACGGTAAGGCCACCCCTGCAGCTGCTGCAGCCGCCTGCCTGGGGGGCACCAGGCTCCAGGTGGGCACTGCCAGCTGCTCCTCTCCTCCCTTTGCAGCAACAGGGGCACAGAAAGCAGAGAACTGAACGAGAGCCATGCGGTGAGTCCCGGGGCTGCCACGGGCCACTGCGTGTGGTGGCAGCAGGCCTGCCACAGCCTGGGTGCTGGGGAGGAGGTGGGGAGCAGCCAGGGCTCTGTGTGGGGGCTCTGGGCAGCTCTGCAGCCCCAGCGGTGCAGGAGCTGGCAGGGACCGGGGCAGGGAAAGCTGCAGTGCTGGTGAGGTCCTGGGTGTCCTGTGCCTGGCAAGCCCTGGGCAGCCCCAAGGACAAGGAGCATCCGCCTGGATTCTCCCTCGGCCTGCAGTTGCTTCCTTTGTGGTCCTCCACCCCCAAGGGGGTTTATTTTTAGGGCCCCCGGAGCACTAAGCTCGAGTCCCCGGCAGGTGCCTTGCTCCCTGCCTGCACTCGGAGCCCCAGGGCTGTGGTGTGGCGATGAGGGAACTCGGGAGCCCATGCTGGAGGCTGTGCTGGGGGAAGGGAAGGCAGGGGAGCAGCTCCCAGCCTGACCTGCTGCCCTCCTCCCCACGCAGAGCCAGAGACCCGAGGACAGGCGCTCGGACCGCGGGTGCCAGCGGCCTGCGAGGAACCTGAACTGGCAGCCACAGGTCCCTCTGAGGAGATGCCAAAGCTGCTGTGTCTGTGCCACCCTCTGTACTCCAGCACCGGTTCTCTGCTCACTAACCCGACTCACCCACGCCCCCTCCGCCTCCCGTGGTGTGTACCCTCGATGTGAGATGATCATTACCTCTAGGGCTAGTCCTTGCTGATGTTGTAATAGTGACTTCCTCCTCACCCTCCTCGTGCTGTGCGTGTGATTGGGGCTCTGTAGGGCTGGCAGGCGCTGCCCACCCAGGAGCAGGGCAGCACCGTGGGGCACGGAGCCCAGCGCAGCCCTGGGGGCCCCTGCGCTGCCCTGCTCAGGGCCAGCTCTCTGCGTGCCAGGCAGTGCCGTGGGCAAGGTGCTGGTGGTTCACTTCCCAGCTGGCTTTGGGCAGGGCTTGGGGACCAGTCCCACAGCGCTTTGGGGACCTGCCCACTGTGACTGCAGTCTCAGCAATATCCTCCTGCACGCCCCCAGCCCAAGGGCAGCCAGGGTGGGGGACGAGGCAGGCAGGGACATCCCACGCTCCGCTTCCCTGGGTGGTGGCACCAGGTGGTGGCACCAGGGTGCTGGATGTGAGGCTGAAGGCAGCTCCCCTTTCATGCCTGCTCAGCTCTCCCGTCTCTGCCCCGGGCTCAAGCCAAGCCGTGGGTGTGGGATGCTGCTCTGAGTGTGAGGAGAGGCTGTGGTGGCAGAGAAGCCCTTGGAGTCCCCCAGCAGGTGACACTGTGAGCGCGGCTGGCAGCGCGGCAGGGACCCTGCCAGCCAGCACAAACCAGCCCCTCGCCGGCACTCCGAGGGGGGACAGGTTCCCCAGTCCCTGAGGGCTAA
This sequence comes from Colaptes auratus, assembly GCA_015227895.2. Lineage (NCBI taxonomy): Eukaryota > Metazoa > Chordata > Aves > Piciformes > Picidae > Colaptes > Colaptes auratus. Next base: position 1,693,671 of record JAAWVA010000040.1, on the reverse strand, counting down.
AGAGAAACAGGGACTGCAGCAAGGACCCTGCCCGTGCTTGTCCCTGGCAGGGAAGGGGCAGTGACAATTCCTCCTCTTGCTCCCTGCCCTTCCCCTTGCCTTTGTCACTCCCTGTGCGGTGGCCCAGGACGTGGCCACTCGTGTCAGCCCTGCATGTTGTCCTGTGCTGCTTACATGTTGTCAGCCCTCTGGTGCCCACTGCGCCTTCTCCCCAGGGAGCAGCCACCAGAGCTGCCCAGGGCCAGCAGGGGCAAGCCTGCGAGCCTGGCCCCTTCCCCGGGCCTGTGGGCACACACAGGTGCAGCCTCCCCTGGGGCTGGGGGCTGCTGGCTTGGTCAGGGGTGCTCACCGTGGCAGAGTCAGTGTGGGCAGCAAGAGGGCACCCCCCGGGGTGCACTGAAACACGCTGCAGTGCTGTCTGTGTGCCAGGAACAGGATGGCTCTGAGGGGAGTGTCTGCTGTGCCCACCCCACCACGGCAGCCCTGCCTCAGGGCGGGCTGTGTCCCTGCGTGCTCGGCACAGGGAGGCGCTCTCTGCCTCATGCCCAGGGTGGAGGAGTCGTGTCTCCAGAACCATGTGCTTTGCCTTCCTCCTGGCCATGGCAGAGAGCTCTGCCCCCCTCCTGCCCACCCTGGGCAGAGCAGCCCCCACCTAGCCCAGCCTGAGCCCAGCTGTGTGCCACATGTCCCGCGTCGGAGTGCCCCTGGTGCCCGTGGTGTGCCCGTCGGTGTTCACACGAAACAAAGCAATCCCTGTGGTGTGTGCAAATGGCAAAGTCCTGACTGGTGTCAAATAAACAGAGCTGTTGTGTTTCCTTTTAACTGGGCCGGTGTGGTGAGGGCCTGGCGTGTTCCCTGCTGGCAGCCAGGCACGAAGGAAGCGGTGCCTGGCAGCAGCGGCTCCGGGGCTGCAGCTTCTGCCGGGGCTCCGGGGCTGCAGCTTCTGCCAGGGCTCCGGGCCTGGGGGGAAGGCTGGTGGGCAAAAGGTGTGGCCAGCAGGTCACAGGAGGCTCTCCTCCTGCTCTGCTCTGTCCTGCTGAGACCACTGCTGGAGTGTTGTGTCCAGTTCTGGGCTCCCCCGTTCCAGAGGGACAGGGATAGGCTGGGGAGTGGGCAATGGAGGCTGTGAGGATGATGAAGGGACAGCAAAATCTGTCTGAGGAGGAAGGGCTGAGAGCCCTGGGGCTGCTGAGCCTGGGGGAGGCTGAGAGGGGATCTTACCAGTGTTTATGAATATCTGAGGGGTGGGGGGCAAGCAGCAGGGGCCAGGCTCTTTGCAGTGCTGTGCTGTGGTAGGACAAGGGGCAGTGGACACCAGCTGGAACCCAGGCGGTTCCACCTCAACGTCAGGAGAAGCTTCCTTGGTGTGAGGCTGCTGGAGCCTGGGGCAGGCTGCCCAGAGAGGTTGTGGAGCTCCTGCTCCAGAGACTTTCCAGCCCCTCCTGGATGTGTTCTGTGTGCCCTGCCCTGGCTGCTCCTGCTCTGGCAGGGGGCTGGACTGGGTGATCTCTGGAGGTCCCTTCCCACCCCTCCCATTCCATGATTCCCACATCACTCCTGTGTGCAGGGCAGTGCCAGCAGCCAGGCTGGGGAGGAGGGGAGAGCAGTGGCACCTCGCCCCCTGAGCAGCACAGAGAGGCTTTGTGCTGGCAGCAGCAGAGGGCTGCCCAGGCCCCCTCCCTGCTGCTTGTTTTCTGCAGCCAGCAGCAGTTTCGGCAGCAGCCGGGGCGGGGAGTGTGTGGGCAGCTGTCCCAGCTGCGCTGCCCAGGGCACGTGGGCACAGAGTCCCCTTGTCCCTCAGCCTCTTAGGTGGGCACTGGCACGATGGTCAAGGGGGGTGCTCAGCACTCTCAGCTGCATGACAGCAGAAGTGCCAGGATGGCACCACACATGCCCCTCCCGGGGCTTGGCATCGCAGTGCAGTGCCAGAGCAGAGCTGTGGCGGGCTCTGGGTGCCCACACTCCTCCAGCAAGCCCTGGGCATGGCGAGGGGAGCACTGCCCTGGGGCCAGCTGCACCCAGCCATGGCAGCAGCAATCAGCTTGGGCGCGTGACAGCCTCTCGCTGATGGTGAGATTAGAGCAAACTGGATTGAGCAGCCCACCTGGCAGCTGGCAGTGCCAGCCAGGGCTGGCACAGCCCCGAGGGGCTACAAAGTCCTGGTACCCGCTGCCAGGCAGGGATGCACCGTGGATGTTGCTGTGCTGGGGTGCTCCAGGCCCCCTGGCACGGCTCAGTGCTGAGCTGGGAGGTACTGACCTGTGTGTGGCGAGGACCTGTAGTGCCAGGCTGCAGGGATGGGGCACGATGCCCGCTTGTCTCTAGCCAGGGGTGGTCACAGCCCATCCTCAAGCCCATCTCTCTGCTGGGATGGTGGGAGGTGAAGCCCAGGTGTTTGGAAAGCAAGGGCAGGTGTGCCCAGCTGGGACAGGGACACCCGTGACTCTGGGGTGCCCAGCCCTCCCTGCTGCTGGCACGGTGGGTACGTGCCCGGCCCTCCCCTCCTGGGCCTCCTTCCCACTGGCGGGCAGCAGCCCTGTGCCTCCCCTCGTGACTGTGATAAAGCCTGCAGCAGGCCGTTAATGTTTAATGAGGTTTGCCTCCCAATTAATGTGCCCTCCCCGGGGTGCCCCCTGCCAGAGCCAGACCCACGGCACGCCGGACACCATGGGTGACGGTAAGGGTGCCCCGGGGAGCACCTGCAGCCAGCACTGCCCACCCCAGAGGGGGGGAGGGTAGGCGCCCTCATGGGGGGGCATCTCTACGTGGTGATGGTGGGAAGCTCTTGAGGAGCGTCCAGGGCAGGCACAGGGATGGATCCTCGGCAGCCGTGGGCACCTTGCTGCCGGTTGGCGTTCGGCTTCTTGGGGCATCTCTCCTTCCAAATGGCTCCTGGCAGAGGGATGCACAGTCAGGTAAGGTGGCTGGAGGGGTGGCACAGAAGGGCAAGCTCCTGGCACGGGAGGAAGCCACCGGGACACGCCTTGGTGCGAGGCTGCTGGGCGCCACGGGCACGCTGAGCCCGGTGGGCAGTGCCGCTTGCCAGGGGCGCTGGGAGCAGCAAGCAGCTGCTGCCTGCAGAGGAGGTGAGTCCCTGACCTGGAGCTTCACCTGGAGCTCGAGGGCTCCCCTGCATCCCGTGAGAGCATCCTGCACCAGGAACCGCAGACTTCTTGGGGTGAAAAACAGGGATCTGGGAATCCTCTCCCGGCCTGGCTGTGCTCAGGGAAGTGGAAGTGCTCTTGCGGGCAGTCTGCCCCCCGGTGTTCCCACCTCACCCCCCTCTCCAGGCACCCACCCGAGCCTGGGGCTCCAGCCCTGGCTCTCACCTGGCTTCCTCCTCTTTTCCAGAGCAAGCACCAGGGCAGGGCTTGGACAGGTTCAGCTACGGTGAGTGAGTGCCCACACAGCCTGGGCACTGCGGGCAGCGGGCCGGGCAGCCCACGGCTACAGCTGCCCGTGGGCTCTGTGCTGCGGGCTCAGCCCCACACCTCAGCCAGGCTGACCCCTGCTGGGCTCTCCTCCCCCTCCCCAGACTATGAGACCATCCGCAACGGGGGCCTGATCTTCGCCGTCGTGGCTTTTGTGGTCGGGCTGCTCATCATCCTCAGTAAGTGCCGGGGGGGGGGCTGGACGCTGCCCTCAGCTCCCTTGCCCCTTCTCCGCTCCCTGCTCAGCTGGTGCCAGGCGCTGGCAGGGTGCCAGGGCAGGGGCGCTGCTGACCCTACCCCACCGTGCCAGGGGTGGGCGCTGCCTGCAGCTGGGGCTGCCTGGGAAGCTTCCAGCCAGGCAAGCTCCCAGCAGAGGCGAGTTGGGAAGGAGACCACGTAAATATTTAGTGCTTCCCTGCCAGTGCCCAGGCCTCAGGGAGAAGGTCACCAATTAAAAATAGCAGAGAAAACTCTGCTCTGACCTTTCCAGAGCGAGAAAGCAGCTTTCCCAGAGCCCTCAGAGCTCCCAGAGAGACCCCGTGCCAGGCATGCAGGGGCACCCTGCAGCCCTGCCTGGCTCTGCAGGGCCACGGGCAGCTGCTGCAGCTCTGCTGTGCCCAGCAGCGTTGCCCAGAGGGTCTGGGGAGGAAGAGGAGAAAACTGCCTGCACTGGACATGGCAGGGGCAGCCTAGGGAGACAGACAGACAGACACCTGAGCAGGCTCTGTCTGGTGCTTTGCTGGCAGTGCTGAGGGCTGCAGGTTCAGGGAGATGCAGAGGGGCTGGCCAGGCAGGGCTGGTGGGAGTGGGGTCAGTGTGACCCCACACCAGTGGGAACATGCTGGAGAGGGCTTGAGGAAGCCTCAGGACCTGAAGCTGCTGGTCCCCAGTGAGGGACGAGCCCGTGGGTAGGGGCAGAGAGGAGTGAGCTGGGGCAGGGGAGGAAGGCTCCCGTGAGGAGAGGTCTCAGTCGCTCCTCTGCCCCCAGGCCAGCGGTTCCACTGCGGAGGGAAGAAGAGGAGGTGAGTGTTGCATGGCCTGCAGGCAGCCTCATCTCTGCCCCCCATCCTGAAAAGGCTCGGGGGGCCTTGATTGTGGTCCCTCCCATCACAGCCATGCTTTTCACCCCACAGGCAGGACACCAACGAGGACCTGTAGCTGCAGGTAGGTTTCAGGATGCAGCCAGGCAGCGATGCTTTGAGGCTCCTGCGCTTCAGGGAAGTATTTGCACAGGGGGTTGCCTCAGGAGCAGGGCAGCTGGTGCCCATCTAACACCTCCCACTCTGGTTGCAGAGCTGCCATGGGAGCTGAGCTTCATCCCAAGAGGAGTCCTTGCCAAGAGCCACCCCTTGCCCCGCTCCAGTGGATCCATTACCCTGCTCACCCCCGGCAAGGCCAGAGCACAAACTGCCCTCGTGCCCTCCCCTCCGCTGCAGCCAGCAACAGTTCCTTGGCTAATAAAGTTCAAGCTGAGAGAGGTTAAACTCTGTGCCCCAGGCATCTGAATCACCCACTCTCCTGGCCTGGCACCAATGACTTTTGTGCCCTGTAGGCATCTTCCAACACAGACCTAGGGAAGGTTTTCTGTGAGCTCCTCTGCACACCCCCTGGCAGCAAGGAGCTGGCTGGCACCGGGGGCTGCGCAGGGGGGGACACATTCCTGCTCCTGGCTGCTTTTCCAGCTGTGGGTGCCCAAATCCCATGGCATGTGCCCTCCCCCGGGGATGCCCAGCGAGGGATTTGCAGCAGCACCCCACGCTGGGAGGCTGCTGCTTGTGCCAGATGCAGAAGTGGGCACGGGCTGCTGGGGTGCCCGCTCCCTCCCAGCTCCTGGGGCACCTGCGCCCTGGCGAGGCTCAGGAGGTTGAGAAGTCCTCAATTCCCTAGCAACAGCGGAAAACACGAGGCTGTTATCAGCGTGCTTCTCGTGCCAACCCCCAGACTGGATCCAAAACACAGCACTGCCCCAGCTCCTGAGAAGAAAAGTGAGCTCTACCCCAGCTGAAACCAGGCCAGATTGCTTGATCTGGGCAAGAGTGGAGCTGGGGTGGAGCAGCCAGCTCCTTGGTTTCACAGCCGCTCTCCTCTCCGGGTGCAGCCAGGGACGTCTCTGACACCAAACCGGAGCAAAACCTCCCACGCCGGGGTGGTGAAGGAGGAGGGAGCTGAGCTGGTGCAACACAGACATCTAGCGACCAGCCAGGCAGCCCCAGCGGCAGCTCCGGCAGTCGGGGGGCCGCTGCCCCCACTCGGCCCACAGCTCGCGGGGCCGCGGGGTGGGGAGGGGTCAAGTCGTGGCTCTTACCAGCTCAGGGAGGGTCTCCTCTCTATCTGCAGCCCCTTGCCCGGTCTGCAGCCCCGCGGGGAGGCTCAGCTGTGCCCGCTGCAGCGCTCTGGAAGCTCGACCGTGCCAGGGCAGCTGGTGGAGGAGAAACTGCCTCCTCTTGGGGCTGCGGTGGAGGTCACCGAGCGGCAGCCAAACAGGATTAGCTGGGGGGAGGTTATCGGGCAAAATCCGTGCAGTTTGTCTGCTCTGAGGTGCTTATTTAACACGGTAAGGAGATTATTTGGCAATGTAATTTTGACTTGACACTGACCCACTGGGAAAGACCCACTCTGCACAGAGCAAAGAGGAACCAGAGCCCTTGGGTGGAAGGGGGAAAGCTCTCCCCCTGGACTGCAGGGACCAGCCGAAGGCTCTGCCCCCAGCCGGGCTGGCCCTGCTCGCCTCCTGCTGCTCAACAGGGTGGTTGTGTCCCCCTGGAGGGGGTCTCAGCAGCCAGGAAGGCAGGTGCAGCACACAGTCATGGAGCCACAGGATGGTTTTGTTTGGGAAAGGCCCTCTGAGATCACCCAGTCCAGCACCACCACGGCCACTAAACCACAGCCCCAAGAGCCACGGCCACACACTTCCTGAGCTCCTCCAGGGACGGTGACTCCACCCCCCCATGGCCCCATGCTTGCCAGGGCTCTCACACCCTTTAGGCCCAGGGCTCTCCATTTTCCTCTGTGCCCAAGCATGCCAGGGCTGAGGGAGGAGGCGATGCCCTTCAGGGTTCATGCCCCCTGGCCCCCCGGAGAGCCCCACAGACAGAGTTGGAGATTAAGGGGAGTGAAAAGCTGTGTCTGGCTGCTGGGCAGAGCAGCTCTGTCTCGGCACCAGATGGCATTAATAGCATTACCCTGCACGGCTTGTGGGCACCCACGTGTGCACCCACCCCCCCACGTGTGCACCACACCCACACAGCCCTGTGCACCCCAGCTGGGCAGGGCACACTGTCACACCTGCAGGCTGGCACTGGGGGATATGCTTGGACTGCCAGGCTGCTGTCAGGGCTCAAACACTTAAGTTGTGTCCTCTCTAGGGCAGAGTCAGGGAACCTGGAACCAGGGAGAGCACCAGGGCATGCTGTGATGTGTGGTGAATGTGGCCTCCCTGTGCCAGGGGCAGGGGTGCTGGGCTGGCACACAGCATGAGCCACTCAGGAGGCAGAGCTCTCTGCTTCTCTCCACACCTTCGCAGCCCTTCACTCTGCACCTTGAGACCAGGAGCTATGGGATCAGGGAGCTGGGAAAGCCACAGGGAGAGGCCACCATGTCTCAGCTCAGCTGCCTCCCCCTCCAGCCACTGCCTGTGCTCAGAGGGTGGCTCATGGGACTGGCACCAGCCCTGCAGCCCTTTCCCTGTGCCCCCAGGCTGCCTGGGCAAGGAGGTGCTCTTCTTCTCCTCTGAACCAGGCAATCTTGGAGGATTTCTCTCACAGTGCCTTGAGCCATTAATCTTCTCAAAGTAAATCTTTTCCACAACACAAAGGGGATTGGGTAGATAATACAGTGGGCAACTGGAGTGTCCTTTTCCTCTGGGAAGGCTTCCAGCTCCAAACAGCTTCCTCTTGGCACTGGTTGTTCCCTGTTTGCCTCGCTGGGTGGACAGGTGTGAGGAAGAGGAACTCTGGATGGCTCTGGCTTGGCCAGCTCTTGTGCTTCCTCCATAGCTGAATGTGAGGAGAAGAGGCAGAGGGGCAGGAACACGAGGAGCAGCAGCCAGGGAGGCTTGCAGCCTGCCAGCACTGCTCCACCATCTCCACGATGCCAGGGATGCATTTGGCCCGGGAGGAAATGTGAATGCAAAATGGCTTCTCATTAGTTAAAAGAGGAGAGCAGCAAATGGTGACTAATGGAGCCAAAGAGGGACCCTTGCTGAGTGGAGAGCTGGGGCCAGGCTGGCAGGGAGCCAGCCCCCCGCCTCCTCCTCCCTTTGTTCTGCTCCCAAAAAGGCAGCGCCGAGGCTGCGGGAGGAGCCACACGCCGCGGCCGGAGCTGAGCCTCCAGCCCAAGCCAGTGCCACCCCGGCCCAAGCCTGCGCCACCCCGGCCCTCATTTCCCTGCTGCACATGCCCCGGGGCCATGGTTTCTAGGCAATAACCACTCACACCACGCCAGGCGGCCGCCCTGGTGCCAGGCTTGCGCCTGGCCGCGCAGCGGCGGTGCCGTGGGTGCACATCCCGGCAGCTCGGCTTCAGCAGAGGCTGACTCCTCACGGTGGAGGGAGGTGGGAAGCAAAAAAGGGTCCTCGTGAGTGCAGTCTGCAGGTCTAAGACCTGCTAGAACTTTGCAGAGCCTCCCGTGCCACCAGGCTTGCCCCGGGGCTGGGAAGGACACGGATCCTGGTCACCGCTCGGGGTCGGGGCTCCTGCCAGCCCTAGGCACACGCCTCGGGCGCCCTCACCTCGCTGTGCACCCCAGAGCGCTGCCGGATTGTTCCGTGGCGGGAGCTGGCACCCCGCGCAGGTGTCCCTGCTTGTGCTCCTGATTGCTTGGCACGGGGGACACCTGCCCGCCGCTGATGGGGGGCACCTGCCCGGGGCTCCGCGAGGGGCACGGGGACAAGGAGCCACAGCTGAGCCCCGGAGAAGCCGAGGCTCGGCGCCCGCTCCGCGCCGCGACGCTAGGGGGAAGCAGAAATCCAGCTTCTGGCCTGGAATGAGCCCTGCCCGGGAAGCGGCAGGTCCGGAGCAGCCGAGCAGCGGGCACGGCGTCGGGCACGGTTGCGGGTACGGATCCCGCTTGCTCCCGCAGCCCCTGGGCTGCAGTGCAATGTCCCAGAGGCTCAGGGAGCACCCTCTGCTTTTCTGGAGTCTGCCAGCCCGCCTTACCCAGGTCCGAGCACCTGGCCGACTCCTGGGCAGTTATTTAGCCGTCCCACACGGCAGCGGCTCGGTGCCCGCTGGGGAAACTGAGGCACGGAAAGGGCCCGCACCCTGCCCACAGCTGAGGTAGGTAGGATCTGTCCCAGCTCAGCACCAGCACAGAGCTATCCTTGGCCTGTGAGGAGGCTGCCCCTTAGCCCGGGCTGTACAGGGGGGTCAGGGACAGGCGAGTGCAAGGCTGTGCTGGGGGCGCAGGTGTTGCTGGTCAGGGCTCTTTCCCCACCCCTGCTCACGCCAGCAGCACAGCTGCAGCCTATTCCCTCGTCAGAGGGTTTTCTGTGGGGTTCACTGGCGGGACCGGGCTGGTAGTGCAGGACAAGCTTGTCCCGGTGGAGGGTGGCAGCGGGCTGGCCCTGCCGGCTGGAGGGGTGCCGTGAGGCTAAGCTGTTGCTGCGTGGGAAGTGCTTTGTGGCTGCCCGGCTGGTGCCAGGTAAGGAACCCTGGGGTTTTCCTGGCTGCTTCCTCTTGGGATTTGTCTGGGAGGGCAGCTGAGGCCGGCAGGTAGGGGCAGGAGGGAGCTGAAGTGTGCCCTGGCTGAGGGGGGCTGCAGGGAGGAATGGTCTCTGTGTTCCTCTGCAGGATCCTTTCCCCAGCCCAGGGCAAATCTTTGGGCTGTGGCTGGCCCCAGCAGCTGGGGAGGGGGCTCTCAGGACCCCCCTTCTGGCTGCTTTCCCCAGACACCCCTCTGCATGTGGGTATGGGGAGTGGGTTTTCCACATTAGTGGAAGAAATGTCCTTGGGAAAAAGCATGTGGCTGGCTAAGAGGGTCTGTGGGCACCGGGCACCTGCTGAAGGGGTGGGTGTGAGCAGGGTGCCAGCTCTCAGGGCATGCAAAGGCTGTGCCCAAAGGCTTCCTGCCCCCTATGCAAATGCGGGAGCTGCGGGGAGCCCAAATGGTGGCTGCTGGGCAGGAGCTGAGGCCCAGGTGTGGGCTGGCAGCAGCCAGCTCCGGGGAGCGCCTGGCTGCCTGCCCACCGCTGCCAGGCCTGCGCGTGTGTGTCTGGGCACGGGAGGCTGACAAACGGCCTGGGCTGAGCAATCAGCGGAGGAGCAAGCAGGGCTGCAAGGAACGGGGCAGGCAGCTCTGGGACTGGCTGCGGCTCCCCGGGTGTGACACGGGGCTGATCGTCCACCCTGCGAGCCGTCAGGGGGTGTCGCTCCTTGTGCTGCTTCCCCAGCTTGCCAGCAGATGTCCTGCCCTGGAGGAAGGGAGCTTTGGGCAGGGGGAGGCTGGCGCTGACGGCAGAGGCTGGTTCTGTGAGGCAGGGACGCTGAGGAGAGGCGCTGGGGATACTGAGCAGCCGGGGGAAGCTAAAAATGAGCTGGCGAGTAGCATCTGCTCCCCCTGCACATGTTCCTCACATGGAGATCTGCGAGGCCCTGTGGGTGCCATGCCAAGCGAGTGCCCTGCCAGCCCACGCACCCCTGTTTCATTCACTCCCGAGTGTAGGAGGCTGGAAGCTGCACCCGGATCCAACACATTGCTTGATGCAGAGCAGAGTGCTGTAGCAGATTTGTGGCTGGAAGATTCCTGTTAGCAGCCTGGCCCATGCTGCCATCCTGCTGCAGCTGCCCAGCGAGAGAAGGGGGCAGATGCCTGGCATGTGGCTGGGGCTCCCCAGAGCCTGGGATTTGCTTGTTGCCTCGGGTGTGGGCATGAATACCAATTTCCTTGCCAAGTGCCAGCTAACATCTGTATGGGGCTGTTGGCAGCAGCTGAAATGCACCTCGGTTCCTGGGGGGGTGCGTGGGCACCGGCTCTGCATCAGCTGCTGCCTCATGGGGATGCGGATGGCACGGGCAGGGGTACGAGCGAGTGGCAGGGGGCCAGGGAGCAGCACATGCAGGCGTGGGAGGGCTGTGTGCTGGGGACACCCACACACGGTGACAGAGCTACTGAGGTGGCCCAGGAACGGGCTGAGTAGGGGGCGGTGACAGCTATGGAGCTTGGCAGCAGCGAGGAAGGGGAAAGCACATCCTCGGGGAGGGGGAGGAGGAGGAGGAAGGCTGTGGTGTGTTGGACCCACACAGCACGGGCACAGCGTGTGCTCCCTCCTCTGCTTTAGGTGTTGAGGTCTGGGCGGGTGCATGTGCACAGGTCGGGGGCCAGCTGGCCTCATCCTGCTTGGCACCACAGTGAGGGTGGCCTGGAGCAGGGAGGGGGCCGCGGGGCGGGGGGTGTGCAGGAGCCGGCTTCTCCGTGCTCCTCAGCTGTGTGACATGGGAACCGCTCGCCCACGCTGTGCCAGGACCACCTTGGTGGTGTGGGTGAGAGCTCTGACTCTTCCCTGGGACTTCCAAGCGTGAGGAATTGCAATGAGCTGCTGTGGGTTCAGGAAGGGCAAAGGAGCTGCTGGGCTGCTGCTGCCTTTTGTCCTCTCTTTCTCTTTTCTTCCTGGGGTTTTCAACCAGATCTGCTGGGTTTATTTTACGGACCGGGTTGTGGGTTTGGTTGTTTGGGTTCTTGTTTGTTTGGCTTTCATGCTTGCTGTTGTGCTTGAGAGCTGAGTGCTTCAATCCCGGTTTGCTGGGAAATAGAAAACTGGAGAGGCTGTTTTGGAAAGCTAAAGCAAACCTGCCCTAATCGCTTCAGGAAAAGACCTTCTGGATGGCTCTGATGGTCCAAATTGCCTTTGGTGTGACTAGGTCTTGGGGGCAAGATCCTGCCCTTGAATTAAGCCTTGGCTAAATACCCTCTAAAGTGGAGCAGTAACCACACCACACACACACACCCCTCCCCCCCCCCCGTGTTTATTTGTTGTTTGCTGGTTAGAGGATGAACGTGTGGTGCAGGATTAGGCCCAGCAGAGTTCATTGGAGCAGCACGGTGCTGCTTGTGTCATGAACACCCAATTCCTGTCCTCAGGCTGCTAAAACGTGTCCAGGATGCCTGAGGAGGGGTGCTGGGACAGCCTCAGGGCTAGGATGTAGAGTACCCTGGGGCCGAGCTGCAGGTTTGCCAGGGGCTGGGGGGAGCCTGCAGCTTGGCAGGGGTGCCGCAGCGAGCTGGGGGTCTCCGTGGAGTGTGGCCAGCACGGTAACCTCCCCCTGGCACCTGCCAACGGGTGCCACCCGGGTGCGGGGTGTGCAGCTCGGCGCTGTCCCCCTCCCCCCCATGCTCGCACAGTGGGAGGAGGAGGAGGAAGAGGAAGAAGGGGGAGCGGGGCGCTGCCCTCGGCGGGGGGCCGGGGAGCGGGGCGCGGGGCGGGGAGTGTGCGGGAGCCCGGCCCATCTCCCGCCGCCAGTCGCCGGGCGAGGGCCGGAGGAGGAGGAGGAGCGGCGGCGGCGGCGGCGAGCGGGGCTGTGGGCACCTCCGGCGGGCTGGCAGCGCGGCGGCAGGAGCGCGGCACGCCGGGGCACCGCACCGCCCGCAATTGCGCCGCAGCCCGGGGCCACGGCTGCTCTTTATGGCATGTGGCTGGTAACTTTTCTCCTGCTGTACTCTTTGCGGAAAGGTAGGTGGGCACGGAGCGGGGGTGGACGAAGGGGGTCGCCGGGCACCGGCTGGGTGGCGTCGGGCTGGCCCCGGAAACGGCTGGGGCTAAGCAGGTCTCGGCTCTCGGGACGAACCGGACTCGGAGCTCCGCGACTCTCGGTGCGCCGTCCGCGGGGTCCCCGGAGCTCCCCGAGGCTTCCGGTGCAGCCCCTCCGGGGAAATCGGTCCCGGAGCTCTCGGTGCAGCCCATCCCGCGGTCTCCGGAGCTCGCCGGAGCTCTCGGCGCAGCCTCTCCGGGGGAGCCGGCGGCGGCTCTCAGTGCTCCCCCACGGGACGCACCCGTCTCGGGGCTCTGAATCTCCCGGTGCGCAGTCCCCGGAGTTCCCCGGTGCTCTCTGTGCAGCCCTCCGGGGGACCGACCTCGGAACTCGGCGTTTCTCGGTGCTCTCCCACGGGACGAACCGTCTCGGCGGGGCTCTCGGTGCGCCTGCCGCGGGCGGGAGAGGAGCAGGGAGCGCGGTGCGGCTAGCGCGGAGCGGGGTCGCGTCCCGGAGCTATCCCAGAGCCGCTTCTCGGGGGTCCGCCGGTGGCTGCAGGGAGCTGGAAGGCGGAATCGACGTGCGCGGCATCGCCGGGCCGGCGCTGGGAACCGGAGCTCCCCGCGGCTCCGCGTCCCCGCTTCCCGGGAGAACTTGGAGCGTTAGCCTGATCCCGTAAGGCAGAGGAGATGTAGCGATGCTTTGGAAATCGCATCCTTCCCTCTTGGAATGCTGCACCCGGTGCAACCCGGCGGCTCGGCATGAATCGGATGGCGGCGGGGGGGAAAGGGGAGGGATGAGGAATCGTGAAACGAGCGTGGAGGAGATGCACACAGAAAGATTAGAGCTGAATTTGAAGTTGGAGATGAAGGGAAGGCTGCCCACATCCACAGAGGTGATACTCTGCAGCGAGTCTCCAGGGGCAATTAAAAAGGAAGGGAAGGAGCTGCTCCTAGCCCGGGCGGTTCAGTCGCGGCGCCTGGCCCCGCGGCCAGCCGGGGTTACATAAAGGATCTGCCCCTTTCCCCATCTGCAGGAATTTTAAGTGACATTCCTGTGCCGAATCGCCACCTCCTTGCCACCTTGCACATGACCTGACCTGCAGATGTGGCAAGGGGAAGCTCCCACCTCTTGGAAACCCTCTGCTCGGAGGATGCGAAATGACATCTGCCCTAATTAGCGGCGGTGACATTTGGGAACAGCGAGGGGGACGTTTAGGGGAGAAGGAGGCAAGTGGAAGAGAGGGGCCGGAGCTGCCTCCTCGCTCGAGCCCCCCTCTTGCTGCCTCTTGCTTTAACCACTCGGCGCTCATCCGCTGCAAAAAAATTATATATATATATGAAAATATATTTATGGAGGTTTACTAGGGCACCCTGCCCGCTTCCGTGGGGATGATCAATTATTCCATCGATTAGGAATTGTGGGATAGCAGCTGGATTCCAGCTGGAGCAGAGTGAGAGAGAGAGAGAGAGAGAGCGAGAGCTGCGTTCGGGAGCTTTTTCCCCCAAAATCGCTATTGTGCTCGGGAGCTGCGGAGCCGAACGTGCCAGCCTCTGCTTTGCTTACATTTGCATTTTTTTGCTGTGCTGGAAGGGGGGGAGGGAGGGGGAAACTAAACCCAAACCCAACAACCGTCGAGGCTGCTGCAATTTCTAACCCCCCCAACCTTCCCCCCCCATCCCCATCCCCACCAAACAGCCAAGAGCTGCCCTGGCTTTGTGGCTTCTGCAGGGTTTCAGCCTCAGCTTCTTGGTAAGAAGCAAACAAGAAAGATCTCTTCCCCACAGAGCTCTCTCTTTGGAGAAGAGCAAATTAAAAGCCTCCATTAGCACAACTCCTCGTGGCCTCATTTTCTCCTTCCCCCCCCCCATCTTCTCTATTTTTTTTATTGTTTTTTAAGGAATAAAAATGTAATCTTCAGTGCTGAGCAGTCCTGGTGATGGGAAGCGTTAAAGCGAGACGGTTCCAAAGAGAGGACAGCAGCACAATGGAAGTTTCATTATAATAATAGGATAAAGGGAAGGGGGGGGGGAATAGAAGGAGAAATATAATGAATTGCTTAATGCATGATAAACCTTTCAGATACTTAATATTTCTGGGCACCGAAGCACATCCTTTTAACGTGTTCCCGCTGTAGAACAAGAGCTCAAGTAGAAACTGAAAGCAAATAAACACTTGATCCAGGGGAAACCGCTGAAGTTTAGCGATGCCCTGGGTGGGTTGGAGCTGCTCGTTTCGCTCCCCCACCCTCGGAAAATCAACAACAACCGGGGGAACAAAAAAAGAGGTTGCTGGCAAGCCAAGGGAAAGGGGAGTTGAGCAGAAAGATGGCCTGGCAGAGGAAGAGGGGAAGCGAGCGGTGTGAGGAAGAGCAGAGTGGTGGAAAGGGAGAGGTTTGGAGCTGGGGGGAAAGCATCTCCCTGCGCGATCTTGCTGGCTGCCCGTGCCGCCCGCCCTGCGCTGGCATTCCGGCTGCGTGCAGCTCCGCAGCCTGCGCCTCCTCGGCTCGGCCCCATCTCGGCCCCCCAGCGTGGCACAGCGCTCGTTTGTCTCTGAAATGAAACATGGAAGCCTCATTAAATGCGCGGCGGAGAAGCCTGCAGTGCTGCCCGCTCCTCGCCGTGCCCAGGGTTTGCTCAGCCTCGCCGGGTAGCCCAACAGCGCCTGGCGCCAGGAGCCGCAGTGGTCACTTGCCCCAAGTCCCACAGCTCCTCCTGCCCTCGGGTGAGGAAATGGAGAGAGAGGCAACCCCAAGGTTTCTGGGTGGGTTGGTCGTGCGGAGGAGCGGGCAGTGCCTGGCGTGGGTGCCAGGGACGTGCCGTGGCACAGCCCTTCCCAGAGCTGGGGGATGCTCAGCGGCTGGGGGCTTCGTCCTAGGCAGCCATGGCAGAGGGCACCTTTGTGCTGCAACGCTCTGCACCCTACCCCTGGAGCCCTGGTCTGGAGGGGTGGGCAGTGCTCCGTCCTCCTCTGGAGCCGCTGGCGAGCCGAGCGCAGGGATAAGGCTGGGAGCTTCTCTTTGTGGCAGGGATTCTGCCATGGCAGCACACGGGCTCTGGGCTGTGCCATGCAGAACGTGAGGCCATCTTGCACCCCGCCACGCAGAGCCTGGCTCGCTCGGGGGGCACGCGGGAGGAAGATGCTCCGTCGCCGTGGTCGCTCCGAGCTTGCCTGGGAGGCTTGGGCAGCGTTCCCGGCCCGGGAGCAGCGTTCCCGGCCCAGGAGTGGGTTTACATAACCCTCATGCTGCGAGTCCCCCACTCCCTGCGCCTGGATCCTGGAGCAAGCGAGCCCAGCAGGGGCGGTCTGCCTGCTGCCGCCATCATTTGCCAGCAGCCCTTCTACCAAGTGTTTAGGAAAGCCATTTCCCTGCCCCAGCTGCTGCTGCCTCTTGGAAAGGGCTCTGCTGGCCTCTCTCTGAGAGAGGGGACTGAGCACAACTTGGGGGGGAAGAGGAGGAGGTGGTGGGGAGGTTTTGGAGCTCGCTCCATTGATGGCTTCCCCTCGTTTCTCAGCCTGCTGGGGCAAATCCTCGTGTGGCACAGATGGCACAGACCAGTGGCTCCAGAGGAAGCCTGGCAGCAGGTGTGTGTGGATCCCCTTGCACCTGCTTGGCTTGGCCTTGGCCTCAGAGGGGGATTGTGCTGTCACCCTGGCTTGGTAGTGTCACCAGATGTTCCCTTGGGACCTGGCTGCAGCTCCTCAGGTTTTGTGTCCAGCATGGCTGAGGTGTGGAAGTGGACTGTGGAAGGGGAGGCAGAGGCCGTTGCCTGCGGTGCCTGGCATCATTCCTCACCCCCAGGGCAGAGGGCCCCTGGGAAAGGCTTGGGCCAGCTGGGGAGCTTGGGAGCTGGTGCAGAGCTGGGGGATGTCCAGCTCCGGGCCAGCCCCTTGTGTGGATGGGGTGGTGAGACTGGTGCCTCAGCAAGCTGATGTGGGAGGTGCAGGGGCCGGGCACATCATCAGGGAGAGCTCTCCTTGTGCCAGGCAAGGGTTACAGCCTCAGCCTGGGTGCTGGCGTAATCGCTGGAGGTGGCTCAGGCCCTAATTTCCATGCAGATGCATTAAGGAGCAGGCAGCTCCAAGCCTGTTTGAGCAGTGCCCTTCGGTGGTGCTGGCTGCCAGGCAGGAAGGGCCACGGTGCTCAGGCCACAGGGGCTGTGCCACAGGGCCGGCACTCCTGCAGTGGCTGAACCTCGATGCCAGGGCAGGGAAGGTGCTGTGGTGTTGACCATCGCTGTGCTGGGCACCAGCCGAATGCCACAGGCCCTCCTTGTTGTTTCATGGCACAATTTCCACCCCCTTGAGCCTGGCCACCGTGTGGGGGAGGCCTCTGGGCTGGAGTCACGGCTTTAACCCTTTGGGCTGGAGGGATGGCATCCTGCATGGCTGCACCATGCTCCTGGGGGGCTGTGTGCACCTCCCGAGGGGGTGCCAGCCTCGTGTTTCTCACCTCAACTTAACCACTCCTCTCCCCATCCCCTTCTGAGGTGCTGGGGGATGCCACTTCTGGCTCTGTCAGCTCCAAGGCTGCTCCCTTCGTTAGGAGAAAGGACAATGAAAGTGTCCTGAGGATGAGGGCTGAGGGCTTGCAGGAAGCTGGTACCAGGGAAGGCAGAGGACTGCTCCAGTGGGCAGGCAGGATGTGATGGCACCGCTGCTGTGTCCTCAGGCAGAGGAGGGGAAAGATGAGGACTTGCCACCTACCTGTAATTCCCACCCTGCCATGCGTGCCAAGCCTCAGGTCGCTTTCCCCTTGAGCAGGGCAGGTGTCAAGCCCTTAATGAGGATAACAAAGGAGTGAGGCGGTGGTGATTAGCCCTGCTGCTCTGCACCGCAGCCCTGCCGCCCCTCCAGCTGCTGGCTGGAGAAGCCCTGGTGGCTCCTGCAGTCCCTCTGCTGGGCGGCAGGTGGGCAGTCATGGACCTCTGCCACCCCTTGAGGAACGGCATCAGCCCAGGCTGGATCCCCACGCTAGAGGAGAGCCTGAGCACCCTTGAAACACAACTTGTGTAGCCTTTTCCTGCCTCTGCTGGAGTTGCACACTGTCTAATGTGCAAAGGACCTTGCTCAGCTTGGAGGAACTATCTGGGCTTGGGTGGGCATGGGACTGGTGGGGAGTCCTGATAGCGTCTGAGCACCATGGGCAGAAAAAGCTGCTTTGCTCAGGAGAAAAGGCTCTGATTGCACTGGCACTGAGCTTGCATTGTCTGAGAGCAGCCCTAAATCCACCTCACAGCAAAGGGTGGGATGTTCCCCGTGAAGTTTGGAGGAGAGGAGGGATCATGTCGCTGGGCAGTGGCCTGGGGAGGTGATCCCCCTGGGTGATCCCCCTGGGTGATCCCCCTGGGTGATCCTGCTTTTGGCAGGGGGGTTGGACTCGATGATCTCTGCAGGTCCTTTCCACCCTCTAACACTCTGATTCTCTGATGGCCCTTCTGGGGTACAGAGGCTGAGGTTCAGCCCCTGCTACTGCTCACACAGGACTTGTGCCTACATCTCGTAGAATGGTTTGGGTTGGAAGGAACCTTAAGGATCATCCAGCAAGGCAGGGACACCTCCCACCAGCCCAGGCTGCTCAGGGCCTCATCCAGCCTGGCTCTGAACACCTCCAGGGAGGGAGCATCCTTCCTGGGCAGCCTGTGCCAAGGTCTCCCCAGCCTCACTCTCAAGAATTTCTTCCTCATCTGCAGTCCACATCTGCCCTCCTCGAGCTTCTCTTGGCTGCCCCTGCCAGAAGCAGGGGGCTTGGGGACAGCCTGGGGGGTCAGCGCCAGGGAGTGCTCTTGGCAGCGCAGCGCTGTGCCGCCGCTGCAGGTATCCGAGTCCGGGGAGCCCAGCCGTCCCGGCTGGCAGTGTTCCGAGGGGGTGGTGAGAGCAAAACGACTTGCTTCTCCCCGCTCAGGTAGAGAGATTAACATTTCCGCAGCCGCAGGTTGTCGTTTAGCACAATTTGGGAAGATTGCACTCTGCTAACTTCCAGCTCCTGCCTCTCGGAGCCAGCCCAGGCTGCGGCCGGCCCCGCGCAGGGCTTTGTGCGGCTCCCAGCTGCTCTCCGGGGCTGGGTTCCTCCTCTCCTGCTCTGCAAACCCTCCCCCTCCCCCTGCCCCTCCCCCCCCAGCAGAAACTGTTCCATTTTGGCTCCCCCGTGCAGGTTGCTGTGAATTAATGCCCTGGGTATTTAGGTTAGGGTCAGCAGAGCTGACCAGATGCGAGCAGTGCTTTCTGGTTTAAAAATACATTGCAGCCACTATTTCTGAAATGTTTAATCTCTCCTGGGTGATTTGGAGACAGTTTTATGAAACATGGAATTAGGGATTGGTGCTCAATGCTAAATGGTAAAGGAGATTATCTGGATTTAACTCTCTGCGTCTGTCACATAACTATTGCCAATCCCATAACCTCCATTTTCCTCTGCAAAAGCCTTTTCTCCCTTTGACCTGAAAAAAAGCTCAGGGGGAGAGCTGGGTGTCCCCCCTCAGGAGGGATTTTCTTCCGCTCTTCAAACCCCAGACCCTCACCCACCCATCTCCCAACCCTCCTGGGTGCTGTCTGGGGTGAAGGGGTTGCCCTCTCGGCTTGTGGATGCTCTCTGGTCTTTGTCGTAGCCTTCAGGCCTCAGCATCCCGGGGCGGGAGGGACCCCAAGGATCCTCTGCTCCAACCTTTCGAGGTGACAGCAGAGCTGCAGTGAGCTGGCTCAGCACCCTGGGAGCAGAGTCTTCAGTCTGACCAATGCAGGGCACTGCTTCCCTCGGGAGATGATTCCAATGTCCAACTGTGCTCAAGGTGACAAATTTTCTTCTGGATTCCAATGGAGATGGCCCCGGCACCCCCTTGGCCCCAGCACCCCCTTGGCCCCAGCACCCCTTGGCCCCAGCACCCCCTTGTCCCCAGCAGCCCCTTGGCCCCAGAACCCCTCGGGACTCTGTATGAAAGTCTCTCAAACTGCCTCTCCCTGTTTGATGGGAACCCGGGACAGGACCTCCTGAGGACCTGTTTGCAGGTGATTCTCCTCCTGCACGTCAAAGATGCTGCTTTTTTCAAGCCCTAGAGTGCGTCAGGAGGGAGTTCTGCACCATGAGGCTGGTGAGACACTGGCACAGGCTGCCCAGGGCTGTGGTTGAGGCTCCATCCCTGGAGCCGTTCAGGATCAGCCTGGATGTGTTCCTGGGCAGCCTGCTCTGGCTGGAGCTGTCCCTGCTGCCTGTGGGGGGTTGGACAAAGACATTCAAGAGCAGGCTAAATGTGGCCCTGGGCAGCCTGCTCCAGAGGTGTCCCTGCTGCCCTCAGAGGTGCTGGACAAGCTGCCCTTTGAGGCTCCCTTCCCACCCATTGCAACCTGTGAGTGTTTCCCTTTGGGTGAATCGAAGCTGTGGTGTGGGACCTGGGGCAGAGGTGCTGAGTGGAGCAGATCTGGGTGGTCATTGGGGTGCTGAGCAGAGATGAGCCCTCCTGGTGCCAGGCTGGAGGGTGAGGAAGGGTGGCTTTCGCTGTGTTCCTCGCACGTGCCTGCCCCCAGCTCCAGCCATCTTCTGCTGCTCTCGACAGGCGTTGCCACAAATAGCTTGGCTGCTGCTGGCGAGGGCTTTGTTTGCCTCCTCCGCCTGCAAACGTGCCTCTGCCTCTTTCATCTGTTGGGGAGCAGCACCGTGCTGCTCTGATGAAGGGAAGTGCTGATTCATGACGACAAACCAGCCTGGAGATGTCACAAAATGACATCCAGAGGGCCGAGCGTGGCCCCGCAGCAGCTCCGCGCAGCCCGGCTGGAGCCTTCGCGCCTCCGGTCCTCGTCCCGCTCTTGTCAGCGAGGGAGGGCAGGAGAAATGGCTTTGTCTGCTCCTACCTGTGCGTGGACGTGGAGAGCTGGTGCATGGGGAGATGTGGAGATGCTTCCTTGACCTATAAATCTGTTGTCTGGTGTGGTGGCAGCACCAGACCTTGCCAGGCAGCTGATCCGGGATGTGGAGAGCTTCGCTGGGCAGCTCTGGCTGTGCAGTGCCCCTGGTGTGGGACAGCAGAGCCCAAGGAGGCAAAGGAGGAAACTTTGGCATTTGAGGTGATGATTCGGTGCAGAGTCCACAGAGAACAGCAAACAAATGCTCTCACCTCTGATGTCATGGGTGCTGAGAAGAGAGGTGAGGTTGAGTGTCCAGGTGGGAGGACTGGAGGTGCCTTTGCTCTGGGACAGGGTGAGGAGCTTCGGGGTTTCCCTTCAGAGGACTGGAGCACATCTCCTGTGAATCCAGGCTGGGAGAGTTGGGGCTGTGCAGCCTGGAGAGGAGAAGGCTCCAGGGAGACCTCAGAGCTGCATTTCAACATCTGAAGGGGCCCTACAGGCAGGCTGGGGAGGGAGTGTTCAGAAGGGCTTGGGGTGACAGGAGCAGGAGCAATGGGTTGAGACTGGAGCAGGGCAGAGGTAGGTTGGGCACCAGGAGGAAGCTCTGCACAGGGAGGCTGGGGAGACACTGGCACAGGCTGCCCAGGGCTGCGGTTGAGGCTCCATCCCTGGAGACATTCAGGGTCAAACTTCACGTGGCCCTGTGCAGCCTGCTCTAATTGGAGGGGTCTCTGCTGACTGCAGGGGGTTTGGACAGGATGCCCCTTGAGCTTTCCTTCCAACCTGATGCAATCTGTGGATCTTGACTTGGGCTGGTGGCACAGCACCGAGCCAGGTGCCCAGCCGCTCCAGGCTGCTGGAGGATGCTTCGTGGTGAGGTGCCAGTGATGCTCAACCAGCCTCTCCTTGGGCAAGCAGCCACGAGGCCACCCTTGGAGGGGAGGCTTTCCTTCTCC
Organism: Colaptes auratus; assembly: GCA_015227895.2. NCBI lineage: Eukaryota > Metazoa > Chordata > Aves > Piciformes > Picidae > Colaptes > Colaptes auratus. The sequence goes on along the minus strand of JAAWVA010000040.1, from coordinate 1,672,761 downwards.
CTGCTCCTGTCCCCTCCTCCCCCAGTGAAGAAATCGAGGTCAGGAGGGGTCCCCCGTGGCTGGTTTTGATCTGCTCATTGGCTGGGCGGCGCCGGCAGCCCCGCGCTCAGCCCCAGCTATTAATACACCGCCCAGGGCTGCGTCCCCATCCCAGCCCTGCTCCAGCCTGCAGAGTGGGGCTAAAAAAAGCAACCAGATCCCAGTGGCTGGGGCTCCTCCTCCTTATTTATAGCCCATCTTGCTTCGGTTGGGAAGGAGGGACCGGAGGAGTTCCTAGGGTCTCCCTCTATGGGGACAGGCTGGGAGAGTTGGGGCTGTTCAGCCTGGAGAAGAGAAGGCTCCAGGGAGTCCTTGGAGCATCCTTCCAGTACCTGAAGGGGGCTACAGGAGAGCTGGGGAGGGACTTGTGCCAAGGGCTGGGAGTGACAGGATGAGAGGGAATGGGTTGGAGATTGAGACTGGAGATGAGGAAGAAATTCTTCAGAGCAAGGGTGAGGAGACCCTGGCACAGGCTGCCCAGGGAGGTTGTGGAGATCCCCTCCCTGGAGGTGTTCCAGGCCAGGTTGGATGAGGAGGTTGTGGAGATCCCCTCCCTGGAGGTGTTCCAGGCCAGGTTGGATGAGGAGGTTGTGGAGATCCCCTCCCTGGAGGTGTTCCAGGCCAGGTTGGATGAGGCACCTCCATTGGAGGTGTTCAGGAGGAGACTTGCTGGGGTGCTTGGCTGCATGGTTTAGTTGAGTTTTAGGGGGGCTGGATCGGTTGATGGGTTGGACGCGATGATCTTGAAGGTCTCTTCCAACCTGGTGTATTGGGTTGGATTTGTGGATGTACAAGTTGGATGAAAAGGTCCTATCCCCTGTTTTGAAGCAGGGAAGTGCCCTGTGGAGCTGCTCCTGGGCATCTGGGCTGCTGCAAGCTCTGCCTTGGACCATGCCCTTGAACATGGCACCTCTTGGTCTTTGTGCAGGAATGCCTGGCACCAGGCTGCAGCTTGGGGGCTGGGTGAGGTGGGCTCAGGTTCCTCTCCTGCTGCCTCTGGGAGTGGGGAGCAGCACTGAACCCAGCTCTCCTGCCCCTCTCCAAGGGGTGCTGCAGCTTTGTCATGGGAAGGGTTCTGCCCTGATCCCTGATGGGCAGCTGGAGCTGCTCTGGGGCTCTGATGGGGTACTGGGGTGCTGGCTGTGGCTCCAGCCTGGGGGCCATGAGGCTTTGCAGGGGAACTGGTGCTGCTTTGTGGTGCTTGGGTGGTGGTTGTTGCACGTGGGTGTGCTCAGGCCTGCGGGTGCTGAGGCATGGTCAGACCAGGTGCCCAAAGCCAGCTGGGGAAGCCTTGAGGGCTGCCCTGGGTACCCTTCCCTGCTCCCACAGCCCCTGACTGTCCTGGCTGGGTGTCTGTGATCCCTGATCCGTGCTGCCAGCAGGAGCACCGGCCTGTGAAGGTGGCTTTGTGCTTCCAGCTGATCCTCCCCTGCTTTACACTGCCCTGCTGGGGGGGAGGCCGGGGGCAAGGGGTGCCGGGGCGCCGGCTGTGCCCGCGGGGGCCGGGCGATGCCGGTGGTAACCCTCCCGCCCCGGTGGCTCTGCTCTCTCCCCCTGCAGCACATGCTGAAGATGTTGGAACCAGCCTCTACTTTGTGAACGACTCCATCCAGCAGGTCACCTTCTCCAGCACAGTGGGGGTGGTGATCCCCTGCCCGGCCGCGGGGTCACCCAGCGCCGTCCTCCGGTGGTACCTGGCCACGGGCGACGACATCTACGATGTGCCCCACATCAGGCACGTCCATGCCAATGGGACTTTGCAGCTCTACCCCTTCTCGCCATCAGCCTTCAACAGCTTCATCCACGACAACGACTACTTCTGCACAGCTGAGAACTCGGCTGGCAAGATCAGGAGCCCCAACATCCGCGTCAAAGCAGGTAGGAGCCGCCCTGCCCCCGGGCGTGGGGCTGGCACCCGCCCCTGCCCTGCCCTGCCCTGCCCTGCTCTGCTCTGCTTGGCACACAGAGCATGCACACGGCTCCACTCCCTGCCCCTGCCAGCCTGCTGGTGTTGGGGTGGTGGATTTGGGCTGTTTTGAAGGGGAGCAGGCTGGTGGCATCTCTGCCAGGACCCAGTGCCCACTGCCTTGCTGGGGCTAAGGTGCTGCTCCACCTGCACCTTGGGCTGCTCTGGCGGCCCTGGCACAAGGCACTGCCCATGGGTGCTGTTGCTGCCCACCCAGGAGCAGAGCACAGAAGCAGGGCTGCTGTTGGAGGGCATCAGTGGGTGCTGTGTGGGTGGAGAGCAGGAGGAGGGCAGGGGAACAGAATAGAATCAACCAGGCTGGAAGAGACCTTTGAGACCATCCAGTCCAACCTCCCACCCAGCACCATCTAAGCAACTAACCCATGGCACCAAGAGCCTCATCCAGGCTCTTCCTAAACACCTCCAGGGATGGGGACTCCACCACCTCCCTGGGCAGCACATCCCAATGGCCAATAATCCTTTCTATGAAGAACTTCTTCCTAACAGCCAGCTTAAACTTCTCCTGGTGCAGCTTGAGACTGTGTCCTCTTGTTCTGGTGCTGGGTGCCTGGCAGAAGAGACCAACCCCCACCTGGCTGCAGCCTCCCTTCAGGGAGTTGTGGAGAGCAATGAGGTCTCCCCTGAGCCTCCTCTTCTCCAAGCTAAGCAACCCCAGCCCCCTCAGCCTCTCCTCCTAGGGGTGCTGGGTAAGGAGGGCTGCCAATACATCTTTGCCAAGCAGCATCCTGCCCCAGCTAAGACAGCTCTGCCTCAGGCTGCTTACTGCCTAGGAGAGGCCTGGGGTGGCCAGCAGGGAAGTGATGTGCAGCACGAGGGTCTCCAGTGAGTGCCTGGAGGCTGTGGTGAGGCTGCAGCCTGGCAGCAGGAGAGGTCCTCTCCTCTGAGCTGCTGTTACACAGGATGTTAGGGGGTGGAAAACACCTCTGGAGATCTTCAAGTCCAACCCCCAGTTACAGAATCACAGAACTGTCAGGGTTGGAAGGGACCTCAAGGCTCAGCCAGTTCCAACCCCCCTGCCCTGGGCAGGGACACCTCACACACAGCAGGCTGCTCACAGCCACCTCCAGCCTGGCTGCAAACACCTCCAGGCAGGAGGCTTCCAGCACCTCCCTGGGCAGCCTGTGCCAGGCTCTCACCACCCTCTGGGGAAGAGCTTCTTCCTGACTTCCAATCTCAATCTGCCCACTTCTAGTTCTGCTCCATCACCCCCTGACCCCCAGCCACACATGGGAGCTTCTCTTAGCTGCAGGAGGAGCAGGGCCACATCTGGGCTTGTGTCCCACTCATGTCCTCTTCAAGCCTGTCCCTTCCCATCCAGCCTCAGCCTGCCAAGGCTCATTAAGCTAAAAAAAGCCCAAAACACCAAAAAAGAGAGAGGAGGCCTGTGGCAAAGAGCCAAGTGCCAAAGCCATTGTAGTAAATTATTGACCAGGCTGAGGAGGGCCAACAGCCCAGGAGCAGCTTCACTGTGTAACCTATTAAAAGTGAGGCTAGCAGAGGGAACACGACAGAAGTGACTACAGGGGTTTGTGCTTTAATGCCTTGTACTGCAGGGCAAATGAGTACTAACCCCCTCCCCGGGGGTCAATTATTTACCAGCACGCCCAGGTTACCCAGAAACCACAGCCTGGCACGCAGGGGGGCAGCAGATGGGCTGCAGGAAGCTGCTGCCCAGGCACCGCCGCCTGGGCTTCCCCAGGGCAGCAACCTGTGCTCTGCCCTTCTCCAGGCTGGGCTGGAGGGATCCACAGTGATGGGATGAGAGGGAATGGATTGAAGCTTGAGGAGGGCAGATTGAGCTTAGAGATGAGGAAGAAATTCTTCCCAGTGAGGGTGGGGAGAGACTGGCACAGGTGCCCAGGGAGGCTGTGGCTGCCTTCTCCCTGAAGGTGTTCAAGGCCAGGCTGGATGAGGCCTTGAGCAGCCTGGGCTGGTGGCAGGGGGGTTGGAACTGGATTCTCTTGAAGGTCCCTTCCAAGCCAACCCATTCTATGAATCCCTGGTGCTGGTGGGACTCAGCTAAGAGCCCTTTGCTGGTGCAGCAGCCATGGGTGCGTGGTGCTGGCCCACCACATGGGGCACCCTGAGGGCCACCAGGGGACGGTTCCAGCTGTGGCAGCTTGAGCTGCTTCAGCTTTGTGGCATTTGGCAGAGGTTGTGAACCATTCCCCTGCTGCTGTTCCCTCCTGGTCAGTTGTGTCCCAGCTGCACTCCAGTGCTCTCCGTGGCAAAGCACCAAGGGAAGGCAATGAGAGCTCTGTGAAGCAGACACACAAATGCAGCTGGAAAGGGGAGGAATGGAGCAAACCTCTGGGAGCTTTGAAGGAGCTGCTGGTGAGCACAGGGAGCAGCGGCCAAGGGTTTGAAACTGGAGCAGGGCAGAGCTAGGTTGGACCCCAGGAGGAAGTTCTGCCCAGGGAGGCTGGGGAGACCCTGGCACAGGCTGCCCAGGGAGGGGGTGGAGGCTCCATCCCTGGCTCAGCCTGGCTGTGTCCCTGGGCAGCCTGCTCCGGCTGGAGCTGTCCCTGCTGCCTGCAGGAGGCCCTTGGAGGGTCCCCTCCCTGCTGGTCGGGCTCTGCCATCTCTGCAGCCAAGGGAAAGTTGTAAGCTGTGGCCGCAGGTCACCCTGGTGGGAATTACTCCCTGTGGCAGCCAGAGGCCAGGGTCAGAGCTGCTGGGCCGGCCCCTGGTCAGCCTGCAGGAGCTGGGCTGAGTGCTCCTCCTGGTCCCCACTGGCCTTTAAAGCCTGTGAATAAACCTCCTGCTCCGTGTGATTAAGGAGGCTTTTGCTGCCTAATCTGCTTTGTCTCTGGGGTCCCTTCCCGTGGGAGGCTCCTCCAGCGCTCTGCAGCTTCACATCTTCTGCTCCCTGCTGGTCTGCTTGGGTGCACAGTTGGTGTGTGGAGCCCTGGGGTTCGAGGTGGAAGCAATGTCACCCTCTCCTGCTGGCACATTTGCAGGATGGGTGGCCACTGGGTGCCTTCCTTTGGAGGCTGCTGGGGAGCTCTGCCTCAGGAGGGTCGTTGAGCTTCTCCTGCTGTGGTCTTGCTAGGTGAGGAAGGAAGGACCTGTCCTGGTCCTGCAGGGCACAGCTGTCACAGTAAGGAGGGACCTGCACTCCCTGAGGGTTAGACTCAGCCTCCAGGAGCTGGTGGTGCCTGCCTGTGCCACTGGCCACGGTGGCATCTTTTTGTCTCCCTGGAGAGGCTGGGGTGGCTCTGCCTCATCTAGTGAGTGCTGCTGGAGCCTTGTGGCACTGGGGAGTCCTTGTCACTGGTCCAGGGAGCAGCGTGGAGCTGTCAAAGGGATGTGCATCTCCCGGAGGAATCAGGCACATGTTGGGGACAGCTCATGGCTCTCACTGTGGTGTTGCTTGGAAAATTGTCCTCTGCTTCCCCAGAGATCCCTCTGGGGGGTCTGAGGGGCTGCCAGGCTCTGTCACAGCCTGTCCCTCCCAGCTGCATTTGCAGCAGGGGGATGATTGTCTCCAAGGTGTGAGGTTGAGCATTGCAGCTCTGGTGTCCCTGTCCTGAAACCTGGCTGCTGCCAGCCTTTGCCTTGGCAGCTGCGATGATTCCCAAGCCAGCAGCCTGCCCGGGTGGCGAGCCCTGGTGGCCAGCCCAGGCGACGCCGAGCGCCGCGGCAGGGGCTGGGGCAGCCCCTCGCCCGCTGCCCGCCCAGCCCAAGCCTGCGATCGCCAGAGGAAAGCTGCTTCCTGCCCGCGTGTTTTGGGTGGCAGCAGCGTGCTGCTGGGTGGGTTGGTTTGTTTGGGAGCCGTGGGACTGAAGCAAAAGGCAGTGTGTTTCCCTGCAGCACTGTCAGGCTCCCAACCATCTGCTCTCTCCTCCACAGTTTTCAGGGAGCCGTACACCGTTCGGGTGGAGGACCAAAGGTCGATGCGTGGCAACGTGGCTGTTTTCAAGTGCCTCATCCCCTCTTCAGTGCAGGAATATGTTAGTGTTGTCTCCTGGGAGAAGGACACTGTCTCTATCATCCCAGGTAAGAGCAGCCTCCCTTCTCTTGGCACAGCCTGGCCTGCTGTGGCGCTCGGTGTGCTGCCCTGGGAGGGCTTTTCTCGGCTTACCGTCCGCCCCGGTGCTGCCCAGGAAGGGCTTCTGGTGATGACCCTCGGGTGGTGTGAGCAGATCTGTCGCGTTCAGGCTCTCCTCGGCGCTGTGGCTGGCCCTTGGGGTGTCTCTGGGCTCGGGGGTGTGTGGCATGGTGGCAGATGTGCCCCAGCCTGGCTTCGCGGTGTGCCTGGCAGCAGGAGCGAGGCCTGCCCGGGCTGTGCGTGTCCCACGGGGAGCTGCTTGGTGCTGGTGTTGGTATTGCCAAGTACCAGGGCATAGAGGGAGGCTGCCAGGAGGATGGAGACTCCCTCCTGACCAGGAGTGCCATGGAGAAGACAAGGGGTGATGGGGACAAGGGACTGCTGGGGAGGTTCCATTGGGCTCCAGAGGCAAATGTTCCCCCAAGAGCACAGCTGGGCACTGGAATCATCTCCCAGGGGCAGCAGCGGAGTCCTCTGCACTGCTCAGGCTGCAGGCTCAGCTTGGCAGGGTCCTGGGCCAGCTCTCTGCAGCTCTGCTGTCACCTGGACAGGTGGAGCAATGATCCCTGGGGTGCCTTCCACCCTGGCACCCTGTGACTCTGCTGTGGGGGCAATGCCCCAGAACCATTCCAGCTTCTGGAGGTCTGCACGAGTGCTGCAGCCATGGGCAAAGGAACTCAGCCAAAGCAGCACCGTGCCCCTCTTCCCTGTGCCCCTCTTCCCTGTGCCAGTGCCTGCCAGCTGCCTGCCCCCCGTGTCCCTGTGCCTGTGGGCAGGTGCTGGGCACAGCGTGGGGCCAGCGCCGTGTCCCTGTGTACCAGGATGACCTTTGGGCTCCCTCCTCAGAGCCTGTATTGATGGCAGCTCTGGCTGCCTGGCACAGCCTGTGTAAGCTAGTAGTACAGTGATCAATAGCCACAGCCCCAGGGGGATCCAGGGAGAGTGAGAGGATTTTGCCCAAAGTGACTGCTCACAGCCTGGCATCTGCTTGCAGGTCAGCAAGTGCCCAGGCTCCTCCAGGCCTTGGCATTGCTGCACTGGCAGCACCCTGGGGAGCAGGGGCTGGAGGGCAGAAGGTGCCAGGTGTTGGGGGAGCAGACTCAAGGGGGGCAGATGCCACCAGGAGCAGGGCACAAGCCTGGCACGGTCTGGGGCAGCACTGAGGGAGCGTGGGGGGTGCTTTGCTGTAATCCCTCCTGCAGGGGTGTGTTGTTCTGCAGGAGCTGGAGCGGCAGAGGGCCTCACCTGGAGCGGGGGCAGGGGGCCCTGAGGCTCTGCTGGCTCTTGCTGGCAGCCTCCTGCTCCTCCTGAGCTCAGCTCACCTGCTGACTCAGCACTGCCCGTGTGCTGGGAGGTGGGCAACGGGAGGCTGAGCTCTGGGGCTGTGAGGCATCAGCAGGGTCTGCAGGCGGCCCCCTGCACAGCAGGGCACCTGGGTGAGTGACTGCCCAGGGGGCACAGCCACCTCTCCTGACCGAGGCCGTGCCCCGGCTGGCACAGAGCCTGTCACGGTCGGCAGCGCCGGGGCCCGGAGCCAGCTGCCTGCCCATGGTCAGGACCTGAGTGTGCAGAGCTTCTCCTCCCCAGCACTGACCCCTTCCTGACAGGCTTGGGATGAGATCCAACACGGAACTCCTCACCTGCAGGACGTGGCGAGCCCTGGCTGGGTGTTGAGGGCCAGGAGCTCTCCCTGAGCAGCAGCCAGCCCGTGCCTCCCGCAGCCTCTTGCCCAGGCAGGGCACCCCCCGGCAGTGTGGCTGGATCCAGCTGATCTTTAGGGTCCCCTCCAAATTCTCTTGCTGAAGAGTGTCCACATTTGTCCATGCCAGTTCCACACATTCCATGCACATCTCCAGGGACAGTGTGGCCAGCAGGGCAAGGGAGGGGATTCTCCCCCTCCACTCAGCCCTGGGGAGACCCCACCTGCAGTACTGCCTCCAGTTCTGGAGCCCCTATTGCAAGAGGGATCTGGAGGTGCTGAAGGTGTCCAGAGCAGGGCCAGGAGGAGGAGCAGAGGGCTGGAGCACCTCTCCTGTGAGGACAGACTGAAGGAGTTGGGGCTGCTCAGTCTGGAGAAGAGAAGGCTCAGAGGTGACCTCATTGTGGCCTTCCAGGATCTGAAGGGGGCTACAGGAAGGCTGGGGAGGGACTGCTCAGGATCTCAAGGACTAGGGGGAATGGAATGAAGCTGGAGGTGGGGAGATTCAGGCTGGAGGGGAGGAGGAAGTTCTTCCCCATGAGAGTGGTGAAGCCCTGGGATGGGTTGTGCAGGGAGGTGGTTGAGGCCCTGTCCCTGGAGGTGTTTAAGCCCAGGCTGGATGAGGCTCTGGGCAGCCTGCTCTAGTGTGGGGTGTCCCTGCCCATGGCAGGGGGGCTGGAACTGGCTGATCCTTGTGGTCCCTTCCAGCCCTGGCTGATACTCTGACACTACTCTGACTCCACCCCCACAAACTTGTGTAAGGAGCTTCTGGGGTGTTTGGGAATGCTATGGGATGTCCCAGTCTTAGCAGGGGAGAAGGCTCTGGGTGGGCCAGGGGCCCTGTTCCAAAGGTCCTGCAGTGCTCCCAGGGCTGTGGTGGGCACTCAGGGTGGTGGTGGGGGGTGGAGTGGTGCCCTCTGAGGAGCAGGGCTGCCCTCCCCCCTGGGCTGCCCTCCCCCCTGGGCTGCCCTCCCCCTGGGCTGCCCTCCCCCAGCAGGGTTCTGCAGTTGGCTCTGGCTGTGGATTCCCATTTTTTTTTTCATTTTAATATGATGATTTAATTAGGGTGGAACGATTTTAACATTCTAAAGCAATAATTACCCTAAAGACAGAACATATAAATTGTGTTACAGTGCAGAGTCAACACAAGCAAACATCCTCTGCCGTTGGATTGCAAACAGAGGATCTGCCTGAGGCTCCTTTTCTCGTGTGTGTGCCTTGTTGCTGCTGTCAGAGCCCAAAGTGCCTCTGCTGGCGCCCAAGCCGTGGTCATTTCTCAGCCTCTGCCCAACTGTTGCTCCTGTCCCAGCGCCGAGCCGGGCAGGGGAGGGAGGGGAGGTCCCCGCTGCTCCCAGCGAGCAGTGCGAGGGCTGAGCAGGCTGAAGTGTGGTCCCTCCAGCCCCGGAGACGAGCTGCTGGAGCGCTGATCACCCAGATGTGCACACGCAGCTGCCTGGCTCTGCTCCTCCTGGGGAGGAGCGCTGTGGAGGTGCCAGAGCTCCCTCGGGAGCAGGGCTGGCTGCACAGCACACTGCTCTTCCCTCACCCCAGCGTGCCAAACCCGCTGCTTCTCCTGAAGCTCCCCCCCACTGCTTCCCCTAGAGGCTGGGGAATCTTCCCACGGTGCGGCTGTGATGAGCAGGCCTCATCTGCAGGAGCAGCAAAAGCCTCCATCCACACCTCTCCACGGCAGTGAGCTCCTCTGAAGAGACTCTTCTCTCGGGAAAGCCCTCCGCGGCCTCCCTGCCCTCCGCGGCCTCCCTGCCCTCCGCGGCCTCCCTGCCCTCCGCGGCCTCCCTGCCCTCCCTGCCCTCCCTGCTTTCTCCTCATGAAGTGGAACACTGTGCAGCTCAGATTTTGGGGGAGGGAGCGTTGGCCCTCTCAGGAGCTCCATATGTGGCCTGGGCAGCCCCTTGGGGAGGTTTTGCTGTGTTCCTGGTGGGCAGTGTCGGGGTTGGAGAGCTCTGAGGTGTGTCTGGGGCTGCTGCTGCTCTTGCCAGCCCAGGAGCGCTCCTCTTGCCTCTTTCCATCAGAGCCCCTGGCCAGGGGGTCTTTGCAGGGGCACATGGTGGGGCTGCTCAAGGAGGTGACAGGAATTGTTTGGGTTGGAAAAGACCTCTGGGATCATTGAGTCCAACCTTCAACCCAGCACCACCATGGCCCCAAGGGCCATGGCCACACACTTCTTGGACCCCTCCAGGGCTGGGGACTCCACCACCTCCCTGGGCAGCCTCTGCCAGGCCCTGACCACTCTTGCAGCAAAGGAAATTTTCCTCAGCTCCAAGCTAAGCCTCCCCTGGCACAATTGAGGCCATTGCCTCTCCTTCTATCACCAGAGACTAGGGAGCAGAGCCCAACCCCCACCTGGCTGCAGCCTCCTCTCGGGGAGCTGCAGAGGTCTCCCTCAGCCTCCACTTCTCCAGGCTGAACACCCCCAGCTCCCTCAGCTGCTCCTCCCCAGCCCTGTCCTCCAGACCTTTCCCCAGCTTTGCTGCCCTTCTCTGGGCACCCTCCAGCCCCTCAAAGATCATAAAATCCCAGAGTGGCTCAGGCTGGAAGGGCCCTTAGAGATCATCTCCTCCAACCTCCCCACCAGCTGCCGCTGCCAGCGCTCAAAGTTCTCGAAGCCAGCTCAGGGAGCGCTCTGCCTGCTCTCTGTCTCTGCACGGCCAGGCTGCAGGAGGGGCTTTGGGTGGCGAGGTGCATCCCTTGGTTCACTTGGCAAGATGGTAACTTACCCTGGAATCAGAGGTAAATCCTTGATGGGAGGCTGCCCTGCCCATAAATCATGGTTAGCGCGGCCGGGCTCTGCGCCTCGCCGTGCCTGAAGATGTGTGTTTAGCAGAGTCAGGGGTTGTGCAGAAATTACAGGCTTCTCAAAAACCCATTTGCTTGGTGTTGGTTTGGGTCTTTTTTTTTCCCCCCTTTGTTTATTTCTTTGCTGGTAGCTCTCAGCAGAAGCAATCTCGCTCCTGGTTCCCCAGGCTGGCTGCAAACGTGCAGCCCAGCTCGCCGGAGCGGCGCTGGCATGGGCAGGGGCTGCGCAGAGCACACCTGGCAGCCAGGTTGGGACTGCAAACTCTGCTGCTGCTGTCTGATCTCTCTGAGTGGGGGCAGGAATGGCAGCAGGAGGAGGGATCTGCTGCTGAGCGGGATTGGAACGGGCTGCTACGGAATGTTAGGGGCTGGAAGGGACCTTGAAAGATGATGTAGGAGGTGGTGGGGCTGAGGTGCCTGGAGGTGTTCAGGGAAGGACTGGAGGGGAGGCACTTGGTGCCATGGTCTGGTTGATCAGCTAGAGCTGGGTGATCAGTTGGACCTCCTGATCTTGGAGGTCTCTTCCAACCTGGCTGGTTCTGTGTTTTCAGACCCCTCTGCCTCGGCTGTCAGGAAAGAGGGAGCAATTCCTGCTGTGAAGTGGCTTCTTGGGGGTCAGGGGAGCCCTGCTTGGCTTGGCATGGAGCCAGAGAATCTGCTGCTCTTGCCAGCTCAGGAGCACTCCTCTGGCCTGAGATCAGCCAGCCCAGCCAGCACCCTGACACCACCATGGCCACTAAACCATGTCCCCAAGTGCCATGGCCACGCAGCTCTTGAGCACCTCCAGGGATGGTCCTTTCCCTGGGGAGCAGAACAGAGAGTTTGCCAAAAGGGTGGAACTGACCCAAAATGGAGTTCTGGGGAGCTGGGGGTGGTTTTTGTGGCTGTTCTTGAAGCTTTAAGGCGTCCAGGAACTGTCCAACCTCACCTGTTAGTGGTGGCTCAGCTACCAGCTGAGTTTGACCTTCCTGTCCCAGCCCCTGTGGTGCCCAAGGCTGCTCACAGGATTGTGAAACTCCTCTCAGCAGCTGTTTAGAGAGATGGGAAATGAACCTGCAGCAGCCTTCCTGTGGCCATCCAGGGCTCTCCTCCCAGCCCCTGCCTCCTCCTGCTGCATTTTCCTCTGGAATCCGAGAGGTTTGAGGAGCACAGATTCCAGCACCATCCCCCTCCAGCTGTGGTGAGCCTGGGGAGCAGTGTGAGGCTGCCAGCAGTGAGCCACCCAGCCAGGGCAGCCTGCTCTAGCTGGAGGTGTCCCTGCTGCCTGCAGAGGGGTTGGGCACGATGCCCTTGGAGGGTCCCTCCCAGCCCAATGCACTCTGACGCTCTGTGACCTGGTGGTGCTGCGTGCTGGGAGGGACAGTCCAAGGGGCAGAAGAGCCAGGACCTGGATAATTCAGCATTGTCCTGGTGTCATTAGACTGCTCCTGGGGGACATCGGTGCCCTGTTACTGGAGGAGGAAAGCTGAAAGCTGGGAGGGAGGAAACACGGTGAGGCAAAAGGAGCAGCTCTGGTCTGTGTGTTTGTCACACGCCGAGGGGGCTCGGGGACAGAAGTTGCTGAGGAGCTTGAGCAGCCCTTAGCCTTTTGGTTCGGTGCTGCCTGAATGCAGAGTGGTGCTGGCTGGTTCGGAGCGAGGTGCCTGGCAGCAGGCAGCCCACGGTTCAGAGCGTGCCAGGCGTGAGGTACCCTCTGCCGTGTCCCCAGTGCCACCCGCGGCAGGACACCAGGCTGGTGGCTGCCCCTGACCTTCCCGGCGCGCTGGGGGGGAGGAGGGCGCCCAAGGCTGCCTCTGCCTCCTGCGCAGAGCGATGTGGACGGGCAGCTCCAGAGGGAGAGCTGTGCCCACCGGGCAGAAGGTGGCAGGGACCTGTCCTTTCCGCCGCGTGTGCGGCTCCGCCGGGGCCGGGCTGCGGCGCGGCAGGCAGCAGCCTGATGTGATGCGAGGCAGCGCCGTCCGACCCCGCGCTCGCTGCGGGTGCCGCAAAACCTTCTCCTCCGTCGGTCCCGAGATCTCTAGAGGTGTCCTGGCTTCTCCCCCCCCACCACCACCCCTTGCCACCCTCTCTGGCTGTGACATGTGCCCAGACCTGTTACAGAGGGAAGTAGCTCCAGGCGTTATTCTCACCAAGTGGGGTGAGATTCTGTCTGAAATCATTTCATCCTTCCCCAGAGACTTGGCGTGAATTTTATCTAATCGCCATGGCAACAGATAAAAAAAGGTGTGAGCACATCTCCTTTTGCTGTGATAATTCAGATTTATATATTCAGATCAGATTGGAGTTAGAGATTTTTTAAAGGGAGCAGATGCAGCAGAAGGTGTGACTGCAAATAATGTGGCGAGAACGTTTTGATGATCCTGCCCTTTAAGAGGGGAGAGGGAGGGAGAGAGAGCTTTTTCCTGCAGGTTTTTTTGGAATATAATTATTCCATCAAATCCACTTTAACAAGGACTCATTACAGCCCTGATAATGCAGAGTCACGATGGAGACAATCTCACACACGCATGCACACA
>JAAWVA010000040.1:1482077-1652793 GCA_015227895.2 Colaptes auratus | reverse complement strand
GGTTTGGTTTTTTTTTCCCTTTTCTTTTCCATTCTTTTTAATTTTCCTTTTTTTTTTCCCCTCCCAGATGGCAGCACTGCCAAAAGCAGGCACTGAAGAAAACATTCATCACAAACATTCCTTCCTTTCAGGGAGAAAATTGACGTTTACAGCCCAGACGAATTTGGGACTCATTTAGCTTTGCCTTCCCGGCTCTGGGGAGAGGTCACCTCTGCCTGCCCCTCCGAGGGCTGGCCACCAGGGCTGTTTTTAACCTGGAAGCTGAGGTGTCTGTGTCCCCACACGGCAGGGAGAAGTGGGGTGAGCAGGAAGGGCTGGGCAGGACCCAACCAGATAGCTGGGGTGGGGGGGGGTCGTTCTGGCTGGCCGCACTGCCGGGGCTCCAGCCTTTCCCTCTCCTCCTGCCTTACACCTTCCTGCCTGGTGCTCTCTGGCGGTCCTGGAGCTGTCCTGGGCACTGGGCAGGACGCCTCTGCCCCCCCCCCCAGCACCCCTCCCCACCTTAAAAAGCCAAAATTCCCTCTGGAGGGAGCAATTCGTTGGCAGCTCATCTCCATCGCATCTGAAGGCTGCACCACGCTGGGGCTCAGCCTTGTTGTGTTTTCTCTGGAGCAGAATCTTTTATCCCTCTTGCCTCTTCTGGGTCTCTCTCCACCCAAAGCAGCTCTGAAGCTGTCAATCCTGGTGGCCGAGCCGTGCCTGCTCTTTGCCTGTCCCAAGCAGCTGCTTCCCTGCCTGCTCAGCTGCTGGCACCACCCTCCCCGCTGCCTGGCATCCCGTCCTGGGGTACCCAGTGCAGGCAGTGCCCGGCTTAGGCTCCCAGAGGAGAGGTTTCTCGTGGTGCCCAGTGCTGGGCACTGCCTGCAGGGCTGTAGGTGCCATCTTGGGACTGGGCAAGCAAATCATAGAATGGTTTGGGTTGGAAGGGTCCTCAAAGCTCATCCAGTGCCAACCTCCCTGCCAGGGGCAGGGACACCTCCCACCAGCCCAGGCTGCTCAGGGCCTCATCCAGCCTGGCCCTGAGCACCTCCAGGGAGGGCACATCCACAGCCTCCCCGGGCAGCCTGTGCCAGTGTCTAGCAGGTTGCTCAGAGCCCCATGCAACCCAGGCTGGAACGCTGCCAGGGATGGAGCTCTTAGCACCTCTCTGGACAACCTGTGTCAGACCTGACAGTGATCAAAACAAGGATTATTGTCCCCAGGGTTCAACTGAGCAACCTGAGCTAGCCAGGGCTGCTGCTGCTGGGGGCAGGGGGCTGCTGCTGCTGGGGGGCAGGGGGCTGCTGCTGCTGCTGGGGGCAGGGGGCTGCTGCTGGTGCTGCTGGGGGCAGGGGGCTGCTGCTGCTGCTGCTGCTGCTGGGGGCAGGGGGCTGCTGCTGCTGCTGCTGGGGGCAGGGGGGCTGCTGCTGCTGGGGGCAGGGGGCTGCTGCTGCTGCTGGGGGCAGGGCTGTTACCCCCCAGCTCAGTGGAGTTGCAGCTCGGGGCAGCCCTTCCCAAGCGTTCTCTTGCTGAGCATCGCTCCTGCGCCTCGAGCCCTGCGGATCTGAGAGTCTCCCTCCCAGCAGCTGTTCAAAACTCACCTGGGCCTCTCCTCCCCCGCAGGGAAGAGTCCTCTGGAGGTTGCATTCTTGTTCTAGTGGAGCCCGGATTTGCCCCAGTGCCCATCTCCCCCCTGCTGCCGGAGCAGCTCGCGGTGCCAGCGCCCTGTGCAGTGTGAATGGCTGAGTTTCCTCTTTATTTAGCCACAATGGATGATACAAAGGAGCTAAAAATGATGAATTGGAGCTAATGCTGCTGCCTGCTGCAGATAAGGCTGTAATTATTTGTTTGGGCAGCTTTAAATCAACACCCAAAGCCGGGTGGACAACAAAGGAGTCAGCTCAACCTCAGCATGTGGGTCTCAGGGGCTGGATGACCAAGAGTGAACCTCAGGCTGTCGAGATCTCTGCCTCTGTGGGTGGGCAGAGCAGGTCACTCCCGTGCCAGGCTTCCTGTGCTGCCCACAGACCTGCCCAGCACTCTGCCTAGGGAGAGCTGAGCCTCCTAAGAGCTTTCTGGCAGGGTTTGGCTGCTCTCTGCTGCCTCAGCCTTGGCATTTCGCTGCTTGTGGCACCGAAAGTGCTGCAGGGAGGATGTCACCACCCTGCCCACTCCAGAGAGCTGGTTTGGTCTCCTGCCTGAGCCCAGTCCTGGCTCAGTAGGAGATTCATAGAACCACAGAATGGGTTAGGGTGGAAGGGACCTTCCAGATCATCCAGTCCAAGCCCCTGCCAGGGGACACCTCCCACCAGCCCAGGCTGCTCAAGGCCTCATCCAGCCTGGCCCTGAACACCTCCAGGGAGGAGGCAGCCACAGCCTCCCTGGGCAACCTGTGCCAGAGTCTTCCCACCCTCACTGTCAGGAATCTCTTCCTCATCTCCAGTCTCAGTCTGCCCTCCTCAAGCTTCAGTCCATTCCCTCTCATCCTCTCACTCCAAGCCCTTGTCAAAAGTCCCTTCCAGCGTTCTTGTAGCCTCTTCAAGGTGCTGGGAGGGTTGGGCTGGAGCTGTCTCAGCTCCAGATGCCGCTGAAGCCACAGCTCTCAGCCTTCAGGTTCATTCTGTTTGTTTTGCTTCAGTTTAATTAAGTGGTGGATGGGAGCCTGTGGAGCCCTGCCCTCTCTTGCAGGCACCGTAAATCAGCTCCTGAGCTGCAGGTGGGGACTGGGCACCGGCCTGGCTGCTGTGCTGGGTGAGGACAGCTCTGGGGGCTGGAAAGGCCTGGGCTGAGTGGCAGACAAACAATTCTATGCTCCCTTGAGCAGCTCCAGCACTCCACATCTTCTTCCCCCCCCTTCAGGACAGGGGTTCAGCACCCCTGGCTGCAGCCCTTAGCCATGGCCCCCTGGGACTCGCTGAGCTGTTTGTGCTGGAACGCTGGCACAGGTTGCCCAGGGAGGTGGTTGAGGACCCATCCCTGGAGATACTCAAGGTAAGGCTTGAGGAGGCCCTGGGCAGCCTGATCTAGTTGGGGATATCCCTGCTGACTGTGGGGAGGTTGCTGTGGATGACCTTTGGAGGTCCCTTCTGGCCTGGACCATTCTGTGAAACGACCTCCAAGGTCCTTGAATCCTCGGTCGAGCCCAAGCTGCTGTGCTGAACCCCTCCAAGCACAGCTCAGTGTGGGCTTTCTCCCCCACCCCAGCTTCCACTGCAGCCCTTCCTCCTGCAGGGAAGTGTTTGAGGGAAGGGAGGAGGCGCTGAGGAGAGAGGCTTGGAGAATCCCAGGCTCAGAGGGAGGTTGTGTGGTGGAGGAAGAGCTTTTTGTTGGTGGCTTTTCCCCCCCTCCTCTTTCCTCCTGCTTTCCCAGCACCGTGTTTCTGCTTGGATGCAGAAAGGGGCAAACCACCCTCAGTACCCAACGCTGCCGCTGGGGAAGGGCCTTTTAAACCTCCTTTCTGGCTTCTAATGCAAAAAAAAAAACCCTCTAAAAGCATCAGCATTAAAGCAATTTTCCCGAGTAATATAGCAAGAGGTCTACAAAAGCTCTGCAACATTTGATAATAGTTTGCCATCTTCAGCTGGAGATAATGATGTTAACAAATGTAAAGGGAGTAATGAGTGGAGACTCAAAAAGCAGCTTTTGTTTAATTTTCTGGTTTTGTGATGCAAATGAGTTGGGGAATAAAGGAGGAGAGCGGGGGAGGGGGGGGGGGGAGAAGAATGAAAACTTCGTTTGAAATGAGTCTTAATCCTCGAAGCCAAGCTGGAGGGGTAGGAAGGAAGGAAGGAGGAAAGGGGATGGGCAAGCCCTGGGCTGTGGCTGAGGGAGGTTCGAGGTGGGAGATCTGGCAGTGCCAGGTTTGGGGTGGGCAGGGAGCTGTGCTGGGGAAGGCTGGGCACTGCCAGGCAGCTGGGCAGGTCTCTTGGCATTGATGGTCCTCAGCAATGGAGGGGAAAAAACTCTGTGTGGGATTGCTGGGGTGGGTGCTATCCCCTAGGAAGAGAGGATCATAGACTGAGAGGAGGGTGGGAACTGGAAGGGAAGCCTGGAGATCACCCAGTCCGAGGGCAGGGCACCCAGAACACATCCAGGAGGGGCTGGAAAGGCTCCAGAGCAGGAGGCTGCACAACCTCTCTGGGCAGCCTGCCCCAGGCTCCAGCAGCCTCACACCGAGGAAGTTTCTCCTCATGCCGAGGTGGAACCTCCTGGGTTCCAGTTTGTGTCCACTGCCCCTTGTCCTAGCCCAGGACACTGCAAAGAGCCTGGCCCCTGCTGCTTGCCCCCCACCCCCCAGGTGTTTATGAACATTGAGCAGATCCCCTCTGGGGCTGCTCTTCTGATGCCCAACAGCCCCAGGGCTCCCAGCCCTTCCTCCTCAGGCAGATGTTCCAGCACCTTCCTCATCTTCATAGCCTCCATTGGACACTCTTTGGCATTTCTCTGTCCCTCTGAACTGGGGAGCACAGAGCTGGGCACAATCCTGCAGCTGTGGTCTCAGCAGGGCAGAGGGGAGGGAGGATTCAGCAGCCCAGCTCCTCATGGGCAAGGCTGTGGGGCTCCCTGCTGCCTCCTGGCACAGCTGCTTCGAGGCAGAGGAGAATCCTTCCCCTTGCCCCTGAGGGGCTGCAAGTGCCACGTGCAGTGTTTCTGCAGCACCTTCCACTCCAGACTGCTGCCAGCCGAGTTCACCCTCCTGACAGCCCAGCAACTGCCTCTCCCCATCAGGAGGAGTGGATCTGCTTTATTTAGATTGACTCCCAGCCAAAGTGATAGGGACGAGGCTGGCAAATGAGCATCCTTGTGATGAGGACTGGCACTTATGCATGTGCAGGAGCCTCAGGTCTGTCAGCTCGTGTCAGCTCCCCTTCCCTGGAGTGTTTAATCTCCTAACCCTTGGCCAAGAAATGCATTAGGAGAACTGCAGCAAAGAGGTGCTCAAGAAGGGAGGGAGGCTGCTGCCTGTGCCCCTCTCCTGGTAGCCTGCCTGGGGAGAGATGGGAAGAGGGCAGCAGGAGGGGGCACGGGGCAGGGCAGGTGCTGTGCCAGCAGGAGAGCTGCCAGAGTGGAGCTGAGAGCGCTGGAGGGAGCAAACAACCTCTCCCTGTCCTAGCCAGGGTCATCTCGAGGGGTGTGGGGAGTGCCAGGAAGATAGCCAGAAAGGGACTTCTGGCAAGGGACCTGTGGTGAGAGCATGAGAGGGAATGGATTGAAGCTGAAGGAGGACAGATGGAGACTGGAGATGAGGAAGAGATTCCTGACAGGGAGGGTGGAAGACTCTGGCACGGGTTGCCCAGGGAGGTCGTGGATGCCCCCTCCCTGGACATGTTCAAGGCCTTGAGCAACCTGGGCTAGTGGGAGGTGTCCCTGCCCATGGCAGGGGGCTTGGCACTGGATGATGTTTGAGGTCCCTTCCAACCCAGTCCATGAATCTGTGTCCTTCAGGGCAGGTCAGTGGCAGCACAGGGGGCAGAGGGTGACCTCTGGTGCTTCTGCTGGAGCCCGAGCTGGCTCCTGCTCTGCCAGGAGCAGATGGTGGTCACACGTGTCTGAATGTCCTTGGGCACCAAAAGCGGTGTCCCCAGCCCCGGGGGCACCACATCTGTCCCCTCTTAGAGCCCAGACTGGCACAGCTGTGCAGGGCAGCAGGGTGGGATCTGCTCCCCCTGGCAGTGCCCTGGCCCTCAGGGAGGCAGAGCTTGGTCAGGTGGATCTGGGCAGCCCCAGGGCAGGGGCAGGCCACCTTTGGGAGGGTGTCCTCCGTGGCATTGTCCCTCCCTGCGTGCTGGATGTGGAGCTGGAGCAGGGTGTGAGCAGGCTGGCGTGCTCTGAGCAGCAGTGTCGCTGCCCCGGCCGGGGGAGCAAGCTGCTGGCACCGGGGTGGGAGGGCAAACAGCTCCCTGAGGGAGCTCTCCTCAAGGCTGCCCAGCACTTCAAGAGTGGAGGTCAGGAGGATGGAGCCAGGCATGGTGCAGTGGTGCCCAGGGACAGGACAAGGGGCAGGGGGTGCAGGCTGGAAGGTCAGAAGTTCATCTGAGCACAAGGAGGGTGAGGGGTGAGGGAGCCCTGGAAGAGGCTGCCCAGGGAGGTGGTGGAGTCTCCATCTCCAGAGCCATTCCAAACCCTCCTGGCTGTGTTCCTGTGTGACCTGCTCGGGGGGGCCCTGCCCTGGCAGGGGGGTTGGACTGGATGAGCTCAGGGGGTCCCTTCCGACCCCTTCCACGCTGTGACTCCTTGGCACGTGTGAAGCACCTCGGGGGGCCTGGAGGGCCAGGCTGGGAGCCCTGGCTGGCTCACAGTGAGGATGGCGTGGCACGGCCTGGGCTGGATGTGACATCTCAGGGGCACAGAGCACACTCTGAAACAAGAGCTCTTCATCTTCTCAGCAGCTTCCTCCCCCCCTCCCATTCTTTTTTTCCACTTTCCCCTCTTTTTTGTCCCTTTTTCACTTGCTTTTCTTTTTCCTTTTTCCTTTTTTCCCCCTTGTTTCTTTCCTTTTTTCTCCCTTCCCTCCTCCCCCCCTTTTTTCCCCACTTCCCCCCTTCCTCCATTCCTTTTTCCCCCCCCCCCTTCTTCTCCCTCCTCTCTTCCCCCTTCTTTCCTCCCCTCCCCCTCCTCCCCCCTTCTCACTCTTTCCCCCTTCTTTCCTTCCTTCCCCCCTTCCCCTTTTCCCCCCTTCCCCCCTTTTTTTCTTTCCTTCCCTTCCCCCTTCTCTTTCCTCCCTTCCCCCCCTTCTTTCCTCCCTCCCCCCTTCTTTCCTCCCTTCCCCCCTTCTTTCCTCCCTTCCCCCCTTCTTTCTCCCTTCCCCCCTTTTTTCCCCTCCCTTTCTCCCCCCCTTTTTTCTCCACCTTCCCCCCCCTTTTTTCTCCACCTTCCCCCTTTTTTCTCCCTTCCCCCCTTTTTTTCCCCTTCCCCCCCTTTTTTTCTCCCTTCCCCCCTTTTTTTTCCCCTCCCTTTCCTCACCCCTTTCCCCCCCCCTTTTTATCCCCCCCCCTTTTTTCCCCCCTCCTTCCTCCTTTTTTTTCCTCTTCATTTCGAGCCGTTTCTCCTTCTGCTGGTGGCAGGCTGGGGCTGTGAGTTAGCACATCTGGCTCTGCAATTTGCAGCTTTTAATTACTCTGGAATTTCGGCCCAGGCTTTGCTCCACGAGGGGCAGAGAGGCCTCGCCCTGAGCTGGGCTGAGGGTTGGACTTGGGTGATCCGAGAGGCCTTTTCCAGCTGCAGCATTCTACGGGAGTGAGGCAGTGGAGCTGTCCAGCGCTGCCGGACACTCAGTCGCCCACCAGAGGCCTGCGAGGCCAAGGGCAGGAGAGGTCTGCGGAGTAAGGCAGGTCTGGGACTGGGCTCTGGATGTGGCGCTCCGGGGGAGCTCTCTGCAGCCCCCTGCCTGTGTTGCTGCAGGGCTGGGGAGGGGGGCACGAGGCGTCCTCTCTCCATCAGAGAATCACAGAACTGCTCCTCTTGGAAAAGCCTTCAAAGGCCATCAGGTTCAAGCCAGCACCACCATGGCCACTACGCCCTGTGCCCAAGTGCCATGGCCACAGGGTTCTTGAACATCTGCAGGGATGGGGACTCCACCAGCTCCCTGGGCAGCCTGGGCCACGGCACTCTGCTGCTCCTTCTCGGCCTGCAGAGCTGGCCTCTTGCTCTGAAGCCCAACAGCAGCATTCGTCTGTGTGGTGCAGCAGGGCTGCTCCAGTCCCTCTGGAGGGTTGTTTGTGGTTACTGAACAAGCCAGCAGTGCTCAACCTCTCATTATCTGGCTCACCCTTCCTGGCTAAGCCCTGGCTCAGAGCCCTGCAGAGTGCCCAAGCCCCTGTGCCCTGGGCACGGGGGGGCTGTGCTGTGCTGCCTGCCCCAGGGGCACGCTGGCAGCCTGCACCTAGCTCCATGTCCCCGTGGGAGCTGCAGGGCCGGTATGGGAGAGCAGAGGTGGATGTTAGCTCCTGGGGCACACGCTGCTCTGCCAGCTGCTGTGCTGGGCACAGGGGGTTTGGCCTGCAGGGGTTTCTGCCTCTGCCCTGAGGGGCTCCTGGTGCTGCCAGGGAGGTTGGCAGAGCTGGAAACAGCTTAATTTGCCCAGCAGTGAGCAGGAGCACGTTGGAAATGTGCTGACATCCACCTCGTTTGTGAGCTCAGACTCTAATTACCCTGAGGATGCTGTGCTGGAGCTGCAGAGCCAGCACCACCACGTGCCCCCGTGCCCAGCGTCACCGCTGCTGGGGGGGGGGGGGGGGGGCAGCACCCTTCGGGCTCAGCAGCCCCCACACCATGCTGCTGGCGGTGCCCTCGTCCTGCCAGAGGGACTTGGGTGTCCCCTGAGGATGCTGCCTGTGGCTGGGCAGCCTCAGCCCCCCGATGCCCCGTGGCAGCTGGTGCCCTTCTGGGCGGGTGCAAGGAGCTGCAGGTGCCCGCGGGGCGCCGAGAGGAGCAGCGCAGATGCTGGAGCTCTGGGAATGCTTCGGCCAGAAGGCTGCAAGTCAGCCTTGCTCCCCTCCCTGTTTTTCTCCTCTCTGCAGCTCTGAGTGGTGCATTATCCTCTGTTTTCCTCCTCCAGCCACCTAAAGCCTGGGAAATTGCACTAATGAAGGGTAATGACACAGCGTGGGGAGCAGGCTGCTGCTGGGAGTCTCCTGAAGTTGTATAAACAGAGGCAGGAAATGCTTATTTGCAAATATCCTCTGGTGGAAGAGGGAGGAGGGAGCAAGCTGCTTTTGTCTCCACCAGCACAGCCTTGTCTCCATCAGCCTCCCTCCCTGCCAGCACCGTGCTGCCGGGCTCCTCCCTGTGTGCCAGGATCGGTCCCTCGGGAGCAGGGCGGGCACCAGGCGATGCCGTGGCTGAGGTGGTTTCCCCTGCTGAGCCCAGAGCTGGGGGCAGTGGGCGTGCTGGTGGCACTGGAGGTGCCCCCTTGCCCCCCATACTGCTGTGGGAGCTGTGGAGGTGTTTGTGGTGAGGCAGTGGAGAGGCCAGGGCCGAGCTGGCAGCTTGCTTTTAACATCAATATTCAGAACTGGTGCAGGTGAATAATTGATGGTCCTGGGAGCTGGGGTTGTCTGTCTGTCACAGCACAGCAGAGGTGACAGAGTGACAGGCTGGGGAGGGGGCAGACTCCTGTGGCATGCAGGGGGTGGGCTCTTGCCTGCGTCTCAGCAGCTTCGCCTGGCACGGAGCAGAGCTCCTCCGTGCTTGCCACAGTCCTGCTCTTGAGCCAGGGCTGCTCCGTCCTCCAGCGTGGGACACGGAGCTGCCACCAGCTCCTCCAGCTGCCCCCCAGGGCCTGCCAGGCTCTGGTGGCCAAGCCACGCTTTAGGTGCAAAATAATCTGTCAGCAGGATTTGTCTGACCTTAAATTAGCTCCTGCAGGAAGAGCTTAACCCTTGTGGCTTCCTGCCTGGGGCTGCGGCAGGATTTGCCCTGAGGAGGGCTGGGCTGCTGCGAGGGTTTCCATCCACCTGGCCCTCAGTGGCCCCAGGGATGGAGCTGTGGAGCAGCCTGGCTTGGGGGCTGCTGTGCTGGCTGCAGGGGATGGGTTCTGGCCTGCTCTGCAGGGTTGGATTTCACAGAACCATTAAGGCTGGAAAAGGCCTCCAGGGCCATCCAGTCCAACCCACAGCCCAACCCCACCCTGGCCCCCAACCATGGCCCCCACCCTGGCCCCAGGTGCCATGGCCACACCTTGCTGGAACACCTCCAGGGATGGGGACCCCACCAGCTCCCTGGGCAGCCTCTGCCAGGCCCTGACCACTCTGGCAGCTAAGGAATTTTCCTGACACCCAGGCTAAGCTTGCAGCACGGTTTGGTTCGAGTCTCGTTTCTGGCTGGAGGTGCTCAGCAGTGCCTGCAGCCAGCAAGGTCTCTGCTGCTTGCAGAGTGACCTGTGGCACTGGGACCATCCCTGGAGATGGTGGCAGCTGGGCAGGACTGGGACTGGTGCAGGTGGCTTCGCTGGAGCCCATCCAGGCAAGGGCTGTGCTGTGCCTGGGGGGGGCCTCACCTGTCCCTCTGAGCGTGGCTGCTGCCCCCCTGCTGGTAGCACAGGCAGGTGGCTCCATGGGGCTCAACCTCCTGCCAGCCTGGGGACCAGGCAGAGCTTCCCAGCTCCCCCTTCAAAGCCTCTGGCACTTGCTGCACGAAGCAGGGGGAGAGAAAAAGCTCTCCCCCAGCACGAGCTGCAGAGGAGAAGCCGGAGCTGGAGCCTTTGTTGCGGGAGCCCTGAACGGGAGGGAGGAGCAGGGTTTGAGCTCCTGCTGCTGGAGCCGAGCTCGCTACAAAGCAGCCTCCCAGCCTGGCGAGCGAGATAGAGCCCAGAGGTTGCAAAGTTGTGACCTCAGCAAATGTCTGAGGCGGGAGGGAAGAGCTTTCTTCCCTCTCCCCCGCTCTGGTGTCAGCCCAGCCGTGGCTTTTAAACCGCATTACACAGGCTTGTCAGCCGAGATAAAATGTTATTAAGATAAAATGCTGCACAGGGAGCAGCAGGGGACTTCCCACCGCCGTATTTCAGCGCAGCCCTGCCGCCGCCGCTGCCGCTGGGGCAGGCGCCCGCAGCCGCGGCTGGAGCTGCCGCCCGCGTCCCGCTGGATGCTCGCAGGGCTGTGGGCACCGGGAGGTGTCGGTGCCAACGTGCCCGGGCGTCGCCCTCCCCTTCCCAGCTGTGAAGTGGGGCCGGGCTCTGCCCGCGGGGAGGTGCGGGGGGGAGGTGAAGGCATCAGGGCAGCGGCTTGAGCCGAGCTGACAGCGAGCATGTGGGCAGCCCAGGGGGCTTCCTGCGGCCCCTCCTTCACGGGTCAGGGCTCTCGCTGCTGCCTCCCTCTCCTCTGGCCTCCGTTTTGCCCCCCAGCACAGCTCCACGTGGCAGCCCCTGGTCCCGAGCCACAGCCAGGGCATCCCATGTCTGGCATCCCACACTGCCTGGCTTCCTCCCACTGGGATCCACTTCTTTGGGCACGGTGGTGCTGGGCTGATGGTTGGACTTAGTGATCCCAGAGATTTCCAGTGTTAGTGATTCTGTGCCCCCCTGCTGAGGGATGCATGTAGGGCAGTGACTGTCCCCCTGTACTGGGCACTGGCGAGGCCAAACCTTGAGTGCTGGGTTCAGTTTTGGGCCTCTCACTCCAAGAAGGACATTGAGTGGCTGAAGATGTCCAGAGAAGGGCTACAAAGCTGGGGAAGGGTCTGGAGAAGAGGGCTGAGGAGGAGCAGCTGAGGGAGCTGGGGGGGTTCAGTGTGGAGCAGAGGAGGCTGAGGGAGACCTCAGTGCTCTCTGCAGCTCCCTGAGAGGAGGCTGCAGCCAGGTGGGAGTTGGGCTCTGCTCCCTAGTCTCAGGTGATAGGATGAGAGGCAATGGCCTGGAATTGTGCCAGGGGAGGCTTAGCTTGGAGATGAGGTAAAATTCTTTGCTGCAAGAGTGGTCAGGGACTGGCACAGGCTGCCCAGGGAGGAGGTGGAGTCCCCATCCCTGGAGGGGTTCCAGAAACCCCTGGCACTGGGGCCAGGGTTTGGTGGCCATGGTGGGGTTGGGTTGAAGATTGGACTCAATGATCTCAGAGTCTTTTCCAACCCAAACCACTCTATGATTCCATGCTGGAGGCTCTTTGACCTGGCCAACAGCCTGTGGATGATATTCCTGTACTCTCTTTCCTCTCCATGTCAAGTCTCCTCCTGCCCTTTGCCACCCTTGATCCATGTTGGACATCTGAAGGTGACCTGGGTGTGCATCGCTGTGCCCACAGAGGTGTGTGGGAAGGCAGCTGCAGGTGGGTGGTGGCTGCATTTCAGAGCTTTGCAGGGCTGGCTGTGTGTGATGACACCATGTACGTGAATCCCTCAAGAGGAGGGGAACAAAGCAGGGTTGTGCTGCCCTGCTCCTGCACAGCTACAAAAGGAGAGGGCAGGGGGCAGAGCACGGAGCGTGGGAGGGACCTGGAGGTACTTGTGTGATCTGCAGGCAAAGCACAAAACAGAAGGTGGAGAGGGAAGAGCTGCTCTGACCTGACACCAGGGAAGAACAGAAAGAGGGAAGGAAGGGGAGAGGAGGTGAGCTGTAGTTACAAGGCTGTGTAATCCCTGAGTTGAGCCAGGCAAGTGCTGTGCTGGAGCCTGAACTCATCCCGGGCTTGTTCAGCTTGTAGCAGGGATGAATGTAAAAGCAAGGCTGTTAGCAGCCTTATTAAAGGCTCTGGCCCAGTCAATATGCTTCTGTCCCTGGTGGCTCAGGGCTCTAATTCCTAAAGCTTCACACTTCCTTGCCAGCAATTCTTGCTCAGAGGTTCCCTGGTGCCATTCAAACCTTCCCACCCCTTCCCTGTCCTGGGATTTCATCTCGTGTGGGGAGAGGACAGACCCGGGGCTGCGGTGTGAAACCCTTCTGGGTACTGCCAGCACCTCTGGACCTTGCTGGGGGGCTCTCTCCAGCCCCAAGTGCCAGGGGTGCCCACTCAGACAGTGCTGGAGGTGGCAGTGCCAAGGGGGGGGGTGCTAGAAGAAAGGTGAGAAGGGACTTTTGACAAGGGCTGGGAGTGATAGGATGAGAGGGAAAGGATTGAAGCTGGGGGAGGGCAGACTGGGGCTGGAGATGAGGATGAAATTCTTGGCAGTGGGGGGGGGAGACGCTGGCACAGGCTGCCCTGGGAGGTCTTGGATGTCCCCTCCTGGAGGTGTTCAGGGCCAGGCTGGACAGGGCTGGCTGCACGCCGGCACAGCTGCTGCCAGGGAGCTGAACAATGAGGTGGCCTCCAGGGCTGTGGAGCTAATCCCTGCTGCAGCCCAGAGCCGCTCTCTTTGCTGCTTCCCGGCAATTAGGCTGCCAGACACAGATCCTATTAGAGGAGGAAACAGCTCCTGCGTGGTGACACGGGGCGTCCTGCTGGTGCTGGGCCAGCACTGCCCCATGGCCTTTGCCCTTGCCCTGGGGCTGTCCCTCAAGGGCACGCAGCTCTGGCCCTGCCTGGCACCGCGGCAGCGCCGGCGTCCTCCGGGCAGGGGAGCAGCACTCCAGCTGTCCCTCCTCACCCAGCCCACCCAAGCTGGCTGCGAGCCTCTGCTGCTTCCAGCTGGCTTTCAGCTCTGCCCACTCACAGGCAGGGTGCCCCAGCTGCCAGCCTTGGCAGGGGCACGGCTGCTGGGTGCTCCCAACAGCGGACTGCGCTGCCCCTAATCCCCTGCACCCCGGCACTGGGCTTTGACTGCAGGGACACCTAATGGGATTGGGGCCTCCTTGAGATATATTTACTGGTGGAGGTGATTGATCAGTCTATTGATGAACAGCTATTGATCAGCTTTACATGGCTCTCAGGCAGCTGGGCTTCAGCCCACCTATAATCCATCAGTGATTGCTTCCTCCTGCCAGGAGAGCCCTTTGCCATCAGAAGATGTTTGTGGGTCTTGGGGGGCCACCAGCTGGTTCTGTTGACAGGGCCATGAGGGAGCCCCAGGCTTTGCTCTTCCCACTCACTCAGAGGTGGTTTACACCCAGAAGGTCTGGGTTTGTACCCAGAAGAGTTAGCTGGGAGGGGAGCTCGAGAATGGTTGCAAACCAAGTGGCTTGAGCCCTTGGGTTGGGGTCTTTGGGGCAGAGCTGTGCCTGTGGGGAAGGTTTGGGCAGAGTGTAAGGTTTGTGTCTGCTGCAGCAGAGCCAGGGATTGCTCTGTGCTGGGGTCAAGGGGAGAAGTCTGGGGTGTGAGGGACCTCCTGCCCCTGGGAGCTGGCTCCAGGTCATGGCCATACAAGGGTCAAGGGTCTGGGATCAGCTTGGTCTGGATGTGAGCTCCTGGAACCTCATTCCTTGTGCTTTGGAACTGTAATTCCATCGCTGTGCTGGGGTGAGACTTGTTCTGTGCAGCTCTCTCTTTCTTCTCTTGACTGAAGACAGAGGCAGTGCTGGGGTAGGGCAGAGCTCCTGGCCAGCACCATCAGTGCCCACTGGAGGAGCCTCTTCCAGGAGGATTTGCACAGCCACACTCCTGGTGTCACTTGGGCTTCTCTGTGCGGCAAAGTTGGGTTCAGTTTCATCACAGCATGGACTGGGTTGGAAGGGACCCTAAAAATCATCCAGTTCCACCCCCCTGCCATGGGCAGGGACTCTTCCCACCAGCCCAGGTTGCTCAAGGCCTCATCCAGCCTGGCCTCGAACCCCTCCAGGGAGGGGGCAGCCACAACCCCCTGTGCCCCCTGTGCCAGTGTCTCCCCACCCTGACTGTGAGGCCGTGGGAATGCTGCCATCGGGGTGGGTGTGAGCTGGTGCTTCAGTGCTCAGCAAGGTGGAATAGCCCAGGCTGGCTCTACCTGAGTGGCACCTGGGGCTGGGTTTTGCCTCTGGGCTGGCTCTGCTCCCACGTCCCTCCTGGTGGCCGGGGCCGGGCCGGGGCGGCTGCCAGGCGCCGGCGGAGTGGCTGCTGCGGAGCCGTCGCCGCTCCGGCTGGGAATAAATGTTTCAGTTGCACTATAAATAATGGAGAGAGTGAAGATGTTGTGTAAGTGGTGCTCTGGGTTTTGCCAGAAGGTGTGGAGTTTGTTGAGGGCCTTTTTTCCTCCTGTTGCTGCTGTTGTTTTGTTGAAAGGGTTTTTTGTGCTTGTTTTACCTTTTCCCTCCCTGCCCTTCCCCCCTCCCCTTTTCCCCTCCCCTTTCCCCCCCTAGTCTCCAGTCCAGCACAGGAAGCTTCACGTGGGGGACTTGAGGGACTTGCTGCCAGGGGGAAGCAGGAGGTTGGAACTGGTGGAGCTAAGTCAATCAATCCTTGTCAGTGGCTTTGCAGCGCTGTGAAAGCAGCAGCGATGCTCCTCCTGGCCAGGAGCAGCCTTCCAGCGGCAGGGGCTGGGCACCGCAGGGCAGCTCGTGGTGGCAGCCCGTGGTGCCAGCTTGGATGTGGCAGATGTGCCACGGGGCAGGAGGTGGCTGAAGGTGAGGCATGCCCAGAGCAGCAAGGAGGAACCCTGGGTTTCAAACACTCCTGGCTTGCCAGAGGTGCCCCCACCAGCTCCCACCACTCCTCCTCCTGCTGGGGCAGGCAGCAGGATGTTCTCTCCTCTCCTGGGGGGCTCAGCCAGCCCCCACGGTCCGGAGGGGAGGGGGAGGAGGGGGGAAGGGAGTGGATTAGGAAGGGGCTTTTCTTCTCTGGGAGATGAGTGCTCCTAAGCACTTTGTGTTGCTGTGCATCCTGCTGAGAACAAGCCAAATGTTCAGCCAGCTGGCCAGAGCCCGGCCTGGGTGGGATTTATCTGTAGGTGTTGCAAACAAGATCTTAATTGATTTAGCTGCACACATGACTTTTAATTTCGTGGTGGAGTGAAGAGCTTGGCCCCAACCCGGGGGGCTGGGGAGAGCAGTGAGATGAGGATGAGCTGTCTCCACATCCCCAGCCGCAGGAGACCTGGGTTTGGATGAGAGGTCTATGGCAGGGGCGCCCCAAACGCCCTCCGGGGCTCCCACCCTGCCCCACGGCTCTGTGGCAGGCACGGAGCCATCCAGCGGGATGGATCCAAAGGGGTGGTTAGGCTCCGTGGTACAGCCCTTGGAGGGTGCTTGGGGAGTCTGCTGAGCCTGGAGCCTCTGGAAGGGCAGGGAGGTGGCAGCTCTCCCCCCTGGCTCTGCTCCGGAGCGCTGGGGGGAGGGAGGGAAGCACCAAGGAGGCCTCCTGCGAGTGGCAGAGACCATGAATATTTCACAGCTCTCCACAGGCCTGGCAGGAGCCAACAGAAGTGGTTCTAATACTGCTTGACAGGTGCCACACTCCTGGGGCCTCCTGTGCCCTGCTGCCCCTTCCTGAAATGCAGGTCCCCGGGGAGGGGCAAGCTGGGTGCCCCTGGGCATCTCCCACTGCTGGTGCCCAGTGGAGGGGCTGGTGGTGCTCAGGCTGTTGGCAGGCTGCTGGGCAGTGGAGGAAGGAGTTTTGCCATGCAGGATGGAGCTCTGTGAATCCCTGCTGGGAGCCTGAGGAGCTGAGAGGGAGATGAACCCACCTGGGGATGTGATTCAATGGCCACGCTCGGCCGCGGTGACCTCAGAGGTTTTTCCAACCAAAAAATGGTGATAGGGCAGGAGGAAATGGCCTGGAATTGTGCCAGGGGAGGCTTAGCTTGGAGATGAGGGAAAGTTTCTTTGCTGCAAGAGTGGTCAGGGACTGGCACAGGCTGCCCAGGGAGGTGGTGGAGTCCCATCCCTGGAGGTGTTCAAGGAACCTGTGGCCATGGCACCTGTGGTTTGGTGGCCGTGGTGGTGCTGGGTTGCTGCTTGGACTGGATGATTTTAGGGATCTTTTCCAGCCAAGCAATTCTGTGATGCTCTGAAGGGGAACCACAACACCCTTGGGGTCTGTGCCAGCTCCATGGCTGCACCACCTGCCCCCTTTGCCAGCACCTCCCCGAGCGCCGTGCCGGGGCGCCGCTGCCAGGGCAACGCCAGGCAGCCCTGGGCACGCTGTGGGCGGGGGGGGGAAGCCAGAGAGATCCTGAGCCCCAGCTTGGGTCTGGCCTCCATCAGTTCCTGTAGGCCATCACTTCAGTTAGGCAGATGCGAGTGTACAGCCGCTGCCGGCAGGCTGCCCCCCGCCCCGCCGGGCCGCGGCCCCTTACGCAAAGCGCTTCTCACGCAGCCTTAATCGCAGCTGTCAGATGAGCTTTACCTTCTCTCCAGCTTTTTTTTGCTTCCCCCCCCGCCCCCCTTCCTGGCAATACAGATGGATTAATTCCACTATGGATACCCCAGCAGCCAGCCCGAGATCAATACGACGAGGCTGCATCTCTGACATGTATATTACAGGAGTGGCACCAGCGATATTTCAGCGGGAGAGCCGAGGCCGATGCACGCAGGAGCCCTGCAGAGCCCCTTTGGCCTAGGGGGAGACAAGAGGTACTCAGAGGGGCACAGAATGGGTTGGAAGGGACCTTCAAGATCATCCAGTACCAACCTCCCTGCCCTGGGCAGGGACACCTCCCACCAGCCCAGGTTGCTCAAGGCCTCATCCAGCCTGGCCTGGAACACCTCCAGGGAGGGGACATCCACAGCCTCCCTGGGCAGCCTGTGCCAGTGCCTCCCCACCCTCACTGGAAGGAATTCATTCCAAATCTCCAGTCTCATTCTGCCCTCCTCTTGCTGGCTTTGGTGGCACTGCTGTGCCCTGCTGCACATCAAAGACTCATAGAACTGCTGTGGTTGGAAAAGGTCATCCAGTCCCACATCAACCCAGCACCACCCTGGCCACCAAACCATGGCCCCAGGTGCCATGGCCACAGCTCTCTTGAACACCTCCAGGGATGGGGACTCCACCACCTCCCTAGGTTACCTGTTCCAGTGCCTCACACCCAGTATGGCACAGGATGGGGGCAAGGAGAAGCTTCCCTCAGTCCCTTCACTACTTTTGCTGCACACCTGCTGCTCCCCAGCCACAAGACCACCACCCAGGGCTGCAGATTGGGTTGGGGTTTTTTGGCATGCTCTGAGTTCAAGGATGCCAGAGCCATGGTGTAGATAGTGGGCATGGTGGCAGGTCCATGGAGATTTGTGGACTGACAGAATGGTTTGGTTTGGGTTGGGTTGGGGTTTGGTTTGGGTTGGGGTTTGGTTTGGTTGGGGTTGAGGTTGGGTTTGGATTTGGGTTGGGTTTGGGTTTGGGTTTGGGTTGGGGTTGGGGTTTGGGTTTGGGTTTGGTTTGGAAGGGATCTTGGAAAGGATCATTCAGTTCCCACCTCTGCCAGGGGCAGGGACACCTCCCACCAGCCCAGGTTGCTCAAGGCCTTGAACACAGAATCACCAAGGCTGGAAGAGACCTCAAAGATCACTGAGTCCAACCTGTCACCACAGACCTCATGACTAGACCATGGCACTGAGTGCCACATCCAGTCCCCTCTTGAGCACCTCCAGGGATGGTGACTCCACCACCTCCCCGGGCAGCACATCCCAATGGCTCCATCCCAACACCTCCAGGGAGGAGGCAGCCACAGCCTCCCTGGGCAGCCTGTGCCAGTGTCACCCTCACTGCCAAGAGGGTGGCACTGAGCTGGGGGTGCTGTCTCCCGTGGCTTCCCACCCCCTGCTCTGGGCTCTCTGCAGGGCAGGGATTTGTGCTCTGCTTGTTTCCAGCTGCTCCTGTGTCTCTCTGTGCAACATTTGATTTGAGGAAACATTTCTATTATTTTTATTATTTATTTCCCCCCCTCCCCTGCAGCAGGCTGTGGGATTTGAGGGTTTGTAATCCCTCCTAAATCACCCTGGCCAGGGCTGGTATTGCAGTGCCAGTATCAGAGCTAACAAAAGGGGATTAGAGGGGGAAATGCTGCGTGAAAACCTGCCGCTCTTGGAGGGCTTTTAGTACAAAGCAGATAAGATAGGTAGAGCAGAGCCATTTTTAACCCAGTTTTTAATGCCCTCGCTGCTCCTCCTCTTTGAGGCACAGGAGAAGGGCACACGGCAGCCCTTTAACCCTTTCCCTTCCTCAAAAGGTTCTTGGCGATGCAATGGGCTGCTCGGGGAGGTGGTTGAGGCTCCGTCCTTGAGCGCATTCAGGATCAGCCTGGATGTGCCCCTGGGCAGCCTGCTCCGGCTGGAGCTGTCCCTGCTGCCTGCAAGGGGGTTGGACAGGATGCCCTTGGAGGCTCCCTTCCAACCCAGTGCAGTCTGTGAATCTATGCTCTGAGATGTGCTGGGCAGGAAAAGCTGCTGGGGGTATGTCCGTGGCAGGTTGCTGTCCCCCAGAGCCAGTGCCAGCTCCAAGGCCATGCTCCATGCTGGAGGGCGTCCAGGGAAGGGCTGGAGAACAGAGCTGGGGAGCAGTAGGTGAGGGACCAGGGGAAAGGTAATGTGAAGAGAAGGTTGAGGGGAGACCTGAGTGCTCTCTGCAGCTCCAAGAGGAGGCTGCAGTGAGGTGGGGGTTGGGCTCTGCTCCCTGGTCTCAGGTGATAGAAGGAGAGGCAATGGCCTGAAATTGTGCCAGGGGAGGCTTAGGTTGGAGATGAGGAAAATTTTCTTTGCTGCAAGAGTGGTCAGGGACTGGCAGAGGCTGCCCAGGGAGGTGGTGGAGTCCCCATGCCTGGAGGTGTTCCAGAAACCTATGGCCGACACCTGGGGCCAGGGTTAGGTGGCCAGGGTGGGGCTGGGTTGCTTCTTGGACTGGGTGATCTCAGAAGGCTTTTCCAGCCCAAACAATTCCGTGATCCTGTGATCCCAGCACTGCATCAGTGCCTGCACTTCGGACTGGCAGTGCTGGCTGTGCCGCTCAGAGCCCTGCTGTGCCACCCAGCCGGGGAGCATCGCAGGTTTCCGCCTTGTCTCCCACTGCTGGGCACTGTGGCTGTGTGTCCTGGGTGGGGATCGCTGTCCTGCTGTCCTGCTGGGAGGGGATCAGTGTTCCGCCGGGAGGGGGTCGCCGTCCTGCCGTCCCGCCGGGAGGGGGTCGCCGTCCTGCCGTTCCGCCGGGAGGGGGTCGCCGTCCTGCCGTCCCGCCGGGAGGGGGTCGCCGTCCTGCCGTCCCGCCGGGAGGGGGTCGCCGTCCTGCCGTCCTGCCGTCCCGCCGGGAGGGGGTCGCCGTCCTGCCGTCCCGCCGGGAGGGGGTCGCTGTCCTGCCGTCCTGCCGTTCCGCCGGGAGGGGGTCGCCGTCCTGCCGTCCCGCCGGGAGGGGGTCGCCGTCCTGCCGTCCTGCCGTCCCGCCGGCCGTCAGCCCGGCGTCAGGCGGTGCCGGTGACAGCTGTCAGCCTTCGCGGGCGCCTCGCCGCCTGCAGATGCATTATCTGAGCTCGGGGAGTGCCAAGGCGCATCAGGCCAGGGGAAGAGATGCTCCAGGGGGAGATGAAAGGATCCCTTCAGTGGAATTCATGTGGAATAAGCTTTCCACAGGAGATATTTCCTCCTAATCCTGCTTAGCACTCAGCTGATGCCTGCGAGCAGCGGGGTTTATGGGCCTGCCTTCTCCCTGCTCCAGCAGCAGGTGTGAGCTCTGCCGGCCCTGCCCAGGCCCCTCCAGTGCTGGGCTGTGCCCTTGGACCCGCTGAGCATCCTGCTGCGGCGAGCTCCACAGCTCACCTGTGCGGAAGCAGCCTCCCTCCACGTGCTTCCCTGGCAGGGTGCTGGGCAGGCAGGGTTGTGCCAACCATGGATTTTTGGTGCTGAGTCTATCATTGAATCACAGAATGGGTTGAGTTGGAAGGGACCTTCAAGATCATCCAGTCCCAACCCCCTGCCTGGGGCAGGGACACCTCCCACCAGCCCAGGCTGCTCAGGGCCTCATCCAGCCTGGCCTTGAGCACCTCCAGGGAGGAGGCAGCCACAGCCTCCCTGGGCAGCCTGTGCCAGGCTCTCCCCACCTTCACTGTCAAAAATGTCCTCCTCATCTCCAGTCTAACATCCAGCTGGCTGTGGAGCTGCCTCCCAGCCCTGCCAGCGCTGCAGAGCCCCTGGAGCTGCTGTTCCCTCAGCGCTGCCCTTGCTGCAGCGCTGGCACTGCCAAGCGTTTCACTGCAGCGCTTGACGGTGCCGGGCAGGCCGAGGCCGAGGGAGCTGAGAGAGCTGCGGGTGCCAGGTTGCCTTTATTCTGCCATCTGTGCCCAGGAGGTGGTAGATGCCTGTGCGTGGCGGCCTGAGATCCTGCAGATGTTCCTGCTCGCAGGCTGGGCTTGGGAGCCGGCGCTGCGCCGCGGCAGAGCCATCATCAATCTGCTGCTCCTGAGCAGGCACCGGCAGGGCAGGCTCTTGGAGGGGATGTTTTCCAGGTGACTGAGCAGAGCTTTCCTGCTGCTGATGGGGGCCATGCCCTACCTGCCCCCTGGAAAATCCCGCTGGGATCTGGGGGACAGGCTGCAGGCCCCCGTGGTGGTGCTGCTCGGTGTGTTCACCGCACGCCCAGCACACGGCTGGGAGCAGCAGGAGCCAAGCGTGCCACAGAACCCTGGAATGGTTTGGGTTGGAAGGGAGCTCAAAGACCATCCAGTTCCAAGCCCCTGCTGCAGGCAGGAACATCTCCCACCAGCCCAGGTTGCTCAAGGCCTCATCCAGCCTGGCCTTGAACACCTCCCAGGGCACGAGCATCCACAACCCCCTGTGCACCCTGCACCAATGTCTCCCCACCCTGACTGTGAGGCAATGGGGATGCTGCCATCAGGGTGGGTGTGAGCTGATGCTTCAGTGCTCAGCAAGGTGGAATAGACCAGGCTGGCTCTACCTGAGTGGCACCTGGGGCTGGGTTTTGCCTCTGGGCTGGCTTTCAGCCTGGTCTTAAATACTTCCAGGGATGAGGTGTCCACAGCTTCTCTGGGCAACCTGTTCCAGTGTCTCCCCACCCTGAGAGCAGAGAGTTTCTTCCTAATGTCCAACCTAAACCCACCCTGCTCTGCTCTGCCACCCTGCTCTGCTCTGCCACCCTGCTCTGCTCTGCCTTCAACCCTTGCTCCTGCTCCTGTCCACCACAGGCCCTTATAAAGAGTCCTTCTCCAGCTCTCTCGTAGCTCCCTTCAAGTCCATGACTAAAAGGTGTCTGTGTGAGGCAGAGGGGTAACTTCTGCAGCACAAGGTGCTCCTGGTTTGTGTGAATGGGGTGGGAGGAAGAGCCAGAGCCCCTCCACCTCCTCATCCTCGCAGCAGCTCGGTGGGTGCATGATAAACAACTTCGAGGAAGTGTTCAAATCCTGGAGGTGGGGCTGGCAGGGGAAGGGAGGCCATAATTGCAGGGGAAAATAATGAACTGCACCCTTCCTGCAGCATGCAGTGGTCTAACAAGAACCAGAAAATTAATTATCTGCTGTAATTAGTGTAATGACCTACACTATCAGAGGTTATTTACAGCAGGAATAAAACTTCCCCCTATAAACGTCAGGCGGTGCCATCGGAATGTGGAGGCTGCAGCAAGCCCTGCAGGGCTGCAGGCAGGAGCTGGGGGCAGCACACGGTGCAGGTGCCAGCGTGGGTCCCCCTGGCAGGGCTCTGTTGGCCCTGGCACTGGGCAAGATCGGCTCTCACGTTCCCTGCTGCCCTGTGTCACCCAGGCTCGGCCCCTGGCTCTGCTGCTCGGTGGAGGCTGGCCCTACCTGAGCCTGTCCTGGGCGGGATTTGCCATCCTGGGGGTCGTGGCTCCTGAGCTGCCCCTGCCAAGCAGTGCCTGTGTGCCTCTGGGGCGCAGGGGATGCTCAGATCTTGCTGTTCCCGTGGGTGAGCACAGCCTGCTCTTCCCCCATGCCCAGGAAGGTCCTTTCCCTGCCGGAGGCACACGCCAGCTGCGCCTTCACAGCTCAAAATGGAGACATTAGGCTGCTATTGTCCCCCAGCCCAACGCCCTCCTGGCTCTGAAAGGGTCCTTTGCTGTGCCCAGAGTGCTTGAAACAGGTCCACAAGCGGTGTGTGCCCAGCGTGGTGCACAGGCAGCCGGAGGGTCTTGCCGTGGGGGCAGAGAATGGCAGCTCACCCCCTAAGGGCAATATTGTGTGGCTCTGGGCCTCTGGAGGGTGTTTGCAGAGAGCCACAGAATGGTTTGGGTTAGAAGGGACCTTAAAGACCATCTAGTGGCAAAGCCTGTGCCATGAGCAGGGGCAGCAGCTGTGCCAAGCCCCAGGCAGCAGCAGGGCTGTGTGCAAGGGAGGTGTTTGGGGCTGCTCTGGGAGGCAGCGGCAAGCTCTGGCTGCCGTCCGCTCCTCCGCTCTTGTTGCTGTCTGACGCCTCCTGGCCAGGCTCCTGGCTCAGGTGCTGCTGGTGGGGTGTGGAGGGGTCCCGTGGGGGAGGCAGGATGACCCTGCTCTGGGGTGCTGCCCAGTGCCATCTGCCACGGAGCAGGTGGGAAGCTGGTGGTGAGTTCCCCGGCGCCGATGAGGCAGGGGAGGCCGGGGGGAAAGTTCTGAGCGCGGGGAGGGTAACCTGAGAATTCCTTGACATTTGAGAGTGGAGGATCATGACTGCTGCATTATTAACGCTGCAGAGATAAAATGCCTCACCTGTCACTGAGAACTGGCATCAATAATTCACTCTGGCACCTGCTGATTGCAGGGAAAGCAGCACTGGCCCAAACTCCCTGCCCAAGAGCGGTGCTGGGGCCGTGCTGGTGGCCGAGGCTGCAGCCAGCCCCCACACCATGCCTGCCCTGGTGACACCACAGCTGCAGGGCTGGGCCCAGTTCTGGACTCCCCAGTTCCAGAGGGACAGGGATAGACTGGAGAGTGTCCAACAGAGGCTATGAGGGTGATGAAAGGACTGAAACATCTGTCTGAGGAGGAAGGGCAGAGAGCCCTGGGGCTGTTTAACCTGGAGAGGAGAGGCTGAGAGGGATCTGATCAATGTCTGTAAATGTTTGAGGGGTGGGGGGCAAGCAGCAGGGGCCAGGCTCTGTGCAGCGCTGTCCTGTGATAGGACAAGGGGCAATGGACACAAACTGGAACCCAGGAGGCTCCACTTCAGCATGAGGAGAAACCTCTCTGGTGTGAGGCTGCTGGAGGCCTGGAGCAGGCTGCCCAGAGAGGTTGTGCAGCCTCCTGCTCTGGAGCCTTTCCAGCCCCACCTGGATGTGTTCTGTGTGCCCTGCCCTGGGGGCTGCTGCTCTGGCAGGGGGCTGGGCTGGATGGTCCTCAGAGGTCCCTTCCAACCATTCTATGGCTCTGTGACTCCCCAGTCCCTGCTCCTCGCTGCCTGCCCACACGTGGCCGGAGAGGCTGAGGTCACCTCCCTGAGGGCTGCCAGGCAGGGTCAGCCGAGGGCAGCAGGGCCTGGCATCTGCACAGTGCCCAGGGGCACTGAGCAAGGGACAGGCAAGGGGCTGCTGCTGCTGCTGCTGCTGCTGCTGCAGCAGGGTCTGATGTAACCTCGTTGTGTAAACAGAGCAGAGCTGGGGCTCTTGAAACCGAGAGCTTGTTCCTTCCAACAGGCCCTTAATGTAATTTGAATGTACAATCGAGGGTTTTTATGGCTTAATGCTGCAGTGTTTGTGGTGCATCCTGGAATTTAAGTGTCTTAAAGGCAATTATTGTTAATTGCTCACACGACTCTGTAAACTCAGCCAATTAAAAAAAAGTTATTAACTTTATAAAATATCACAGGCGTCCCAGGGAGCAGCAGCAGCAGCAGCCAGCAACAGCCCCAGCAGGCAGAGCTGCGTGCTGCAAGGTGCCTGGCTGACACCTGGGGTTCCTGCCTCCCTCTCCCCAGCCCTCCCCCCCTGCCCCTGAGTGATTCGGGAGCGCCCTGCCCCGCGGCTCGGCAGAGCCCGCACGCCCCGGGCCCGGCTTTCGCGGGGAGGGGGCGGTATGGGATCAGAGAAGGACCTCCAGAGATCCAACCCCCGAGATCCAACCCCCCTGCCGGGGCAGGGCACACAGGAAAGCATCCAGACGGGTTTTGAGGCTCTCCAGGGCAGGAGACTGCACAACCTCTCTGGGCAGCCTGCTCCAGGCCTCCAGCAGCCTCACACCAGAGAGGTCTCTCCTCATGCTGAGGTGGAGCCTCCTGGCTTCCAGTTTGTGTCCACTGCTCCTTGTCCTGCCACAGGGCAGCACTGCAAAGAGCCCTGCCCCTGCTTCTTGCCCCCCACCCCTCAGATATTTATAAACAGCCATAAGACCTCCTCTCAGTCTTCTCTTCTCCAGCCTAGGCAGCCCCAGGGCTCTCAGGACTGCAGGCAGCAGGGCACTGAGCTGCTTGGTGCTTTGGGAAGCGGCTTCCAGGGCTTTGCTATGGACTCACCTAGAAACCTCACTCCCTGTGCTGGAAACACCCTGTGGGGCCCCAGTGACCTTGGGGAGCCTCTGAAGTGGGGCACAAAATGAACAGAAGCCTCTGGGGAGGGCGAGTGGGGCTGGAAGATGGTGAGTGAGGGGTCAGGACCCAAGGGGACATTCCTCCCTTCGGGGCTTGCCCCACACCCCCTGCTCCCTGAGCTGGGGGCCTCTTGCCGACCAGGGATGATGATTGGAGTCTTACAGCCTAATGCCAGAATTTACAGCCAGGGATTTATTGTCCCCTGATTGCTCTCTGCTGCCATTTAACTCATGCCCTGGAAGAGTTATTTAACACACAGCAAGTGGAGTTGTGCTGAGGCTGCTGCATGCACGTACAGCTCCAGCCTCCTCCTCTCATTTGCCTTCTGGGACTGAAATCCTGCTGTGTGTGGATACAAACTCTGCTGGGCCCAGGAGGATTTTGGTTGGAGCTGCCTGGATTTGGAAGGACATTCCCCTTCCCAGGTGCCTGCTTGGCCATTTCTCCTCACAGTGCCAGCTGCTCCTCACCCTGGCCCAGCCCAAAGCCTCACTCAGGTGAGAGCTGGTGGAGTGCTCCCATGGAAGAGAAGGGGTGGATGGGGTCTTCCAGCCAGGACCCTTCCAGCCTGCACGAGGAGGGCTCTTTCTCCCTTTCCATTCTGCTGCTTTTCCAGTGGAAAATCAAATGGTCTGTAGGAAGGAGAAGAGATGAGCAGAAAGGAAACTTTCTCTCAGCTGAAGACAGAATGGCACAGGCTGCTCAGGGAGGCTGTGGATGTGCCCTCCCTGGAGGTGTTCAAGGCCAGGTTGGATGAGGCCTTGAGCAACCTGGGCTGATGCAAGGTGTCCCTGCCCGTGGCTGGGGGTTGGGACTGGGTGAGCTTTAAGGTCCTTTCCAACCCAAAGCATTCCATGATTCTAACTAATGGCACTTGGAAGCCAGCAAAGGAGCCTGGCTGAAGGCTCTCTCCTCTTCCCTGCTGGAAGCAGAGCAGGGAGACAAGAGGCTGGCAGGCAAGGGACAGGTTTGGGAAGAGACCCATCCCAGGCAGGGAGGCATCAAGCAGCTCATGTAAGTGGTGGTGGAGCATGGTGGCGTAGCACAGAGCCACAGGAGCTGGGCTGGACTGGGAGAGGGCCTGGGAGCAGCTGGGGCTCGGGCACCGCGGGGAGCACCCCCGCGCCAGCTCTGCCGACGGCTTGGAGCCGACCTGGGCACACGGCTTGGGTTTAGGATTGTTCCAGGCCTGCCTAATTGGCTCTTGGGCTCCCTGTGCAGGGCGGCCAGTGCATCTTAATGAGGGATGCTCAAAGCCTGGCGGTTTTTTTCCCTGGGACTAGAGGGAGGTGGTGTTTAATATTCATGTGTAGCTCCGCTCATTTGAAAGGTAACGAGGGAGTTGGGTTCCCTGCTGGCAACGCATCGTGATGGGATCTGGGCTCCTAAATCACCTGAGCCTCGCGGTGATGCTGGGCCGGGCTGGGCTGCAGGGGGCAGGGCTGGGCTGGGCCGGGCCGCAGGGGGCTGCCCCACAGGCGTGGGGATGGTGAGGTCTCCTTTGGTGCTCAGAGTGGGCTCTGGGGAGTGCTTTTTTCATAGCACTCGTGGTCAGGATCTGGCACACCTTGCCACAGGCAGCCGTGCAGGTCGAGTTCTTAGCCCAGAGCAGGTGGATGTTGACACAGCAGGGAGATGCTGCCGAGCAAGAAAAGCTTCTGAGTGCCTTCAGACAGAGCTGTTAAAGCCCTTGCTGCAGGCAGGACTTCAGCTGCACCTTGGCCCTTAGGGTCACTCCACGCCTGCCCACACTGCCATCTTTTGTGCTCCCCTGCCTAGGGCCAGGTGCTGGACATGGGCAGAGGCAAGAGATGCTGGGGAGGCTGGGTGCTGGGAGGGCAGTGTCCCCTCCCCGCTCGCTGAATCAGCCTGGCCTGGCCAAGGAGGCATTTGTGAGCCCTGCTTGTTGGGAGGAGCAGCAGATAGCCATGGGGAGCAGAGCTTTGCTTTCCATCTGTTCCCCTGCCTTTGCTGCCATCCCCACCTCACCGTGCTTGGGGAGGATGGGGGGGAGGAGGAGGTGCTGGGGCTGCTGTTGGGGTGGACCTCTGGGCATCCTGGCCGGCCTGTGTGCACGCAGCAAAATGGTGGCTCCTGGAGCCTTTCTGGGGCATAATTCTGTTGGGCAGATGCCAGCTGCCCAGAGGGGACCAGGCCAGTGTCATCTGCTCTGTGAAACCCTCTCGCTTCCAGCCCACCCCCATCACGCCCGCACAGGCCCTGGGAGCCCTGAACACCGTCCTTGTGCCTGGCTTGCTGGAGGATCTCGCTCCTGTTTATGGCAAAGATGCCTTCCATGGTTCCCTCTCCCTGCCTGCCTCCCTCCTGCTCTCCCTCATTGTCATTTTAGCCTAGATTAAAGGCGCTGGGGCGCAGCGCTGTGCGCATGATCCGAGCGGTGCCTTTTCACAGCACCGCGCTGATGCCAAGCAGTAATGACAGGTTCAAGCTTTTCTGCATCACAAATGAACTGCATGCAAATGGCTAGTCCTGAGCGGAGAATAATTGTCAGCACCCGGGCTCCTGCCTCCGCCCATCGGCTCCACCTCGCTCTCCGCAGGGGGAGAAGCCCTCAAAGGGTTAAACGGGGGCCGGCCCCGCCGGAGCTAGCGGGGAGCTGCCGTTTCCACTCTGCTAGAGCCCAACCTGTTAGTGCAGAGCTGTGTGAAGAATGTCAGGGATTTGTTCCAAGCGTTATCGAGATGTGGCTTTACATCTGTAAATCCTTTTACGCATCGCAGCTCAGCCGTGAGGCTTCCCCACGTGACGGGCAGTGCTGGCTGCCTGGCACGGGCCGGGCCTGCCGCCGTGCCCGGGCGGTGCCAGCCGCACGCATCCGGGACGTGGTGCTGCTGCCTTCAGGGCGCTCCAGCTGGGAGGGGAAGCACCCCCGAAATGTTGCTGCTCCTCACCTAAAGCTGACCTGCTTGCTCTGCTGCACCAAACCATCCCTCTCCGAGCTGCTTGGGCGCTCTGATGGTGCCCACTGGCGCCGCTGGCACCGCCGCGTCCTCACTCACGTGGTGGATGCAGACTGGACATCGGGAAGAAATTCTGGACAGTGAGGGTGGGGAGGCACTGGCACAGGTTGCCCAGGGAGGCTGTGGCTGCCCCCTCCCTGGAGGTGATCAAGGCCAGGCTGGATGAGGCCTGGAGCCACCTGGGCTGGTAGGCGGCGTCCCTGCCCGGCAGTGCCTGTGTCCCTGTGGATGATCTTCAAGGGCCCTTCCAGCCCAAACCATTCTATGATTCCATGAATCCTGCCTGCCTTGATGATTTTCATTCAGAAGCCAGAGGTGGGAGGCCCACAGCCAGCGTTAGCTGCGCCCTGGAGAGCTTTTCCAGCCTGTCAGCAGAGGGTTTGACTTGGTGCTGTTTGCC
This sequence comes from Colaptes auratus, assembly GCA_015227895.2. Lineage (NCBI taxonomy): Eukaryota > Metazoa > Chordata > Aves > Piciformes > Picidae > Colaptes > Colaptes auratus. The sequence goes on along the minus strand of JAAWVA010000040.1, from coordinate 1,624,715 downwards.
CTTCTACCAAGCTCTCACCAGCAGGACTGAATTTAGCAAGTGCCTGTGCCAGTCTCGGGCACCACCAGGCAGAGATGCTCCATCATTCACTGTGATGTGTGCTGATGAGGGGGAAGGGGAAAAAAAGAGCTTGTTCATCCATCAGCAGCTCAGCACCGCTGTCTCCAGGTGAGCAATTTGCCGGCGTTACCCTGGTGTCACTCATTAGACACGAGATGTAACAGTTCTCATTTACTCTTCGGGCTTCCTGCCACTCAGTTACTGCTGCCTTTGACTCTGCACACCAAACTCCAGCTCGTTTGGAGCCTCTGTCGAGTTCCCCTTTCAAATTCCTGCTCGTTAAGCCCGGGCCCAGTGTGTGGGCTGGAGGCACAGGAGAGGGGTTGGGAAGCCAGAATAGGGCCCTGGTGCCTGTTGCCATTCAGCTTTGCGGAGCAGTGTGAGTGCGTTTCAAAGCCTGAGAGGGAAGCAGTTCCTTCCCTCCCATCACTAGGTCTGAACTTCACCAACTGCCTTGGCTTTGGCTGCATTTTGGCTCTGTTTTTTGTGACAGAGTTCTGAGCTTTGACTGAGATCTGAATCTTTGCATCCAGCTGGGTTGATGGTCGTGGCCCATCCAGGGGTTTTTATCGACTTGGGCATAAAAGAAGGGGGGCAGAAAGCACAAGGGCTCTGTTTCCTCTGAGGAAGCAGAACCAGGGCCTTGAGTGAGTGTTCTGTGGCTTGAGCAGGTGCTTAGTGGCTGGAGGTTTGCTCATGTCTGAGAGCAGCAACCCCTGAAGGTGCAGGTGTGGACATTTCAGTGGCAAACTCAAGTGTTTCCCTTCAGTGCTTTTCTCTGCTTCTGTCCTTAGATGATTTTAGCCACTCCTCTGGCTGGACACCAGGTGTGGGAGCAGGATGGAGGGGAAGGTGAAGCTAAGGCTGCTGCCAGCTCACAAAGCTGCCCTGCATGCAGGGATGGGGCAGCTATTTGCCATTCCATGAGCTCCCAAAATGTCCTGCAGTGCTCCTGGCTGTTGAGGCTTGCAGCTAACCAGGGCCTGCAGAGCCTGATCTGTGCCAGGGGCTCATGTGGCCATCAGCAGAGCTCATTGCTGCCCACATCTTGCCACCCTGTTTCTGTGGACAGGAATTGTCCTCTTTGTTTGTAAGGATGTCCCTCCTCTTTGTCTGTCCCTTCCTGCACCACCTCGAGTGTCCTGCCCTTGCTGATTTACAGGCACTGTCTGAGGATGGATATCAGGCTTGACATGGACATAGAGCCCAGCCACTTGAGTAGCACCAGTCAGAGCTGTGGGATGTGTAAGCAATGCCCTGGGAACGATCCTGCAGGATGCAAACTGGGAAAGTGGTGTTGGGAGTGCTCGGTGGTGTACTGAGACAAAGCAAAAGCCAAGCTCCTTGGAAGCTGCTTTTATGTCTTCACACCACTGCTTGAGTTGTCACTGCAGCTGAGCTCCTTGGGAGGGGGAGGCTGAGGAGCAGCCATCTATGACCTGATAGGGGAGAAGGTGATAATCCCTAGGATGTCTCTGGACACGGTGCTGGGAGATCAGTGTCTGTCTTGGACACCACGGCAGGGGCTGAGTTCTTCACCCCGAGCAAGGGGATAGCCTGTGGGGGTTTGTGTGGTTTGAGCTGGCTCCAGTCAGAGGGGAGGGAGTGGTGTTGAGATCTGCATTACAGTGATCATTCTGCAAATTCCAGAGCATTAGTGTCATTAAAATGTCAGGCTGCTATCTTCCTCAGCGTTAGAACTCTTAATGCACTTTATCCTTTTGAACTCCTGGTGCTCCAAGTTAAAGCACGAGGAGGGGGGAAAAGTGGTTACAGAGCAAGAGGATTAACAGAGAAGGAAAAGGGGAAGCCCTGCTCCAGGGCTGCTGGGCACAAAGCTTCCTTTAGTCTTTCAGTCAGGTGGAACTCCAGCAAGCTGTGCTCGTTTCTGTGACAACAGCCTGAAACTTGCTCGTGCTGCCCAAAGGGAGCTGCAGCAGCAGCCCTCAGCTTTCTGTGCTGTTGGAAGAGAGCTGCTCTGGTTGGACCTGGCCAATAATCCCAGGTGTCAGCACAAATTCCTTCTGTCCCACAGCCAAGTGGCAGGAGCAAAGGTCTCCTGTCCCTTCAGGTGCAAAGCTGGCCCAGGGCTTGTGGCTGTTGGTGGGCTTTGGTATAGCCAGGTGATCTCTCGGGGGAGAAACTGATCAGGGAAAGGAAAACTATTGCTTGTATCTCCACAGTGCATGTGCTGGGTGGTTGTGCTGCTTCTTCAGACCATCTTGGATGGCACTTCCTACTCCTCGGAGCTTCCCAGGGAAGCCTCTACATCCGTAGGTGGAAATATGCCTGGCAGCTGGAAGGGTTTTGTGGGGAGGATGAGCTGAGAGGCTGAATTCCCTCCCTCTGCTGCCTTGTCAGGCTCAGAGCCCACAGAGTGCCACCACCTCGGGCAGGAAACCCCCGCTGCTGCCGGGGGTGCAGGGAAAGGACCCAACCCCCGCAGCCTCAAAGGAGGGCGGGGGTGGGGGCGAGGCGCTGGCCGTGGTGCTGGCCGCGACGCTGGCCAGCGCTGCCTCCCTTGGCCGCTGGCCCTGGTGCTGGCCCGCCCGGCGGCCCTGAGCCGCTCTCCATGGTGCTGACCGACCCGCGGCACTCGTGGCTGCCCACCGGCCCTTGGGTGCTCGCAACAGACCCTGCCCACGCTAAGCCTCGGGTTCTGTCCACCTCTCCCAGCCCATGGAGTGTAATTGTGCCCTAGCTCCATCCCCATGCCACGACCCCGGGGGTCCTGCCTCCCCCATCCCTGCTAGGCGAGGCCAGGCAGTGCTGGCTGACAGCTTTGGGCAGCTGTGAGGTTTCTCATCTCGATTTGTGTCGCCTTCAGAGTCGTTCACCGGGACACCCGGAGTTTGCTCGGTGCCCAGGGGCGGCAGTAGGCGCTCTGGAGCCCAGGGGGCCTGCGCTTTGCACTCAGCTGCTCTTTGGTGCCACGGTCAGGAGGGTTCTCCCCAAACCTCGCTGGCTTCCCGCCCACTGCTGCTTTCAGTGCCTCTCCTCACACAGCAGCAGAGAGGAATCCAGTCCCCAGGCAGCGAATTAGGAGGTGGTAGCTGCTCATTTTTCATCTCTCTGATAAAAAACAAGAAGGGGGGCGGGGGGGGGGGGGGAAAGCCAATCTAATGCAATCATCAAAACCAAAGCTGCGTTCTCCACGTCTCCACCATCAGGAATGCCTCTTGCTGCTGCTCTCTTCTCCCTCCTACCCCCAAAATTCTTGAGGCCTCAGCAGTGCTTAAAATCTGGTGGAGGTTTACTTGTTTGGATGCCAGCAAAGGGGTGGGAGTTTGAGTAATCTCCAGGGTCACAACGCTGCTCTCCCTCGACAAAAACCTTCTTCATTTGGAAGCAGCAATGTTGCTCTTCCAAAGGCATCCTCCTGAACGGGCTTGGGTTGGTTGGGGGGGTGGGTTTGCCATGTCCTGTAGCTGAAGCTATTACAGCTCTTGGGAGATGTTGCCTGGCTTTGGCAAGCCCTAACCCTTGCATTTATTGCCTGTGTGTGGCCCCAGCCAGCCCCCCCCCCCCCGGATAATTTTGTTTAGGGCCGTGGTGAAATTTGCCTTCAAATCTGAAATTGAATCCATTCTCTGCTCTCAGCAGCCCTGATGGGTTTCTGCCTCTCTCTTTCCCAAGGATGTTTGCAGTTATTGATGCTGAGTGTGGCTATTTATCACAGACAATACAGAACAAAGAAGAATTTATTAATAAGTCTCCCGTTCCCAGATGCTTTCTCCAGGAACCTCAAGCAATGCTATTTTCTCCTTGCCCCATTTATATCTACATCCTTTTGCTCCTGTCCAGTCAGATTAAAGGCTTGCTGAGGAGCAGGGGTGGCCCTGGAGCATATGGATGTGTCGGGCTCAGAGCAGCAAGGGAGGCTGGCCAGGGGGCAACGACACCGGGTCCAGCGAGGCTGGCGCCTCGGTGCGTGCCGCAGCGGCAGCAAGGCTTTAGGGGGCTTGCCCTGCTTGGCTCTTGGCACAGGTTAGTTTGCATCAAGCAAGGAGGATGTTCACAGGCAGGGGGTCTGCTCTGTGTCCTGCTGGCTGGCAGGAGCAACTCTGGGGGACAGGCAGCATGTACTGAATGCCTTTGGCCCTTCTCTTGCTGTGCTCACAATCAGATCCTGCCAGCAGCCTCGGTGGGAGCCTGGGTACAGGGTTTGCCACCCATCCTCCTCCTCTTAGCCTCCCTGGGCGGTGGGCTCAGCAGCAGCACAGGCCAGAGGATGTTTCGTGGGAGCTCCTCCTGGAAAACTCGAGTTGCTGATGTAGTGACACTGGTTCTTGCTGCTCTGGAGAAAGGGAAGGTGCCTGGGGAAGTCCTGGTGGTTCTCTCCCCTCGTGCATGCTCACGCTCTAATTAAAGGTCAGTCTCCATCTGCATGCAGAGCATCTCGCTCCTTCCCTGGGCTGCTCATCAGCAGAGGGCTGGTTCCCGTCTGACCAAGCCCTGGCTGCAGCACTCACCCCCGGGCTGAGAGGACCCTCTCCCACTCCTGGCAATCCAGCAGAGGCCATCGTGTCTCAGCCATCGGGGTACCCTTGCCAGCGCCGGCAGGGGAGGGGGGGAGAGAGCCCCTGTGCCGCTGCTCCCGCTCTCCAGCCCCCCAAGATGAGTGCTAGGCATTTATAGGTTCTTCTCCATGGATACATGTGCGGGCACGGTGGTAAAAATACACCCAGGCACGAGTATATTTATCTGGAGTGCGGTGGAGCCGGAGCAGGCTGCGAGCTGATTCCCCCCGGGCGAAGCAGCAGCCTCCCCCCCGCGCCCCCGAAGGGGAGCTGCACTGATAATTACTGCAAATATTTTGAATACAGAGCTCATCACGGGCCTTTGTCACCGTGACAGGCAGTGACCTGAGATGCATTTCTCCTTTCTTAACGTACCCGGAATGTGTAATTAAGGGGTGACTAAAGGAGTCGTTATCAGTCTTTGTTTCCCGATGCGGCAGGCGCTGAGGAAACGCAGCCCCCTCCTTCCCTGCCTCTCGCTTCCCCACGGTAGATGTGGGGACTGACATTTGCTCTGCGCTTCCCATCCCTCTGGCACGGGTCCTGTGCTTCCAGAGCCTCACTCCCCGCTGGCTGCAGCTTGGCCCAGGCCCTGAGCAGTCACTGCTGCCCAGGGGAAGGCTGGCGGCCGGTGGTCAGCTTGCATGAGAGGAGCTGCAGGTGTAGGAGGAACTGCTAGGAGGGCACAGGGGTGCCAGCACCCCAAAGGCCCACAGCTGGGGACACTGGGTGTGGGCTCACCAGCAACAAGGGGTGGGATCAGAGGATCAGAGGATGTTAGGGGTTGGAAGGGACCTTCAAAGATCATCCAGTGCAACACCCCCTGCCAGAGCAGGAGCAGAGAATCCAGCACAGGTCACACAGGAACACATCCAGATGGGGCTTCAAAGTCTCCAGAGAAGGAGGAGGAGGAGAAGGAGGCTGTGGAAGTAGCACCCTTGCAGCACTTGACCTTATAGTGGCCTTCCAGTACCTTGAAGGGCCTGCAAGAAAGCTGGGGAGGAACTTTTGACAAGGGCTTTGCTGTGGCAGGGTGAGGGGCAGCAGACTGAAGCTGAGAGAGGGTAGATTTAAACTGGAGATTAGAACTAAATTCTTGCCAGTGAGGGTGGGGAGACACTGGAACTGTCTGCCCAGGGAGGCTGTGGATGTGCCCTCCCTGGAGGAGTCCAAGGCCAGGCTGGAGGAGGCCCTGAGCAGCCTGGGCTGGTGGGAGGTGTCCCTGCCCAGGGCAGGGGGTTGGGACTGGATGACTTTTAAGGTCCTTTCCAACCCAAACCACTCTGTGATGAGAAGAGGCCCAGAGGGCAGGTTGGAGGAGGCAGGACAGTCGCAGGGAGAGGCAGGAGCTCCTGCAGTGCTGCCTCTGCAGCTGCACGGCGCTGGGGCTGGCCCCACGCTAGCAGGAGGCTCTGCCACGCTGGGGGAAATGTGGCGTGACAGCACCTGAGCGTGGCTACGTGCAGAGCAGCGGGCTGGGTGCTGGGGCTGGGCTGCACACATCAGCACCCCATCAATTATAGATCTCTGCTTCCCTTGCCCTGGGCAGGCACTTGGAACCGGGGCTGGTGAAGCAGATGTGGAAAGGTTGGGAGCAAGAGAGGAGCTCGTGAGGACAGGGGCTCTCAGCTGGGGTGGTTTCTCATCTGGAGAGGGCAGGGGGGTGGCAGTCCTCCCTGGGCAGCCCTGCTGTGCTTTCTGACTGTCCCCTTGCACCTTTTTGTGGTGGGACCCTCACCCCTCTCACTGCAGCAGGGGGAAGGGCCACAGGGTCCTCCTGCTCCTGACCAGGCAGCTCTAGAGTCATAGAATGGGTTGGGGTGGAAGGGACCTTCAAGACCACCCAGTGCCAACCCCCTGCCAGGGGCAGGGACACCTCCCACCAGCCCAGGCTGCCCAAGGCCTCATCCAGCCTGGCCTTGAACACCTGCAGGGAGGAGGCAGCCACAGCCCCCCTGGGCAGCCTGTGCCAGGCTCTCCAGATCATGGGAATCACAGGGACAGATCCTGGGCTGGCTGCAGGAGCCTGACAGCCACCGACCCCTCCTCAGCTTCGCCTCACCTCTTCCCTTGTGTGTCTCACTGCTGCAGCCAGCTGCCCTCACCTGGCAGTGCCGCCTCACCCCGGGCAGGGTTTTCACTGCCAGGCATCATTTGCCTCATCTGAAAACCACTTGCAGAAGGAATTCACCTCCTGCAAGCAGTCTGTGCCGAGGAAGAGGCATTTTCCGTGTGGGCTCGCTCGGGAGGAGCTGGCTGCAGCTCAGGAGCTGGCTTGGGCCCATCCTGCACGAGGAGGAGATGGAATTCGTTTCCAAAATTAAATAAATAACACCCCAGCCCCCCCCCCCCAGCCCCCATTTCTAATACAATATGGCCCAGCAGTGAGCTCTGAGCAGGCTGCTAGGGCCGCAGCAGGCTCCATCTGTGGCATTTTAATATGCAGCATTGTCTCCCTCCTGCCTGTGCCCCCCCGGCCTGCCTCCTGCCCGGGGGAGCCAGGCAGGAGCTGCTGCCCCCTCCCCTGCTCGCCCCTTGGAGCGGGCAGCGAGCAGGAGCGGAGCTGGACGCCGCCGTGGAGCCCTGCCCCTCCCTTCCCAGGCACATTTGAGGATAATTGCTGCTGAATTCATTTTGCAGCCTCGTTTCTCCTCAGCCTTCCCCCACCCCCTCCTCCATATCTGCGTGGAAAATGGAAAAAGGGAGAAGAAATCCTCCTCAGCCGGCCAGATGGCAGCTGGGGGCCCTCGGCCCTGCCCCGGCGTTTGGAGGCTCCTCCTGGCCGGCCAGGGAGCAGAGCCTGGAGGAGGGACACCAGCACCCTGGCCCTGTCAGGCAGTGTCTGCCCCGGGCTGGGGCACAAGGAGAGGCTCTCCCGCAGCCACCACCCTCCCAGCACTGGGCTGGCTTTGGGCTGTCCCCCCTGGGCCTGAGCTTTGCAGCCTGACTTCTCAGCAGAGGTGGCACTGGGCAGTGTCCCCTGGGATGGCATCAGCAGAGCTGTGGGACTGCCCACGGGAGAGTGTTCATCACAGCGCTGCCTGAGGGCCTTGAAGCGCTGTGGGGAAGGGCAGAGAGGAGCCTCGACAGGTACTTGAGGAGCAGAAGCTCTGCCCCATGCATGGGTGGTGGTGGGGATCCGGGAAGAGGGAGATCCCTTCGAGGGAGCACTGGGGAGGAGGCTGGCAGAGCCCTGTCAGGATACACTCTGGTGCCCTGTGCCACCCTGTGCCCAACTTCTAGGAACCCTGGCAGCTCCTCCCTGTAGCTCTGGAGAACACACTTCACCTGCACTCAGCGCTGGTGAGGCTGCAGCTCGAACCCTGGGCTCAGGTTTGGGCTCCTCACTCCCAGCAGGACATTGAGAGGCTGCAGCAGGGCCAGGGAAGGGCAACAGAGCTGGGGAAGGGTCTGGAGAGCAGGGCTGGGGAGGAGCAGCTGAGGGAGCTGGGGGGGTTGGTGTGGAGAAGGCTGAAGGAGACTTCACCTCTCTCTCCAGCTCCCTGAAAGGAGGCTGCAGCCAGGTGGGGGTTGGACTCTTCCCCCTGGCATCAGGTGACAGAAGGAGAGGCAATGGCCTGGAGTTGTGCCAGGGGAGGGTCAGGTTGGAGAGGAAGAAAAATGTCTTTGCTGCCAGAGTGGTCAGGGCCTGGCACAGGCTGCCCAGGGAGCTGGTGGAGTCCCCATGCCTGGAGGGGTTCAAGAACCCTGTGGCCATGGCACCTGGGGCCAGGGCTTGGTGGCCAGGGTGGTGCTGGGTTGCTGGCTGGACTGGGTGATCTCAGAGGCCTTTTCTGACCCCAAACAATTCTCTGATTGACTCCTGACTGAGCAGCATCCCCAGCCCCTGCCCCTCTCTGCTCCTGTTCTCGCAGCCTGGCCTCCCACCTTATGTTTATCTCCTTCCAGGACTGCTGGCAGCAACTCCACTCTAGGCAGAAACTTAATTATCTCTCCTCGGGTAGCAGCAGGGCAGTGATTTATTGCTGCCTTTTGTTGCCATCCTCCCCTCACCTCTCTCTAATTACGCTCCAGAAGAGGCCTGTGCTCAGGTTTGCCACGCAGAGAGGCTGAGGCTGCTCTGCAGCTTTGCTGGAGCTGTGGAGCCCCTGTCTGGAAGGTGGTGCTGGGCAGGGACCTGAGCTGTGGCCATGGAGCTCTTGGTGGCCATGGAGCTCCTTAGTGGCTGTGGACCTGTCTCTTGGTGGCTGTGGAGCTCTCCCTTGGTGGCTGTGGAGCTCTCCCTTGGTGGCTGTGGAGCTCTCCCTTGGTGGCTGTGGAGTTCCCTCTCAGTGACCATGGAGCTCTCTGTTGGTGGCTGCAGAGTTCCTTCTTGGTGGCCATGGAGCTCTTGGCTATGGAGCTCCCTCTTGGTGGCCATGGAGCTCTTGGCTATGGAGCTCCCTCTCAGTGGCCACTGAGCTCTTCACTGCGGAGCTCTGCTCCTTCTTGGTGGCCGCAGAGCCCTTGGCCATGGAGCTCCCTCTTGGTGGCCCTGTCCATACAGCTGCCCAGAGAGCCCCCTGGTGCCACGGTGTGCTGGGAGGTTTGGGGGTGCAGGGGGGCCTGCAGTGCTGATGCTCTGTGGTGCTGCTGTGGTAGCTGATTTGCTCTACCACAATCACCCTGCGGAGGCAGCGATGCCCTGGCTGCGACGGCTCCCCGGAGCAGACTTGCTGGCTCCTCACAGCCTCTGCAACCGAGACCCAGAGTTTTCCTGAGCAGCCCTCTCATGCCAGAGGGTTTTCCCTCTCTCCCTCTCTCCTCCTCACTGATTTGGGTGCGTGCTGACAGCAGCATCCCCCTGCGGAGCATCCTCCCTGCTGCTCTCAGGCACCACGCTGTGCCCCCAGATCTGAAGGAAAGCAAAGAGGTTTGGGAAATGGCTTCTCCTGCCTGTGCCATCCACCAAGGCCCTGCTCTCGCTCTCTGGGGAGCAGGAAGGTGCCTTAATTATTCCTGCCTTCTGGAAGCGCCGTGGTAATTAGCAGCACTGCGGAGAGCAAGGCCTGGCCGGGCTTCCGAGCGCTCCGAGGAGGTGGAAGCTCCTCCAAGGCACAGCTGTCCCGGGAGCAGGGGAACACAGAGCTCTCAGGCAGCCCCCTCACCCTCTGCCCCCTCTCCTCGTTGTGTGGGATCAGGAGGAATGGGTGGGCACAGAAATGGTGCCTGGGAGGGCATCGTGTTGGTCTGCTGGAGGGGTCTGAACGTTGGATGTCCTGTGCAGGGCTCTGCTGCAGCCATTGTGCTCTGCTGAGAGCAGCTGGCAGGAGGCAGCGCAGTGCTCGCTTGGCTCTCATCTCTTGCTTGCTGTGAGCACGGAGGGGGCTGTGGCTGATGGGCCCTGGAAGTGCTGGGGGTGCAGGAGCCACCCCGCTGCAGCTGCCTTGTCCTTGCAGGGACGAGCTGGCAGCTCTGGTGCGAGTTCCATGAGAAACAGGGATGCTGCCCTGTCCAGCAGCTTAGCTCAGGTCCGCAGGAGCTGCAGCTCCTCCTCCTGGTGTCCAGGCGCTGTGGCCCGGCCTGACCCTTCCACCTCCAGCAGCTCGAATCTGTTGGCTCTGAACCCAGGCTGCAAACCTGGTTTGCAAGGAGCACCTCCGTGCGTCACAGCAGCTCTCCCTGTCTCGGTGGGGTCTGACCCACAGCCCTGGGCGCTGGGCACCTGGCACAGGCTGCCCCTGCGTGTGCCATGGGGGCCGTTGCTCTGTGCCTCGGGGGGCAGGGCTGGGCAGGACTGGGGCTCGGCATGCAGAGCAGAGCCCTGCAGTGAAGCCTTCTCTCTGCTTCTGAACAAATTGCTGATTATTTTTCCCCTCATTATTCATCTGACAGAGGAGCAGGTTGAGTAATTAGCGAGTGTGTGTGAACCTTGCAGTGATTTGGGAGGAAAGTGCTTGGGGAGGGGCTGGGAACTGGCCCTGCTGCCGCCTGTCAGTGAGGAGCATCGGCAGCCCCCCCCGGGCTGGGGCTCAGCTACTTGCCCCTGCTTGCTCCCCAGACCACCCTTCCAGCACAGCATCAGATGTGTGTGAGGCAGCAGCTGCTGGGAGCAGTGGCCAGCAAGGCTTGAAGAGCAGCTGAAGGGGTGAATAATGAGGACCCATCAGCTCTGACAAGCTCTGGGAGGTGAGAGCTGGCAGGGGCTGCACCAGGGCCGAAGTGCCAGCACTGCCATGCTGGGGAGGGAGGGGGGGAGAGCTGTGGCCCTGCCCCAGACAGAAGGGATGTGGGCTGGGGTTTCTTTGGGGGTTGGGGTGAAGGAGGCCTTTAGTAGGGATCTGGCACTAAGCTCATGAGCAGGGAGTGCCCCATGGTCTGTCACCTTTGGAGCCAGACATGTGAGGCTGGGTGCTGCGTGCCCAGGCTGGGTGCTGGGTGCCCCTCTGCAGCTTGTGCCACAGGCTCTCCCTTTGCAGAGCTCCTGGGGTGCCCCAGCCGCGGTGGCTTCCCAGCACGGGCTGCTGCCTCTCTGCCTCTGGAGCTGGCAGCGGGGCCTGAGGCTGTCCTGGCACAGCGGATGCTGGAGAGGCAGCACTGAACCGTGCAGAGCAGGAGGGAGCCGTGGGCAGAAGCCCAGTGGCTGAGGAGGTGTCCCCCCCGGCTGGTGGTGACGGCGTCCTCCCTGTCCTCCTCCTGGCCCCTGCCCCGGGCACTGCTGTGACCTGGCAGGGCTGGGGTGGGCACCTCTGGGAGCCTTTCACACTTGCATGAGGTGAGGAGCTCCATCCTGGGGGGCACTGCAGGGGAGCAAAGAGTGGCAGGAGCTCAGGTCTCAGATAAAGCTCGGGGGGGGGTCTGCACACATCTGCTGCTGGTCAATTATGGGGTCCCAGCTGCCAGGACCCCAGCACCCAGAGCACAGGGTGGGCGCACAGGGGGGGTGCAAAGGGTGCTGTGCAGCTCTGTGTGCCTTGGGATTGCTGGGAGAGAGTCCTGGGCCAGCCAGGGGCTGCAGGCCCTTCGCGGAGAAGGCTTTTTGCTCCTCCTCTTCCTGCTTCCCCCATGCCTGGAGGGATCTGCTCCCCGTTCTGCTCCCCAGGGACCTCCCTGCGTGCCGGGGCCGCCGTGCACTCCCCGGGCTGAGAGTCACTTCGTGCGCTTCCTGCTGGCACTGCTGCGAGCTTGGCTGCTTCATTGAATCCATTTCCACCCCGACCCTTGGCTCTCCTCTCCTCTGTGCCCCCAGTGCCCCGGGCAAGCTGGGAGGATGGCTGTGGGGCCACTTCCCTCCTCACCGGTGCTCCTCTTGCTTTGTCCTGAGGGAGTTCCCTGCTGGGGCTGCCCCTCTCCGTCGCTGGGGTTCTGCTGCTGCTTTCCTGCTGGGGGCCTGGCGCTGTCCTCATAGAATGATGGGGGGTGGGGGGTGGGAGGGACCTCTAGAGATCATCCAGTCTGACCCCCCTGCCAACGCAGGATCCCCTAGAGCTGCCCACAAGGGAACACATCCAGATGTGTCTTGAACCTCCCCAGATCAAAAGCCTCTGGGTGGAGCCTGATGGTGTTGGCAAGCTGCCGGGATCACGGCAGCGCTTCCTGCCCTGGCTGTTCCTTGCTGGGAGTCTCGGTGCTACCTGCCAGAGTTTATCAGCAAGGACTTTAAGAGGTGTCCAGAGGGTTGGTAAGGAGCCAGCAGTGCTGGGCAGAGACTTGGTGGGCACGATGCCATTTCCAACCAGTCTAAGCTGAGCCCTGGGAAACAGCAACCCCAGGAAGATGATGCAAGCCAGGAGGTGTGCAGTGAGAGTGGTCCTAGAGGCCCCCAGCTCCACCTCCCTGCCCCGTGGCTCCCTTCCATCCTGCTCTGCCCCAGGGCAGCATGGGCCTGGCCCACACTTGGCTGCTGGGCTCCCTCCACAGCATCCTGGTCAGGAGCCCCACCTGATGCCACGGCAGGACAGCTGCTGGGCTGCCGTTCTGCTGGGAGCAGAGGGTCCCCACTAGCAGGGAGAGGGCTCCCAGGGCTCTCCAGCACCGCTGTGCTCAGACCCCCCCGAGGGGGCAGGGCACCGCTGCTCCTGCTGCCAGTGCTGCTGAGTGAGTGCCCCCAGCCAGCCTGCTCTGCTCAGTGTAGCAGCAGCTTCTGGTCCAGGTGCCATGCCTGCAGATGAATTCTGCTAGATGAGCAGGTACCAGAGCTCTCCCAGGCTCCCCTGGCAACCCGTGCATCCGCTGGCGTGCCGCCTCCTCTCCCGGGGTCTGCAGCAGGGGCACGCTGAGCGCCGCTGCCCCTTCGTCCCCTCTGCCCCGGGGTGCTTTGGGTGCTGCTGCTTCTTGTGTGGTGCAGATGCTGATGCTGAGACCCCACAGCAGCCACAGCTCTGTCACAGCTGCTGGGCTGCTAACCAAAGCCACCGTGGCTGGGTTTGCTCTTGGGCCTCTAACTAGGTCACCACATTTGCCTTGTCTTAATAATTATTGATAAGATGTGGGGGGAGGAAGGGGCTGCTCCCCCTCCCAGCCTCCCTGCTCCCCAGAGATGCTCTGCAGTGGATTGATGCCTTCCAGGCTCAAGGGAGCGATGCAGAGGCAGCAGCAGGGTTGGTTCCTCAGCTGCTCCCTGAGCCTTCCCAGCACCTGGCTGTGGCTGAACGGAGGAGGGCTCCTGGCAGCCCACTGGCTCTGGAGATGTTCCACTCCCTGCGCCCCCTGGCAGGAGGGACTCATGTGCTGGAATCTGCCTGCCCTGAGGCAGAGCCAGCACGCAGGGCAGGAGGATTTGGGGTGGGTTCACTGGCGTGGGCGCTGCAGAGCAGCTCTGGGCGAGGGGGAAGGCAAGGCACAGACACAGGCAGCCTCTCGGAGCCATTCAGACTTCAGAGCTGCAGAGGAGGTTGTGTCCTGGGGATTTTTTTTTTCCTGTTGCTTTTTGCAGCACTAATGAGCAGGGAGGAAGTTCTGCTCTTTGTTCCAGTTGCATTCACTGATTTTTTTTTTCTCCTATCTCTTTTTCCCTTTCCCCTGGTGAGTGGGGAGGAGGGGAGGAGGCAGGGGAGGCTCTGCGCCTGCCTGCGCCGGCGCGGGGTGGGATCCTCCACTTCACTCCTGAGTTTTTAGAGTTCCTCTGGTGAGGCTTTTGGGTTTTCTCAGCAGATCCAAACAAGGCCTTGGCTTTCCCAGGGTAGGGCAGGGATTTGCAGCTCTCTTGCAGTGTTGTGCGTTGCAGAGGGAGCTTTCCGCCCTCGGGACGTCCCTCCTGGAGCTCCAGGAAGCTTCTCACTGTGTTGTCTGAAGTCACACAGCAGCAGCGGTGTCTGAGGGGCTGGGGGCAGGAAGCAGGGGCAGGGCTCTTGTCAGTGCTGTCCTGTGATAGGACAAGAGGCGATGGACACAAACTGGAACCCAGGAAGTTCCATCTCAGCATGAGGAGAAACTTCTTTGGTGTGAGGGTGCAGGAGGCCTGCCTGGAGCAGGCTGCCCAGAGGGGTTGTGCAGTCTCCTGCCCTGGAGGCTTCGGAGCTCCATCTGGATGTGTTCTGTGTGCCCTGCTCTGGCACGGGGGTTGGACTAGGTGATCTCTGGAGGTCCCTTCCATCCACTCTGTGATTCCTGGGGAGCCAGAGCATCCCCACCACCAGCAGTGTGGCCTGTTTACACTCCTCTTGCAGTGTGGCTGTGCAGTAGCAACCTGAGAGAGACCCCAGGCTGTGTGCTGGGCTCTGCTCTCCCATCCCTCTACTTCAGGGCTTTCACAGCCCAGCTCTTGTGTTCAGAGCCTCCTCTGTGTGAGGAGCAGAGTGAAGGGCAGGTGCTCCCCCAATGCCCTCATCAGGGCGTTGCAGGGCTGCTGTCTTGCCCAACCTCCCCCAGCTCTTCCCCTCCTCCCTACCTGAGGACTTCATCACAATGCAGCATGAATTTCATTAGCTCGTTTGTCTCTGGCGCTCGCAGCCAGGAGATAATTTAATCCAGAAGTGGCTTACAAGGAGGAGTGTGGTTGAGTCTGCAAAGCTTTAATAACCCCCTCGGGCTGCCCTGGGTAAAGCCAGGGCTGGGGCAGGGCCATGGGCACTCAGCCCCGTGCCCTCTGGACCTCGTTAGGAGGATCCTGCAGCACCAGGGAACAGCAGCGGCTCCAGGCTTCACCAACAGGCCAAAAGCTGTGGCCCTTCCCTGGCCATGTTCTCCTGCCAGCCCCCAGGACTGGGGGCACACTGCCAGCACACAATCATCCACTTGTTTGGCTTGGGAAAGTCCTCTCATCCGGTCCAACCAGGACCCAACACCACCGTGGCCACCAAACCCTGGCCACAGGTTCCTCCAACACCTCCAGGGATGGGGACTCCACCACCTCCCTGGGCAGCCTGTGCCAGGCTCTCACCACCCTCATGGGGGAGATCATCCTCCTGACATCCCAGTCTCACAGGATCACCAAGGTTGGAAGAGACCTCAAAGATCATCCAGTCCAACCTGTCACCACAGGACCACATCCAGTCTCAATCTACCCATTTCTAGTTTTGCCTCATCCCCCCCAGTTCTGTCACTCCCTGAGACCCTAGAAAGCCCCTCCCCAGCTTTCCTGTAGCCCCCCTCAGACCCTGGACGGCCACAAGAAGGTCTCCTCAGATCCTTCTCTTCCCCAGACTGCACAGCCCCAACTCTCTGTCTGTCCTCATAGGCGAGGAGCTCCAGCCCTCTGCTCATTCTCTGGGTGCCTTCCAGCACCTCCTTGCAGCAGGGGCTCCAGCACCCCGGGCGGGGGGCAGGCGGCAGGTCCCTCGTGCGTGCCCCTCCTCCCCCCTCCTCCCCAGGGGAAGGTTCGGTGAAGCAAGCTGCAGAGAAAAAAAAGAAGAGAGGGAAAGGGGGAAAAAAAAAAGGCAAAGAAAGGACTGATTCCATATGCTGCTAGTGGCCTGGTTAATTAAGATCCACAGTTCTCTGGGTAGGAAAAGCCGACCTATATTTACTGTATGTAGGAAGACATCTGTCAGCTCCACGCGCGGAGAGCCCCAGCGCAGGTTCCTCCTGCTTCCTGCAGCCTCGGATTCGCAACTGTGCTGAGGCTCTGATGCAGCCCAAGTTAATTTTAAGATGACTGTTACTATTCTCAACAGAAGGAAGGGCATATTTAGCCTCTCAGTACTCAAGGAGGCAAAACCCCCCTGCATGTTTCTAGTAATTTTTCCCTCACAGTTTGCACAAAACAACAACAACAAATCCTATTTGCTTGCCGCAGAAGAATATGTTCGGGGGGGGGGGGATCGGGAAGGAGATTCTTTTTAAAGCTGCAGATGGTTTCCACATAGTCCTCCGCAGCTCACTGCAGCTTTCCACCTCACTAAACCGGTTTGTAATTTAGCCCAGGGCTGTGGAGCAAGCGTTCTGTCGGCTCTGTTTGCCTCCCTCTCCTCCTTCACCCCCACGCTGCTTTCTGTCCCTCCTCTCTCTCTCTCCTCTCTCTCCTTCTCCCTCTCTCCTTCTCCTCTCTCCTCTCTCCTTCTCTCTCCTTCTCTCTCCTTCTCTCTCTCTCCTTCTCCTCTCTCCTTCTCTCTCTCCTTCTCTCTCTCCCTCCTCTCTCCTTCTCTTCTCTCCTCTCTCCTCTCTCTCTCCTTCTCTCTCTCTCCTTCTCCCTCCTTCTCCTTCTCCTCTCTCCTCTCTCTCTCCCTCTCTCCTTCTCCCTCTCTCCTTCTCTCCTCCTCTCCTCTCTCTCCTCTCTCTCTCTCCTCTCTCTCCTCTCTCTCCTTCTCTCTCCTTCTCTCTCCTTCTCCCTCTCTCCTTCTCTCTCTCCTTCTCTCTCTCTCTTTCTCCCTCTTCCTTCTCTCCTTCTCCCTCTCCTTCTCCCTCTCTCCTTCTCTCTCTCTCTTCTTCCCCATTGCAATGGGCAGCCCAGGGAGGTGGTGGAGTCACCATGATTGGAGGTGCTTAGGATGACACTTGATAGGGTGCTTGGTGCACTGGTTTAGTTGATGAGGTGGTGTTGGATGATAGGTTGGACACAATGATCTCGAAGGTCTCTTCCAGCCTGGTTTATTCTGTTCTATCCTATTCTATTCTTCACTCTCTCACTGCACAGCCAATGTCCTCTCCATCCCCTGGCCACCACTGCACAGCCAATGTCCTCTCCATCCCCTGGCCACCCAGCCTGTAGGCAGCCTGTGCCAGGAAGTCCCTGCAGAGCTAGGAGCTCGGTGGGGGTGATGTTATTTCTCAGTGGGGAAGAGGAGGCTGAGGGGAGGCCTCATTGCTCTCTACAGCTCCCTGGAAGGAGGTTGCAGTGAGGTGGAGGTTGGGCTCTTCTCCCCAGCATCTGGTGACAGAAGGAGAGGAAGTGACATGAAATTGTGCCAGGGGAGGGTCAGGTTGGAGAGGAGGAAAAATTCCTTTGGTGCAAGAGTGGTCAGGGACTGGCAGAGGCTGCCCAGGGAGCTGGTGGGGTCCCCATCCCTGGAGGTGTTCAGGGAACCTGTGGCCATGGCACCTGGGGCCATGGTTTAGTGGCCATGGTGGGGTTGGGTCCCTGGCTGGACTGAATGACCTCAGAGACCTTTTCCAACCCAAACAATTCTGTGATTCCATGATCCTGTCATGATGGGCAGGAGATGCTTTCTCCCTCTGCCCATCATCTGGTGGAAGTATATCAGGGGCTCACCCCTCTGATGAGGCTTTCTCACCCCTGGGCTGTGGTATGCACAGCCCTGGGAAGGCTAATGAGAGGAAGGACACACTCCCAGCCCTGTGCTCAGGCCTCTCCCCCCCTCCCTTGCCTCCCTGCAAGGAAACACAGCTTGCTTTTTTTTTTGCCTTCCCCCCCCCCTTTATTTCTTTGTTCCTTCATGGATCAGCATTATAATTACTGAGATGGCACTGCAGGGCAAAATGATCATTTGACAATGTAAGTGGGGGAAATAATTCTGGTGTTATCCTGCAGCCTGACTCTTACTCCAATTACACCACAACTCCTGCAGACTGGAGTGGGGGCAAAGAATTTCCTCCGCTGAGGGTGTTTGTCTCTCCCAGGTCTGATTGCAGATGGGAGGCTTTGGGGTCCCTCCTGTATCTTTAATAACCCAGGGCTGTTGATGGATGGCCAAGGACTGGAGTACCTGTTGTTTTCCCCTTTGTTTTCATTAGGTGTTCTCCATTTCTGTCATTCCTGGCGTCCGTGATGGATTCTTTATGAGCAAATATCTTGGGCAGAGCCCTTTGGAGTTTGTCTGCACAGTGATGTCTGCAGCAGCAACACAACCCAATTAAAAGACAACAAAACAGGGGGGGAAGAAGGAATTGAGGGGGGGAAAAAAACACACCCAACCACAAATCAGGACAAAGTCTCAAAATGGGGGAGACTCAAAATGATTGTTGGGCTCTGCTCAGCGGCTGGGGCCAAGGTGGGCAGGGTGAAGGCGGCTGGGAGGCATCCAGGTGGTCAGGCAGAGCCACGGCTTCACTGTGACCCCGGGCCGGGCACCTCGTAGGGCTGCTCGGGGGGGGCACAGAGTCACCAGGAGGTTAATGGCTGAGGCAGCGCCAGGGGGCTGCAGGATTTTCTTCCTTTGGGTGGGAACTGGCACCCACGGCGTTGGTGGTGCCGTGGGAGAAGCCTCTCCAGATGTGCATCCTCTCCCTGCCGGGGGGAGTGGGTCCGTTCTGCTCCCCACGCTGAGCTGCATCCCACGCTGCCAGCCTGGCTCTGGGCACCCCTCGTGCCAGGGCTGGGTACCACGGTGGGGAACTGCTCCTCGGTGCTGCGGCGAGGGTGGTGAGGGAGCCTGCTGCTGTCCCCTGCTACCCTGGGGCTGATGGAAATGAGCTGACAGAGGAGAGGCAGCATTAGCCTAATTATGGCCCTACGAGCTACCTCGGTGCTGGATTTTCCTTTCTTAGCGACTTCCTGTTTTCCTCTTTGAGATGCAAATTTTTGCACAGTCCTCGATCCAGATTCTCTTCTCATTAGCATGAAATCTGACGAGTTCCGCGGGTTTTTAAATAGCAAATTAAGGAAAAGAATTAACCGCTGCGCACAGAGTCACGGCGAAGCCCCTGCCACCGGCGGGGAGAGGAGCCGGAGGGGCTGCTGGGGACCCTGCTGTCCCTCCTCGGGCGTCCCTCGGCTGTGCCAGGCTGCTCTGCCTCGCTCTTGCATGGCTGAGCAGGAGGCAGGCGCCAGCTCCGCGGGTGCCAGGCAGGCAGAGCTGCAAGCATGGGGAGGACCGGTGGGCAGAGCCCCCTGCCCAGATCCCCAGCCCCACTGGGATGCCACCTCGAGCCCCCAGCCCACTCTGCACCAGAGCCCAGGCAGGACACGATCAGCTCATAGTCCGAAGCCTTTCCTTTTGCTTCCCCCTGGAAGATGAGGCTGTTCTACGCCGGTAGCAGAACCGATCTGTTGTCTTGCGACGAGCCTCATCCCGGTGGATTTTTATCGTTATTTATTTGTGTTTCTTGGTGCCTGCTGTCGTCTGTGCCCACCGCAGCTCAGCGCCGGGAGAGGGCTGCGAGCACAGCTGGTTTGCGCTGAATGTCACTCCGGGAACGTGCAGCTCCCCTCGGAACGGGCGACGCAGTCCTCGCTAGAGGGATGCGCCCAGTGCAGAGCTGCGGTGTTCCCCTCCCAGCCCCAGTGCCCTCCTGCCAACCCCGGTGTTCCCCTGCCAGCCCCGGGCTGGGGATGCCTTTTGCCTGCCGTCACTTCCCCCCCCGCCCCCCCTTCCCCAGGCTCCCTTCACAGCCCCTCCCTCCCCCCCTGCTTTCTGCCACATAATGAGTTTGATAAGAAATTGTCTCGTTAACAGGATTAGCCATGGAAATCTCTGGTCCCCTCCTATTCATTCTGTAATGCTCTTCAGCCTCTTCTGTAATTTTCTGCTGGTATTAGACGGCTCCGGACCACCTCGGGAGATTAATTCCTCCTCCTCCTGGGATAGTGCCAGCTCGGGCAGTGCCAGGGACCCCTCTGTGGGCCAGCCCTGGATCGGGGGCGCGGAGCTGTCCCCTGGCCCGGGAGAGTTCCTGCCGCTCGGTTTGTTCCGGGGAAAGTGGGTCAGTTTCAAGATCACGTCCACAAACAAACCGAAGTGTCCCCAAACGCAAGGCTCTCGCCGCCTGTGTCTGCAAAGAGCTCTGGGGCCTCGGAGGTGCATTAAAACCCAGCCAGGAGAGCCCTGCTCTCCTCCGTGCCCGCATGAATCCCATTCCCTGGGTCGCAGAGTCCTGGATTTCCTTCTAGGAAAGCTCCTTGCCAGCCTGGCCCTTTGCTCAGTGATTTCCCCTTGATTTAATAACTCCTGGCAGCCCCGCAGGACGCCTGGCTTCTGAGGGACTTAATGGGAAGAGATCTTCCCCAACGGTGAGTTTCCCAAGTCCTCCAACTCCCGAGCCTGTATCTGGGAAGCATCATCCAAGGCGGCAGCGACTGCAGGCTGCGAGTGGAGCGGGGAAGGTCCAGAGCCGCTGCTCAGGGTGGGGGGAAATAATGTGGGAGCAGCAATGCAGCAAGGGCTCGGCGCGCTCAGCTGGGGGGAAGTGAGCGTTTGTGATTTCCTGAAGCTGTGTTCACGCAGTCCTGCGCTTCCCCCTCCCCCCAAAATCTTCCTGTGCACAAAATGGGACCTTCTCTCTCCTGCTTTCCTTGCCCAGAGAGAGAAATGCAGATGGTGAAGCCGTTGCGGCGGGAGGAAAGTGACAGAGATGCTAATTGTGAGGTGGAGTGGAAGCTTTGGGGGCTAACGCTTGCTGTGGGACCAGGAGAGCAGGGCACAGGGCAGGAGCTCCAGCGGGGCCGTTCCCGCCCGGCAGATCCCTTGCGAGGGCAGGGATTGATTCGCCGACTTTTGCTCCCTGTGATGTGAGTGTTCCTGAACCCCTCGCTCCCTTCCTCTGCTCGCTGCCAACTCTTTGTCATTCTGCTGGGGATTCATTTTTGCCGTGGGGATGGCACCGGAGTGGCTGGGAAGAGGTCTGGAAAGGGTGGTCTGGCTGTGGTGCTCCCGAGGCTGCCTCCAACCATGGACTGCCACACGGATAGCTGATTACCAATCCCACAATTATTTCAGCGTGCGTTTTCCTGAGCCCCACCAAGGAAGTCCCTGGCTTCAGAGGCTGGCAGTGCTGTTCAGCCTGGCCACCACCATGGCAGCTGCTGTCGGGGGTCCCTTGGCCGTGGCGTTGTCCCAGCCCGGAGCCCCCAGTGTCCGAGGCACCCATCTCAGCAGGGCAGGGTGGAGATGCTCGGTGCTGTTCGTTGTCGTCTTGCAGGCTGGCAGTGCTGTGATGAGGGGACCAGCCCCGGGAGCTGTGTCCCTTCCTGCGTGCCGGGCAGGAGCTGCAATCCAGCAGTGCCAGCTGCAGGTCGCTGCTCTCCACAGCTATTGCAGAGGGTGACTCTCTCCAGCCGTCAGTCCAGAGGTCAGAGCCAGCCTCGGTGCTCAGAACCACCCACGGTTTCCTTTTGGGATGTGCTTGAGTTGTTGGCAGCCGGCTGGGGCTTGCCAGCAATTCCGTGACGCGTTCGGAGCCGATTCACTGGAGAGGGAGCCGGTGCTGAGCAGTGCCTGGCCGGGCTCTGCCAGGGGTGAGCCGGCAGAGGGGGGACGGATCTCATCCCCAGCTGAACCAGCCACGACCGGGTCCCTGGGGCACCCAGGAGCGGGCACCTGGCACCACGGCTGGCAGGCAGCAGTGTGACAGGGAGGTGACAGTGATATCCTCCTTTTAAACCTTGCCTTCTGCTTCTCTCTCTCTCTCTCTGTGTTTTGTTTCCCCTCTCCCTCTCAGACAAGCCATTTAAATGTAATTCCATTCTGAAAGCCTCTCCCTCATGCATGGCTAATGAGCGCAGGCAGCGCGCAGGCAGCGGCCCGGCTGGGATCCAATCTCGCCGAGTGTCGACAAGTCATTTGGAAGCAGCCCTGGGAGCGCGCCCGGCTTTATTACAGCGTAATTAGAAATAAAATCTTGTTGGGAGAGGAGAATGAGAGCCCGGCACTAATCCTGTCACGGGAGGAGATGGAGCCCTGCGTACAAAGGAGATTAGGGAGGGGAGGCGGAAAGCTCGTCACGGCTGCCCGACTTCCAGCCCTCCTCTGCGCTCCCCCTCTCCGGCTCCGCAGCTGCCAGCAGCACTGTGGCTGCCGTCCCTGCCTGCTCCTGCCTGCGCTCCTCTCGTCCCTGCCTGCGCTCCTCTCGTCCCTGTCTGTCCCTTCCCATCCTTGCCTGTGCTCCTGCCTCTCCCTGCCTGCACTCCTGCCTGCCCCTCTGCCTGCAGCCAGCCAGGAAGGGCATTCTAAGGAGGCTATGCTCACATCTGGGTCTCCAGGTCAGCGAAGCCTCTCTGGTGGGCTGCAGCCAGTTCCCCAGGATGAAAGGCAGCACAGGCAGACCCCGGAGCAGGCAGCTGCCCACACCATGCCCTTCCTAGGATGCAGCAGGCCAGGGACTGCTGCAGTCACAGCTTCTGGGGACCAGGTTTGTGAGTACCACACACCTCCCCTGGAACCTGGATGGCAGCAAACAGGGACATAAATCTGCTGCGTGTCACATGGCTCTGATTAAATTTGCATTGGGCTCAAGCTGCAGCTCCCCTTCGGCTCCTCTGGGGTGGATCTTTAATCTCAGCACCCAACACAGGTCCCTTCTGCCCTGGGGGGAACTGCAACCCTCCACACCTGGTGTTTGCTGTGGCACCAAGCAAGGCTCAGCCTTCTGAGACAAGAAGCAGCTCTGACAGCCCCCTCCTGTGCCTCCTGTCCCCTGCCCCAGCCGGGCACTGCATTCCCGGTAAGCCGCTCCATCCAGCAATGGCAGGGAGACGGGGCAAGGAGTGCCACGGAGGTTCCCAGCTGGGTGGGTTCGCTGGCCCACCCTGGGGAGGCTCCTCATGCCCAGGCCAACCCTGTGCCAGTCACAGCAGCAAAGTGCTGATGCAGCAGCAGTGGAAAATCCCAGGCTTTGTTCTTTGGGGCTTCCCCCTCCGTGCCTTCCCCACCCCAGGGGAGGTGTTTGTCACTTTAGCCGTGGCCAGAAATAGAAGCCAGCCGCTCCTGGGCTCGCCTGGGATGCTCTGGGATGCAGTGCTCCACGTATGGCTAATTCATAAGGGCTGGCACCTATTGATTCCCACGCAGTTAAATCAGAGAGCGCGAGGAAATATCGGCCCCGGAGTACCGAGGGGAAGTTATCTCATTAGTCTCATGAACTATTAAATGTGCTCTCTGCTGGAGCCCTGACCCCATTGCTTTTATAAATCCCTGTTGGATGGAGCAGTTGCTGGTAGCCAGGACGGGCTGCAATTTTTCTCTGGAAATTGGGAGCCCCTTGGGAATGCTGCTGGCGTTTCATGGCCGCTGCATGCCGGGGAGGCGGGAGACGCCGTGGGTAGCGGCGAGGCAGGGAACCACGGGGCAGTGGGGGCTGGAAGGGACCACCAGAGATCATCGAGCCCAACCCCCCTTGCCAAGGCAGGGTCAGCGAGAGAAGGTCACATAGGAACATGTCCAGGTGGGTTGGGAATGACTCCAGAGGTGGAGACCCCAAGACCTCCCTGGGCAGCCTGCTCCAGGGCTCTGCCGCCCTCATGGTGCAGAAGTTCCTTCTCATGTTTAGAAGGAGCTTCCTCTGTTCAAGTTTGTGCCAGTCACCTCTTGTGCTGTCACTGGGCACCACTGAGAAGAGTCTGGCCCCATCCTCCTGACACCCACCCCTTAGATATCTGTAAGCATTGATAAGATCTCTTCTCCAGACCCAGCTGCCTGGTTCGGCCATGGCACTTCGGGAGGTGGCCACGGTGCTGTCAGGGCGGTGGTTGGACTGGGTGATCTCAGAAGGCTTTTCCAACCAACCCAGTCCTATGATTCTCTCTCTCTCAGCCTTTCCTCATCTGAGAGATGTTCCAATCCCCTCAGCATCTCTGTGGCCCTGTGCTAGACTCTCCAGTAGAGAGAACACATCTCTGTGGGTGTGCACACATGGTAAGAGACCCTCCCAAAGTTTGCTGTGTGTGGCCACCCCCTCCTCCCCCTGCTGCTGTTCCTTGGGTGAGCTCCCAGGGGCTGCCCGGGGCTGGGCGTGAGGGACTTCGCCAGGCATGCCCCAAGGCACCGGCTCAGGTCTGGCTGGAAGAGTGATGAGAGGCACATCGCTCCAGCCTGGCCACAGATGTACTTAATCCTCTGCTTCCCGTAAAGCTTTTCCACCTCCTGGCAGGCAGAAAGATCTGATTTTATTCGGCGACCTTCGATGTTAATCTCTCTGGCAAGCTCAGCAATAAGTCACTCCGGCGCGGGCTCTGTCGCAGCCGTTTACATCAACCACTGCCCTGCATCTCTCCCCTGAACCAGCGCAGCACTCCTTGGCAGAGTCACTTGTCCCTTTTCGGGGGGGGGGAAAAACAAACACCCAAAAGGAAGCTGTGCTGTCAGGCTGTGTCGCCCTGACGTTTGCTGTCACGGCGGCTCGGAAGCTGCGCCGTGCGGGGGACAGCTGCTTCCCGTCGCCGCACGGCACAGGGCTGCCTGCTGCTGGCTGCGGATGTCCTGCCCGTTCCTGTCTCTGGGGTGGGTGCTCTGGCTTGAGCCCCAGCTCAGAGGCTCCGTCTCGGCTACAGAGGCTGGGGAAGTTGGGGGGCTGCAGCAGGTCGGAGGGCCGTGGGTTCAGGCAGGGCTTGGATTTGTCATCTCCCACTGCCCAGACAGGAGCTTGAGGCTCTGCTTCCCTTGGCCCCACTGCGTGCAGGGGTTTGGTTCTTGCGGGGCCTGCTGCTGCTGTCACAGGGCCGTGGGGCACCCAGCACCCCTGCTTGGGGCTCCTCCAGCTGTGGCAGGGCTTTGTTTGCAGAGGAGCAGCGCAGGGCTGCGGTTCACCGTGCACGGGCGTGCGTGAGGGTGTGGGGAGGGGAGCCCAGTGGGGGCTGCTGAGCACTCTGCAAAATACAGCCCAGTTACCATGGAAACTGGCTCCCCCCATCTCAAATTCCAGTGCAGCCAATATTCCTCGCTTACTGGTTTGATGGGAGATGAAAAATTAATGTTTGATTTGCATCTTGTTCCAGTTGCGCTTGCGGGACCGCTGCCCCTCCCCCCTGTGCCACTCCCTCGGTACCTCCGAGGCTCAGGCTGCTGCACATCTGCTCCCAGTTGCACACTGGTGCAGCAGAGATGTGCTGCTGCACTGGGGCGGCCCTGCTGCGGTGTGGGGGCTAAGCCATGCCTGAGGTTTTGGCTGGGGAGCCCTCGACCTCCCCGAGCAGGGCTGGAGCTGCGGATCCCGTGATGTCTTGGGGGGCTGCAGCTTGCAGGAGGCTTCTGGAGGTGTGGGGATGGCACCCGTGGCACCCCATGGGGCTGCTGTTCATACTCCCACCGCTTCCAGGGTGAGCCTGCCTGTGCCCCTGCTAACCACAGCCAGCTCACATTTTCTGGAGGCTCCTGGCTGTTTGGAGTCCCCAGTAGTCTCCCATCAAGCAACTGGAGCTGAACAAGTGCCTCCAGCTGAGCTGCAGCTGGAACAGGGCAGTGCCAGGGATGTGCTCTCAGTCCCTGGGTGAGGAGCCCCAGTTTCTGCCAGTCTGTCCCCTCGAGCAGTCACAGAGTAAGGCTCATGTGGTCCTGCCCTGAGAGAGGACAGCCAGGCTGCTCAGGCTGGCATCTTCTCCTGCATTCCACTTGTGGTTCTCCTGCACTTAAGGGTTTGACCATGGTTTGGCTGCTGGCATGGTGCCCCCAGGCCGATGGATGGACCACCCTGTCCAGGATGAGGGTCAGTGGCATCTGGAGCTGGCACAAACCCCAGAAGCCCCACAGAAGCTGGGGTCAAAGCTTGCAGTCACTGTCAGCTCTGGCTCTGGGGTAGGGTGACAGGGTTTGGGTGGTCAGGGAAGCTTCTGACCCTGCTCTCCAGGTAGCCATCAGCCAGGGCTTTCTACTCCTGTTAATTACTGATACTGATCTGATGAATTATGGGGTCAGGGTGGCTTCACAGGCCACTGGAAGATGTCTTCTCCCACCTGTGCCAGGCTCCAGGCCCTGCTGGTGGAGGGGGCTGCCTTGGCAGCGCTGCCTGGAGCTGTGCTCTCTGCCTGCTGCCTGTCATCCCCCTCCAAGGGCTCTAACAGCATCTCAAGCCCTTATTTGTTTTCGTGTGCTTCTAAGTAACTTAAGTTAATTATTAACTCAGCAGGACAGATTCACTTTTAATTGCCAGGTTGCTGCGCAGCGCGTGGCAGAGCACCGTGCCACGGAGCGGCACGGCACGGAGCGGCACGGCACGGAGCGGCACGGCACGGAGCGGCGTGCCACCCGCTCTGCTCGCCCTCTGCAGCCACACGGGGCCAGAGCTGGCTGCACCAGGATGTGGCCAAGCTACTCGCTGCCCCTGGGTGTCTCAGCTGTGTGCAAGGACACCCTGAGCCCAGCTCTGTGCCTGGGTGCTGGGTGCAGACAGGCTGTGGCCGTGACCATGGGGGCTGCTGGTGCACCCCCAGGTGCTGCTGGTGCACACACAGGCTGCTGCTCTCCTCTTCTGGCTCAATTATCCAGCCTCCCTGAAGCCCAGCCCTGAAGGTGAAGTAAAAGGCTTCACCTGCTGCAATTGGAGTGCAAGGGAGTGGAGGGAGGATTCACTTTGCCTGCCTGGCTCCTGCCTGGAGTGTGGGAGCTCTGCCTGCCCCAGGTGCTGAGAGCCTGGGAGATGTGCTGGGTCTTGGCTGGCTCACTCACCCCTCTCCTCCCTTTGTGTCTCCAGAAAATAGGTTTTTTATTACTTCTTACGGAGGTTTGTACATATCTGACGTGCAGAAGGAAGATGCCTTGTCCACCTACAGGTGTATCACCAAGCACAAGTACAGCGGCGAGACGCGGCAGAGCAACGGCGCCAGGCTCTCCGTCTCAGGTGAGCCACTCCCCTGCACCCGTGGTGGTGCCCAGCCCTCCCGGCACAGCCCTGCCTCTGCCCTCCCGGCACAGCCCTGCCTCTGCCCACCCAGCCCAGCCCTGCCTCTGCCTCCCAGCACAGCCCTGCCTCTGCCCTCCCAGCCCAGCCCTGCCTCTGCCCTCCCAGCACAGCCCTCCCAGCCCTGCCTCTGCCCTCCCAGCCCAGCCCTGCCTCTGCCCTCCCAGCACAGCCCTCCCAGCACAGCCCTTCCTCTGCCCTCCCAGCCCAGCCCTGCCTCTGCCCTCCCAGCCCAGCCCTCCGGCACAGCCCTGCCTCTGCCCTCCCAGCACAGTGCCCGTTTGCCAGGCGGACAGGAGGCAGCAGTGGCATTGCTACCCCCAGACTGTATGGATTGGGAATGGATTGAAGCCTGAGGAGGGCAGATTTAGAGATGAGGAAGAAATTAGTTGATTAGGAAGAAATTCCTTCCAGTGAGGCTGGGGAGACACTGGCACAGGTTGCCCAGGGAGGCTGTGGCTGCCTCCTCCCTGGAGGTGCTCAAGGCCAGGCTGGATGAGACCTTGAGCCACCTGGGCTGGTGGGAGGTGTCCCTGCCCGTGGCAGGGGCTTGGGACTGGATGATCCTGAAGGTCCCTTCCAACCCAAACCATTCTATCAACCTCTGAATCCCATCGGGGAGTAGAGGGAGGGTCCCATCGGGGCTATGCAGGGTGTTGGTGCTGCCTGGCAGGTACCGCCCAGCACCCCCGGTGCTGGCCGCGGCAGGCGGCGGCGCTGCGCGGCACCCCGACGGGAAGGCGACAGGCTGCGAGGGGATGCGATGTGACAGGCGGCGATGTGAGCAGGCTGAGGCGATGTGACGAAGACGCAAACGATACTGCGGCGCAGGCAGTGCAGTCCCCAGCGCCGCCTGTCCCGCGGCGCTGCCGGCTCCGCTCGCTGCCCAAATGACTCCGCTCGGGAGGGAGTTCACTCCACTCAGCCTCGCCGCTGCTCACTGCTTGGCTGCCGCCTGCCTGCCCACCCCCTGCCCGATGCTTTTGCCAGCCTGGCTTCCACAATTAACGCCGTGGAGAAGGTTCAGAGATTGATAGAATGATTTGGGTTGGAAGGGACCTTAAAGATCATCCAATCCCAACCCCCTGCCACGGGCAGGGACACCTCCCACCAGCCCAGGTGGCTCAAGGTCTCATCCAGCCTGGCCTTGAACACCTCCAGGGAGGGCACATCCACAGCCTCCCTGGGCAGCCTGTGCCAGTGTCTCCCCAGCCTCACCCTCAAGAATTTCTTCCTAAGCTCCAGTCTAAATTCACCCTCCTCCAGCTTCAGTCCATTCCCTATCACTCCAAGCCCTTGTCAAAAGTCCCTCCCCAGCTCTCCTGAGCCCCTTTAGGTGGGCTGGGTTACAAAGGAGCTACAAATATCTGAGAGGAGGGTGTCAGGAGAATGGGGACAGACTCTTTTCACTGGTGCCCAGTGACAGGACAAGAGCTAATGGGCACCAACTTGAACGTAGGAAGTTCCATCTAAACACGAGGGGAAACTACTTTGAGGGTGGCAGAGCCCTGGAGCAGGCTGCCAGGTGGAGTCTCCAGCTCTGGAGACATTCAAAACCTGCCTGGATGTGTTCCTGTGTGCCCTGCTTTAGGTGATCCTGCTCTGGCAGTGGGGTTGGACTCACTCTTCAGTGGTCCCTTCCAGCCTGTCCCATTCTGTGAGAGTAGGGAAGGGCTCTGGGACTGCCAGGCTGAGCCTCTCCAGACCTTGCCCAGCCTCTGAAACACTGAGGATCCTGAGTCCCACCCCTGGTGGCCATCATGCCAGGCAGGCCCCGAGGAGCAGAGCTGGATCATGCCCTCCCCACGTGCTTGGCTCTGGCCTGGTGCCCCCCTGGCCATTGTCACTATGTACACTCCTGGTGTTTCCCTTCTGCTGGGGAGCAGTGGGAGAGGTTTCTTTCCCCTGGAGTTTAATTTCACGCCTGAGACTCGGTGATTAATTTTCTCCTTTGCCAGCTGCCTGATGGGCCTCTCTGCTTGTAAATTTTGAAATGTGCCACGGAATTTGTGTGTTTTGCACCCAATTAGGTGTCACCTTGAGTAATTCCTCCGGGGCTGAGTCTATTCATCCCACCAGCAACTGAGATGTGTTTTCCCACCCACCTCCTCCCCCCCCGACCTGCTTGCCCCGGCCACCCAGGGCTGTGTGCCACCCGTCCTGGGTGTGCTGAGCCATCATGGCCAGCAGAGGATGTGGCTGGCATCCTGTGCCACCTCACTTCAGCTACACTACCACTTAGAAAGGTTGGACCAGATGATCCTTGGGGTCCCTCTTACAAGCTGGCATTCTGTGATTCTGTGCTGCTGCCCAGCAGAGCCACCACGGGGACAGGGATGTCACCAGCTGGGCTCAGCGATGCCAGGGTCACCATGCCAGGGCCTCTCCTGGTGCCCCTGCGAGGAGGAACCTCCCTGCCTCCTCTTCGCCAGGTCAACCTCTTTCCTCTCCTTCCCCCCTCCCCTCAGACCCAGCAGAGTCCATCCCCACGATGCTAGACAGCTTCCAGTCCCGGGAGGTGAAGGCCGGCAGGCTGGTGGAGCTGCCCTGCATAGCCTCGGGCTACCCCAACCCAGCCGTGCGGTGGATCAAGGACGGGAGGCCGCTGCCCCCCGACGGCCGCTGGGCCAAGCGCATCACAGGGCTGACCATCAGCGACCTGCGGGTGGAGGACAGCGGCACCTACATCTGCGAGGTGACCAACACCTTCGGCTCCGCAGAGGTCACCGGCACCCTCACTGTCATAGGTGAGTGCCCGCGGGCAGCAGCAGGGCAGGGCGGCAGGGAGGCTTCTGTCCTGCCACCCCCTCCTGCAATGTGAAGCCTTGGAGAGTCTCTGCAGCACTGCCTTGCAGCCTGGAGGCTGCTGCCTCAGGGCACAGCAGTGTCTGAGGCACTCACGGGAGGTTTATCCTCCTGATTTACTGCCCCCATCAGGGCAGGGAGAGAGGCCTGGGGGGCACATGGAAAAGACAAGGGGTGGTGGGGAAGAGTTGCTGCTGGGATGATTCCCCCTGGAATCCAAGAAAGTGTTTCCCCGTGAGAACAGCTGGACATTGGAATCATCTCCCAAGGGAAGCAGTGGAGTCCTCTCCATTGTCACCAGATTTAAGACTCAGCCTGGCAGGGTCCTGGGAGAGCTCACTGCGACTCTGCTGTTACCTGGAAAGGTTGGAGCAGGTGATCCTCGGGGTCCCTTCCAAGCTGGCACCCTGTGAGTGTCTGAACATCACTGACTGGGCACCAGCAGCCTGCTGGGAGCCTGCTTGGCACAGCCCCAGCTGAGCACAGGCCACATTTAACTTGGAGTCAGGCTGGCACTGCCAGGGCAGGGAAGGCAGAGCCCAGCCACACCGAGATGCCTCCCGCCGCTGCCTGGCCCTGCCAACACCTCTCCCCCTCCTGCCCTTTCTGGCACAGACCCTCTGCGTGTGACCCTGACACCAAAGAAGCTCAAGACCGGCATCGGCAGCACCGTCATCCTCTCCTGTGCCCTCAGCGGCTCCCCCGAGTACGCCCTCCGCTGGTACCGCAACACGGAGCTGGTGGTGGTGGATGACTACATCTCCATCCGGGGCATCAGCAACGAGACCCTGCTCATCACCGCCGCCCAGAAGAGCCACTCTGGGGCCTACCAGTGCTTTGCCACCCGCAAGTCCCAGACGGCACAGGACTTCTCCATCATCACGCTGGAGGGTGAGCTGGCTGCCTGGGGCTGGGGGCTTTCCTCTGCCCCTCTCTGAGCCACACACTCCCGGGCCGTGCTGGGATGCTTCATGCGTGGCTGGAGGGCAGTGAGACCCGCTGGGGGTGCCTGGGCTGGGGGTGCCCTCTGCAAGCAGCTCAGGGATGCAGCACTAGCGTGAGGGTTGATTTGTCCAGCCCCAGCCCCTGGTCTGAGGCACTGCCTTTCGCTGGGCATTCCCATCCTGATCCAGCTCGCTGGATGTTTGGTGAAGGGGGGCGGCTCCTGCAGAGCCAGGTGTGCCCTTAGGCCAAGCTCCACATCCACCAGCACGGCTGCAGGGCTGCGGGCGCACACTGCAGACCAGGGCCTGTGCTGGGCCTCCCCCACCCTGGGCCGGGGTAGGAGCTCGAAGCCATCTCTGCCAGCGGGTCGACTGCTGCTGCCCTGTGGCTGCCGGTCCCTGACCGCCCCTCCCCCTGGGTGCCGCCCCCTAGATGGGACCCCTCGCATCGTCTCCTCCTTCAGCGAGAAGGTCGTCAACCCGGGGGAGCAGTTCTCCCTGATGTGCGCCGCCAAGGGGGCGCCGCCGCCGACCGTCACCTGGGCGCTGGACGACGAGCCGGTGCCGCGGGACGGGGGGCACCGCACCAACCAGTACACCATGTCGGACGGCACCACCGTCAGCCACATGAACGTCACCGGCCCGCAGATCAAGGACGGCGGCGTGTACCGGTGCACCGCGCGGAACTCGGTGGGCAGCGCCGAATACCAAGCGCGAATAAACGTAAGAGGTGCCTGTCTACTTTTAAATATCAGAATAGGACTTTGAACTGGGCTTTGGGGTTTGCTTCTGGTCCCACCCGAGCTGACACCCCCCCTCCCCCCCCGTGTGCCCTCCTCCTCTTCCCAGCTGCCCCAAACCCGGTCCCCGAGCTCCCCACACCTGCCCTGCTCACTCACAGCATTGAGCCTCCCACCACTTGAAGAGGACAGGCTGAGAGAGTTGGGGCTGCTCAGCCTGGAGAGGAGAAGGCTCCACAGAGACCTCAGAGCCGCAACTCAGTGTCTGAACGGGACCTGCAGCTGGGGAGGGGCTGTTCAGAAGGGCCTGTGGAGACAGGACGAGGGGCAAGGGCTTGAAACTGGAGCAGGGCAGAGTTAGGTTGGGCATCAGGAGGAAGTTCTGCACGGTGAGGGTGGTGAGACACTGGAACAGGCTGCCCAGGGATGTGGTTGAGGCTCCATGCCTGGAGACATTCAGGGTCAGCCTTGATGTGGCCCTGGGTAGCCTGATCCAGCTGGAATTGTTCCTGCTGCCCGCAGGGAGGTTGGACAAGATGCCCTTTGAGGGTCCCCTCCACCCTGCTGCAATCTGCGAACCTGACTTTTGCCAACAGCTAGGAGGTCCTGTAGCCTCCAAGAGCTACAGTTTGGTTTTGCAGGGGCAAAAGGACATCAGGGCCTGCTCTCACCCCACAGAACCCCCACATGGGCAGGCAAACACCTCCCCGAGGTACCCCACAGCTGGAGAAGGCATTGGTGGTGGCAACAAAAGCATCCCGGTCCCCCCATGGCCTCCCAAATACCCCCCAGTCCCAGCACGGAGCTGGGCTCCCTGCAGCAGAGGGATCTGCATGACAAACGCTGATGAGGCAGCAGATGAAATCGTGGCGAATGAGCTTTGATTTGTCATGTCTGTGTTTTCTTTGTCTGCTAAAAGCCATGGCCGCGTTAATCACCGCGTTACTGCGGCGCCAGCGTGTTGCTGGCTGCGTTGCAGGCAGCGCTTGCAGGCGCAGGGTACGGTGTGAGCCCCTGCCCGTCAATAACCACCGCTTAGGGCTCCCAGGCTTACAGGTGGGAGCGAGACAAGAGCCAAGGTAGCGTGGATTTGTCCCCCGAGAACGGGGGTTGAAGGGCTGTGCTTGTGTCTCAGGTCTGAAACGGATCTGGTGGCTTCTTGGCTGCGATCCCAGGAGAGTCTGCATTTTGCTGCCGTTTGCTGTGAAATTTGGAGCAAGCTCATCCCTCAGCCAGGAGAAGCCAGAGCAGGACATGTCCTTGTCTCCCTTTCCCCTCCACCTCTCTCAGCTCCTGACAGGCTGTCGCTAGATAAGATCCAGGATCTTTTATCCCTGGAATGCAGCAGTCTCTCAGACAGGCCCAAGAGAGGGTTACAGAGCAAGATGCTAATTCCTTCTTTCCTGCTCCTTTTCTAAACGTGCCCCAGCACAAGCAGCTCCATCCATCAGCTTACCCTGAGTGCCTGCTAAGCTGTTATCCTGCTTCACCCTCGGGTCGAGGAGTCAAGATAGGGTTAAGCTTTAGATTAGTTTGCTGTTTCCGGGAGAACAATGTAATTATTGATGCATGAAACCTCTCGTTGAGATCCTCACCTGCAGCGTTCTCCTGGTCTTCAAGCCAGCGCTGGAGCCGGCCAGAACGCAGGGACTGTCTGGTGCTCCAGCCGTGCATGGCTTGTCAGCAGGGGGCTGCAGAAGGTGTATTTTGGGGGAGGTGAAATACGTTTGCCAACAGCAGTCAGGCTCCCAAAGCAGCTCTTGTCGAGGACGTTTGGCACAGCTCAGGCAGTTTCCTCCGAAAAGAGGCAGAGAGCAGCTGTGGCCTGGGGGGAGCATTCCCCATCTCTTCTAGAGCTCCTCTGGCCGCAGTGGTGTGCCTGATGGCCACGGCTGCTGCTGCACAGACGCTCCCAGACACCATCCAGCCTGCCGTGAGGAGCCGCGGTGGTGTCTGCAGGCACAGCTTCCCCAGCGCCGAGGTTGCCCCTGAGATCCAGGGTGGGGCTGGCTGGAGCCCGTCCGCAGCGGAGCGGCCACGGTCGCCGCCCGGAGCTGCCACAGGCGTGGCCAGGAGCTGGAGGGTGCAGCTGCCGAGCAGCTTTCCCCACGCAGGCTCAGGGAGGAGCCCGAGCCCGCTCCTCACCCTAAAGCGGGCTGGGTCCCGACTGCTCTGGCTGCCTCCTTTGCCTGCGAAGCTCTCTCTGGAGGAGCAGCAGCTCTGCATGCAAGCAGCCTGCCCTTCGGAATTAACCTAGCCTGCCTCTTCCTTCCTCCCCCATATGTAGGTCCCCCCAGCATCCGAGCCATGAAGAACATCACGGCGGTAGCCGGTAGGGACACTTTCATCAACTGCAGGGTGATTGGCTACCCCTATTACTCCATCAAGTGGTACAAGGATTCTTTGCTGCTGCCCGATAACCACCGACAAGTGGTCTTTGAGAACGGGACCCTTAAGCTGATGGACGTGCAGAAGGGCATGGACGAGGGGGAGTACCTGTGCAGCGTGCTGATCCAGCCCCAGCTCTCCATCAGCCAGAGCGTCCACGTCACCGTGAAAGGTAACTGGGTGCAGAGGCCACGGGCTCTGGAGGGCTGGAGCATCTCCCCTGTGGGGACAGGCTGGAAGAACTGGGGCTGCTCAGCCTGGAGAAGAGAAGGCTCCAGGGAGACCTTAGAGCTGCTGCTGTGTCTGAAGGAGACCTACAGGCTGGGGAGGGACTGCTTGGAAGGGTTTGCAGTGACAGGAGCAGGAGCAATGGGTTGGACTGGAGCAGGGCAGAGCCAGGTTGGGCACCAGGAGGAGGTTCTGCCCAGGGAGGCTGGGGAGACACTGGCACAGGCTGCCCAGGGAGGGGGTGGAGGCTCCATCCCTGGAGCCACTGAGGCTCAGCCTGGCTGTGCAGCCTGCTCTGGCTGGAGCTGTCCCTGCTGTGGGCAGGGGGGTCGGACAGGATGCCCTCGGAGGGTCTCTTCCAACCAATGCAATCTGTGAATGTCCTTTGCGGGACGGAGGCAGAGGGGACTCTGCCTGTGAAGACTGTGCCAGCGGTAGGGCAGCCCTCGGGAGCTGGCTGAGCTCCTGCCAGAGTGGCTACACCTGGGCCTGCCCGCGCACCCGCAGCCAGCCCGTGCCGGGCCGTATCCATTTCCCGTGACAAGGCAGGGAGCAAGGCTGCACGGTGTAAACACAGCGGATGAAAGCAGCTAACCTTTGCTCGGATCACCCTCAGCTGTGTTTTGCTCTGTGTGCTGGCGTTTAAAAAAATCATACCCTGGGTCTTGCAGCGCACAGAACATCTTAAAAGCTTCTGGAGGCCATCAATTATTCAGCCCCTTTGAGGGAGCTATCAGTCCTAATGAATTGAGCCGGATGCTTTCCCTCCCAGTGCCTGGCTGAGATTGTGCTGGCAGCAAGCAGTGCTCCCGGCTCTGCCGGTGCCCAGCCCTGCCCGCTCGGCTCTGCCCGTGCTCAGCCCTGCCCGCTCGGCTCTGCCCGTGCCCAGCCTCCGCCGCTCTGCTCAGCCCTGCCTGCTCCCTCTGCCCGTGCCTGCTTGCCTGCCCAGCCCTGCCCCTCCCTGCCCAGTCCTGCCTGGTCCCCTCTGCCCGTCCCCAGCCCTGCCTGCTTCCCCTGTGCCCAGCCCTGCCTGCTCCCTCTGCCGTGCCCAGCCCTGCCTGCTTGCTTCCACCCCTGCCCAGCCCTGCCTGCTCCCCTCTGCCAGTGCCCAGCCCTGCTGCTGCTCCCCCTGCCCAGCCCTGCCTCCCCTGCCGGTGCCCAGCCCTGCCTGCCTGTCCACCCTGCCAGCCCTGCCTGCTCCCCTCTGCCGGTCCCCAGCCCTGCCTGCTTGCTTCCACCTTTGCCCAGCCCTGCCTGCTCCCCTCTGCCGGTGCCCAGCCCTGCCTGCTTGCTTCCACCCCTGCCCAGCCCTGCCTGCTCCCCTCTGCCGGTGCCCAGTCCTGCCTGCTCCCCTCTGCCGGTGCCCAGTCCTGCCGGGTGTCCTCCACCCGTCCCCTGCGCAGTGTGGGCAGTGGCTGATCTCGCCCAACGCGGCACCAAGCTGGCCAATTGTCTGTCTGGGGCTCACCCAGCAGGGTATTTCTGGGCTGGATTTTCCTCTGATCCCCTCCTTCCCTCTCCCTTCCCCTTCCAGCCACCATTTTCTTCTTAGGAGCGAGGTTAGCAAGAGAGCACATCAAGCTGATTATCAATGCCACCACTTGATTAGCTGAGGCTCTTCTGCCAGGCTTCGAGCAGAGGAGGCTGTGGATAACCTGAGGGTGGCTGGGGAGGGCTTCTCTCCCCTTGGGTCTACAGGGCAGGGCAGGGCCACCCCTGCTCTGCTGACTGCAAAAGGAGGAGGTTAGTGAGTTTTGGTCCACAAACAAGATGTGGACAGGCTGGAAAGTGTGCAGAGAAGGGCCTGGAGGATGGTCAGAGGGATGGAGGGTCTCCGTGCAAGGAAAGGTTGAGAGCTGGGTTCGTGCAGCCTGGAGAAGAGAAGGCTTAGGGAAGACCTTATCACCATGGACCAGGACATAGAGGGAGGCTGCCAGGAAGGCAGAGACTCCATTTTGGCAAGGAGTCCCCTGGAGGGGGTGATGGGGACAAGGTACTGCTGGGGACATTCCCATTGGACTCCAGGGGGCTTTGACTACCTGACCTTGAGAGGTCCCTTCCCACCCAAACCATCCCACGACTCAGTGCTGATCTCCTTGGGATGAGTGAGATGGGCAGGGCTGGTGCAGAGAGAGCAGCTGCAGGGCTGTGTGTGCCTGAAGCGCCAGGAGATGCCATCAGAAGGTTCAGGCTGCTGGAGCTCAGCCGAGGTTTGTATGCTGGGAGGCAACAGTGAGCAAACCCTTCCCAGCCAGGATTTACTGCGGTGATTAGTGGCCGGTGGCAGGCTGGGGAAGGTGAGCGGCTGGAGCTGCTCTGCCACAGCCAGATGTCTTCATCCCGCCCCTGGCACAGCTGCTGGAGATTTATGCCTAGCTGCAGGGATAAAAACCCTGTGGGAAAGGTTTGCCAAGGCCCTTGAAGAGTCAGAGCCGCCCCATGGAGAGCAGCAAGTAGATGGAGGTGTGGGGAGAGAGGAGGGCAGGGTGGTGTGGAGCCCCACAAAGCTTTTATTGCCACACGTGCCTGGCCACCACAGGAGGCTATGGCCTGAACCTGTGCCAGGGGAGGGTGAGGTGGAGATTGGGATTTCTTTATGGAAAGGTGGTCAGGGACTGGCACAGGCTGCCCAGGGAGGTGGTGGAGTCCCCAGCCCTGGAGGCACTGAAGAAAATGTGTGTCCGTGGCACTTGGGGACATGGTGATGAGCCACATGGGGGTTTGGTGCTGTCCTGGGCTATGTGGTGGGCACCATGGGCAGAGAGACCCTGGTGTGGTGCCAGCTGCTGCTGCAGCAAGCTCTGGCTGTGGGGAGCTCAGGCAGGGAAGAGCTCCTCTGTGGAAGGAAGACTTCTGTGTCCTTCTGCTGGCAGCTCAGAGGCGGCCGATGGGGCGTGCTGGGGAGGCGTGGATCCACAAGCCCGGCCCTGCTCTGCAATAGACTGCAGTGCATTCCCAATTAATTATTCATTAATTATGGAAAACAGGCAGCCTGGCTCCATGGCTCCGGCAGCCCGAGCCACGTCGCTGTGGCTGGCAAAGGGGCAAGCCAGCCCTGCCGGCACCCATCAGCCCTGCCTGCAGTGGCTAGCAGCTCGGGGGGTGGCCAGCAGCCCCCCAGCTCGCCCCCTGCTCCGCAGAGCTCCCAGCCAAGCTGGGCAGAGCCCTGGCACGGAGCCCTTTGTGCCGGGGTGGAGCTGGGAGCCGGGGCCGTGCGGGGAGCCCGCAGGAGAGGGCAGCCCGGGGCCGTGCGGGGCGGCCCGGGGCCGTGCGGGGAGCCCGCAGGAGAGCTCGTTTCTGCCGAGGGGACAATTGGCAGCCTGCTAATTTAATTACGGAGACTGCGGAAAGAGGATCTCATCTACCAGGTGCTGAGCCTTGTTAAGCTAATTGTCTCCATCTCCACTTTCTTCCCCCTCCCACATTGCCAGAGAGAGGCTGCGGTTGCCTAATTAAGTTATCAGGAAGATAATGGCTGGTTCGGAATCCGGGGCCTTTAAGCAAAGCATCCATCTAATAATTGCTTTTCCACGAGCAGATAAATGCTGAGGTGGAATTTCGGCTGGGTGGGGGGAGGCCAGGGCTTTCCCCAGTGCAGGGAGGGAACTGTTTCTCCACCTTGCTCTTAGCGTGGTGGCCCTGCCGGATGGGAGATGTCTTCCCACTGTTCTCTCTGCTCTCCCCGGCCGTGTTCCTGGGGGAAACAAAAGCCAGCCTTCATTTCTGGGCTGCTCCTCCTCCTGAGAAGCATCTCCCCCAAGCCCCTCCGCAGCCCATCCCTGCTGGAGGAAGGTTGTCCCCGGCTGGGGCTCCTCCAGCGTGCTCTCTGCCTCTCCCCTCCACAGTCCCTCCGCTGATCCAGCCCTTCGAGTTCCCGCCAGCCTCCATCGGGCAGCTCCTCTACATCCCCTGTGTGGTCTCCTCCGGGGACATGCCCATCCACATCACCTGGAGGAAGGACGGGCACGTCATCCTCTCCGGCTCCGGGGTCACCATCGAGAGCAAGGAGTTCATGAGCTCCCTGCAGATCTCCAGCGTCTCCCTCAAGCACAACGGCAACTACACCTGCATCGCCAGCAACGACGCCGCCACCGTCAGCCGCGAGAGGCAGCTCATCGTGCGCGGTGCGGGCCGGGCCCCGGGGGCGGCGGTGGGCGGGGGGTGATGGAGAGGCAGCACGGTAGGGAGCAGAGACAACTTCAAGGCTGGAGGGAGGGAGAGGAGGCTGCTCCCCGGTTGCAGGAGCACCTCAGAAGCAGGATAGGACGAGGGGTAATGGATGGAAGCTGCAGCACAGGAGGTTCCACCTCAACAGGAGGAGGAACTTCTGCACTGTGAGGCTCCCAGAGCCCTGGAGCAGGCTGCCCAGGGAGGTTGTGGAGCCTCCTTCTCTGGGGACTTTCAAGCCCCATCTGGATGTGTTCCTGTGCGACCTGTTCTAGGTTCTGTGGTCCTGCTCTGGCAGGGGGGGTGGGCTGGGTGATCTTCAGGGGTCCCTTCCAAGCCCTAACATCTGTGATCCTATGAAGCAGGCTGGGAGGGTGAGGTGCAGGGCAGGGAGGAGTTGTGAGGAGCTGGTGAGGTTTTTGCTCTGGTGATTGTCTTCTCTCTCCACTTGCTCAGTGCCTCCTCGCTTTGTGGTGCAACCCAACAACCAAGATGGCATTTATGGCAAAGCTGGGGTGCTGAACTGCTCCGTGGATGGGTACCCCCCTCCCAAAGTCATGTGGAAACACGCCAAAGGTAGGGATGAGACACAGCAGCACCCGGGCACCCCCGTGGGGCTGGGGAGGGGCCCCCTCTGGTACGGCAGCACCAAGCCTCCCAAGTGCTCCTCTGCCTTGGCTGAGCCCCGTGTCTCTGTGCCCGCCTAGGAAGCGGCAACCCGCAGCAGTACCACCCCATCCCCCTCACGGGCCGCATCCAGATCCTGCCCAACAGCTCCCTGCTCATCCGCCACGTGCTGGAGGAGGACATTGGCTACTACCTCTGCCAGGCCAGCAACGGCGTGGGCACGGACATCAGCAAGTCCATGTTCCTCACCGTGAAGAGTAAGTAGCCAGGGCCATGCCACGGTGGCACAGGGGCTGGGGACCTGGTGAAGGTGGCTGTGGCTGCGGGGTGGGGGGGCTGTGAGCAGAGCCTGGCCCGGTGCAGCCCCCGGCCCGGTGCAGCCCTCTCCTCCTCAGCGTGGCTCTGCCCTCGGCACCGCACATCCCCGGGATCGATGAGCAGGGCACGGGGAGAGCATTGATCCCTTTCCTCCAGGGACCTGCTTCCCTTTTGCTATTAAATGCACTTTGTCCTTAATAAACCCAGCGATCGATGGACATCGTGCGGGAGGGAAGGAGCTCGCAGGGCTAATTTGCCGGGGCTGGGCTGGGAAGTGTTGTCAGACGCCGCCTTTGAACTGCGCAGCTCATTGGATTCCTCTCCCGCGGCTATCGGCGGGCTGCACAATCCCCCAGCTCCTCCGCCGCCGTTAGGATTGGAGCAATCAAACCTCGCCAAGGGGGTGGCGAAGAGGGCGCCAGCCTCTCCTCGCTCACTCCGGCAGAGCTGGGCTCAGCAGGGCTAAACTCTGCCCTGTCCCATGGGATATGGTGGGTGGGGGTTGCAGGTGATTCTCCCCCTCTGCTCTGGTGAGACCCCACTTGGAGTACTATGTCCAGTTCTGGGACCCCCAATGCAAGAAGGGCAGGGAACTGTTGGAGTGGGACCAGAGGGGGCCTGTGGGACAGGCTGGGAGAGTTGGGGCTGTTCAGCCTGGAGAAGAGAAGGCTCCAGGGAGACCTTGGAGAGGCCCTCCAGTACCTGAAGGGGCTACAGGAGAGCTGGGGAGGGACTTTTGACAAGGGCTTGTTGTGATAGGATGAGAGGGAATGGTTCTGAGCTGGAAGAGGCCAGATTGAGACTGGAGATGAGGAAGAAATTCTTGGTTGTGAGGGTGGGGAGAGACTGGAGCAGGTTGCCCAGGGAGGCTGTGTGTCTCCCTCCCTGGAGGTGTTCAAGGCCAGGTTGGATGAGGCCCTGGCCAGCCTTAGGCTAGTGAAAGGTGTCCCTGCCCATGGACTGGACCTGGATGATCTTTAAGGTCCCTTCGAAGCCAAACCATTCTATGAAGCCCTGGGAGCCACCCCCCCCGGTTTGCCCCCTGGGCAGCGGATGCACAGCCTCCCCCAGGTGCCATTGTGTGCCGGTGGGGGTCTGACACCTGGGGAGTCACCTGGGACAAGACAAGGAGAGCAGCTCCGCTCAGGCAGCCCCCTCCCCTCCCCCCCTCCCCAGCCATCGCTGCGTTTGCTGGCAGCGGCAGGCATTTCTCTGAGGGCTGCTCCCCCCTCCCCGTCAGCCTCTGCTTTCCCGTGGCTCCGCTCCCCTCCCTGTCAGCTGGTTAATTTCTCCCACCGACTGATGAATCCAAACGAGCCACTTCAAACAAGGCACTTCAAGGGGGCCAGGTACAAAGTCGAGGCGATTAATCCCGGGCGAGCGTGCAGCAGGCTGGGAGCTGGATCTGCTGCCGTGTCCCTGCTCTCTGCCCTAATTGCATCCCAGGACAGGTTGCTTGCTGACTTGAAGAGCACGTAACCTTATTATGCACGGGCTTCTCCATTTCCTGGAGACCTCGCAGCCTTTGAAAAGGTTGGGGATGAATCGGTGCCGGCGAAGCGCCACAGCCAATTAAGCGAGATGCGGAGCTCTTTGTTTTGGCTCGTTTCGGGGGAGGGGGTAGTTGTTTGTTTAGTGAAATGTCAGCCAATTACAGCCAGATCAGCGCCGGCTTTCCTGGAAAGTCAGAGCGCTGCAGACAGGCTGAAGGGAAAGTTAATCACAGCCCGAACAAAGCCTGGTGTGGGCAAGGGCAGCAGCCAGGGCAGGCGGCCTGCAGCCCCTTCCCCGACAGCACCACGATGGGCTCCAGGGGCCGAGATGGCCTCGTGGTGGAATCATGGAATTATGGAACCGTTTGGGCTGGAAAAGGCTTCCAAGATCCTAACCCCACCATGGCCACCAAACCCTGGCCCCAAGTGCCACGGCCACACATTTCTTGAACCCCTCCAGGGATGGGGACTCCACCACCTCCCTGGGCAGCCTGTGCCCATCCTGCAGCAAAGACATTTTTCCTCGTCTCCAACCTGACCGTCCCCTGGCACAATTTCAGGTCAGTTCCTCTTGTCCTATCCCCTGACACTGGGGAGAAGAGCCCAACCCCCACCACACTGCAGCCTCCTTTCAAGGAGCTGCGATGCAGACCAGGGTGCACGGTCCTGGCCCGAGGATCTGTGCACCTCCTAGTGCCAGGAGGAGCTCCATGGCTTTTGTTAGGTGGGGGGCAGGGGAAGTCACCCAGCTTTGCTGGCACCAGCTTGGGGATATGACCCTCAGCTGTGCCTGTCCCATGCCTGTGGTGCAGCCACACCTGGGACTTTCCCATCCTCGGCTCAGCCCTCAGTGCCTGGCTGGGCGCAGGCAGCATCTCCCTGCCCTGCCACGGGCACACGGCCACCCTTGCTCTGGAAAGGAACTGGTTAGCTCCTGGTGGGGGGCGCCGTGGATGCTGGAGGCCAGCAGCGTGTGCCCGGGGGGTGGGCGCAGGTGAGGGCACCACCGGTGCGTGATAAATGGCATTTAGCAGATGGCTGCACACCCAGCCGGGTGTCGAGAGCAGGGAGAGTGGGATGCAGAGGGACAGGTCCTCGGGGGGCCCTGCAGGCTGTGCTGGGGCTGCTGGGGCGGTGGCACGCAGAGGCACGGGGGGCAGCGCTCGCCTGGGGACCAGCGCTCAGCTCTCCCCGGCACGCCAGGGCCGTGGGTGTGCAGAGGGGGCTGGCAGAGAGGCACAGCTGCCCGCTGGGGGGGCACAGGCTGCGTGGCAGCTCTGGACCGGCTGCTTCCATGCCGTGGGAATTCAGCTCCTGCTTCAGGTGGAGCTCAGCTCAGCAGCAGAGAAAGGAAGCTGCAGTAGTGCAATCAAATTAACATCTCAGAGCTGGCTCCCAGCAAGGAGGAGGGGGGAGGGAGGCAGGCACAGCCCCTGTCACCCTTGTCACCGCTCTCATTCAGCTGTCACCAGCGGCTCGTGGCCCAGTCAGGTGTGGGATGGCAGAACATGCCAAGCCTCCCTTTGTCACCAGCCTTATCTGTGCCCAGCAAGCGGGACCAGCCTGGTGTCAGAGCCCTGTTAACAAGGCTCAGGGGGAGTGTGGCACAGTGCTGGCAGGGGCTGGGCACAGGGAGCACGGGCAGGCACAGAAGGCATCAGAGGCAGGCTCTCCTGCACAGCAGCAGGGCTCTGGTTGGTGCTCTGGCAGGCAGGAGCCAGTGTTCCTGGTGTCTCTGCAGCCAGGCTGGGGGGCTTGGGGCAGCCTGAAGCAGCCCCCAGTAGCCCTTGGAGGGTCAGTCCCAGCGATGCTGCCCCTCCACAAGCAGCAGAGCAGGTGCTGGGTGGCAGCACTCAGGGGTGCTGTCTCTGTGCCCCACCAGCACTCTGCACAGCCGGTTGGGGTTTCCTGCGGGCTTGCTGTGCTGCTCCCCCCGCTGCGGACTGCACGCCGCTCCCCCGGGACCCAGCAGCTGAGAGAAGTGGAAGTGTTTACATCCAGGGAGCTGCTCTTAATCAAACATCAATAACTGCATTTCAGCAGAGCAGAGCCTGCAGTGGAGCAGCTCCACTCCCGGGGCTGCCACCTGCCAGGGAGGGGGCTGATGCCCCCCAGCTCTTGCAGCCCTGTGGGGCTCCGCTGGCCCTTCGGCCGCCATGGCCACAGCCAAGCTTCCAGCGTGGGCCAAGTGAAGGCTGAATGCAGGGAAGCAGCCTCCTGACCCGGGTGCTGAATGACAGGTGGCCCCTCATAGAACCATGGACCTGCTGAGGTGGGAAGAGACCTTTAAGATCATTCAGTCCAACGCTCCCCTAGAGCTCACAGCGCCACCACTGCTGCTGAGGCACGGACACCAAACCCTGTCCCTCAGCACCACGTCCATGTGGCTTCTAAATCCCTCCGGGGAAGGGGACTCCACCACCCCCCTGGGCAGCCTGTTCCAGCGCCTGAGAACCCTAGCTGGGAAGAAATTTTTCCTAATACTCAACCTGGCACAAATTTTGGCCATTTCCTCTTCTTCTGTCACTTGTTGCATGTGAGGAGGACCAACCCCACCTGGCTCCAACCTCCTTTCAAGGAGCTGTAGAGAGCAGTGAGGTTTCCCCTCAGCTTCCTCTTCTGAAGGCTAAACAACCCCAGTTCCCTCAGCTGCTCCTCACATGATTTGTGTTTGAGGCCTTCCCCAGCTTTGTTGCCCTTCTGTGGCCCTGCTCCAGCCCCTCAGAGTCCTTCTTGGAGTGAGGGTCCCAAGGCTGACCCCAGGATTGGAGGGGCAGCCTTGCTGATGGCAGCAGCAGCACACCACGAGTCCGAGCACTGCTCTTGGGTTAAAGCTTGGACTTGATGATCTTGGAGGTCCCTTCCAACCCAAACAACTCGTTCTGTGTCCATGGCTCTCCCACCTCTCTGCCACCTCTCTGCCATGCTCCCAGCCGGGCTGGGCACCACCACTCTGCCCATGCCACGTGGGTACCTGCCCTGCACCCCACTAACTGCAGCAGCTCCAGAGGAGGAGGAGGAGGTTTCCTTGGCTGTTAATTGAATTACATTGGCAGTGCCAGGCATGGAGCTGTAGCTCATTAGAGCCTCTGGTGCCCCATTAGAGCAGCGTGTGTTGCCTTTGCGGGCTGTCATTACCATACATTACCGCGGGACTCGGCGCTGCTGTTTGTTTATGCATTGCATTTTTTTCCCCTTTCTCTCTCTCTCTCTCTTTTTGCCTTACCCAGCCTGCCCCTGCCCCTCCGGCCTGCCTCTCACACCGGCTGGGCACCCGGCTCCATGGCAGTGCCACGGCCAAGCCGCTGGCCCGAGCGGCTCTGTGGCAGGGCTGTGGGCGTTTGCCAGCGGCAAGAGGGATCTGCTGTGCTGGGGGCTGGGCAAGGTGACCTCTGAGGCTCCCTTCCAGCACACTGCAGGCTGGGAACCTGTGGTGCCCCAAGGCCGTGCTTGGGATGTGGCCATGGTGGGTGCTGCAGCCCAGGTGGGTGGTGAGCATGGCATGGG
Organism: Colaptes auratus; assembly: GCA_015227895.2. Taxonomy (NCBI): domain Eukaryota; kingdom Metazoa; phylum Chordata; class Aves; order Piciformes; family Picidae; genus Colaptes; species Colaptes auratus. The sequence goes on along the minus strand of JAAWVA010000040.1, from coordinate 1,581,036 downwards.
GCCTCCCCCCCCCATCCCCTGGCACACAGTTGCACACTGGAATGGTTTGCCCACAGAAGTGGTGGGTGCCTCAGCCCTGGAAGTGCTAAAGCCCAGGCTGGATGTGGCTTTGAGCAAGCTGGGCTGGTGGGAGGTGTCCCTGCCCATGGCAGGGGGTTGGAACAAGCTAATCAGAGAATTGTTTGGGCTGGAAAAGGCCTCTGAGAGCATCCAGCCCAACCAGCAACCCAACCCCACCACCTTTCTTGGACACCTACATGGATGGGGACTCCACCACCTCCCTGGGCAGCACATTCCAGTGGCCAATTACTCTTTCTGGGAAGAACCTTGTCTTACCTCGAGCCTAAACCTCCCCTGGCACAGCTGGAGACTGTGTCCTCTTGTTCTGGTGCTGGTTGCCTGGGAGAAGAGACCAACCCCCACCTGGCTACAACCTCCCTTCAGGGAGCTGGAAAGAGCAAGAAGGTCTCCCCTGAGCCTCCTCTTCTGCAGGCTAAGCAACCCCAGCTCCCTCAGCCTCTGCTCACAGGGCTGTGCTCCAGACCCCTCCCCAGCCTCCTTGCCCTTCTCTGGACTCCTTCAAGCCTCTCAATGTCCTGCTTGACCTGAGGAGCCCAGAGCTGGCTTCCAGCCTGGCCGATTCCATGATCTGTGGCATCTGCAGTGCAAAGGCAGCCCGGCCGCTGTGCAGTCCCACTCTGTATTCTGCCCAGGTTTCTGGGAGTGAATTATGCAAATCAGGGATGGAAAACATTCCTCCTCTCATCCTCGGGAGTGTAAAACCCTAGTCAATAATTCATACCTGCGCGGCCCCGGCTGGAGCCTCTCTCTTCATTAGGGCCTGCGCCGGCTTGTTTGTCTTTGCCGCTGTATTGTCTGCCCTGCTGTAATGCTCTGCGTTAGGAGATTCATCTGCTTCATTATGTGATCATCCCGAGCTCTCCGGCGCGGCCAGGGCCATGGATGCTGCTCCGGGCGCCTGCGCCGCCTGCTGCCGGACGCTGCCCCCTGCCGCCGGGCAGCCGCGGGTGGTACCCGCCACGGGTGGCAGCCGGCTCTCTGGGCACTCACGGGTAGTACCCACCCGGCTCTCTGGGCACTCTGCTCTCTGGGCGCTCATGGGTAGTACCCAGCCAGCTCTCTGGGCACTCTCGGGTGGCAGCCAGCTCTCTGGGCACACGTCGCCCTGGTGAGATCTCACCTGGAATGTCGGGTCCAGTTCTGGGCTCCCCAGTTCAGGAGGGACAGGGATCTGCTGGAGAGAGTCTGAGGGAGAGCTACCAGCGTGCTGAAGGGGCTGCAGCACTGCCCTGTGAGGAGAGGCTGAGAGCCCCGGGGGTGGTCAGTCTGGAGAGGAGAAGGCTGAGAGGGGATTTGGGTCAGGAGGGAGGGGACAGGGCCAGGCTCTGCTCAGCTGCACCCTGGGACAGGACGAGGGGCAGTGGATGGAAGCTGCAGCACAGGAGGTTCCAGCTCAGCAGGAGGTGCACTGTGAGGCTCCCAGAGCCCTGGAGCAGGCTGCCCAGAGGGGTTGTGGAGTCTCCTCTGGAGCCTTTCCAGCCCCATCTGGATGTGCTCCTGTGTGACCTGTGCTGGATTCCGTGGTCCTGCTCTGGCAGGGGGGGTTGGACTGGATGACCTCTGGTGGTCCCTTTCAACCCCTAACATCCAGCGACGACCTCCTGCCTCCCCACCAGTCCCGGCCATGATCACCTCCCACCCCAACACCACCATCGCCATCAAGGGGCAGACGAAGGAGCTGAACTGCACGGCGCGGGGGGAGCGGCCGATCATCATCCGCTGGGAGAAGGGCGACACCGTCATCGACCCCGACCGCAACATGCGCTACGCCATCACCACCAAGGACAACGGCGACGAGGTCATCTCCACCCTCAAGGTCAGCGCCCCCAGGGGGCCTTGCGCAGCCCCTGGCTGACGGAGGGAGGGGGCAGAGGGTGCTGGGGAAGGAGGTGGTCCCCGGGTGGTCCTCGCTGGGTGTCACGCAGGCCGGCGCCACCCTTGGGGGCCCAGCATGGCACAGGCAGGTCTGGCAGGGAGCTGCAGCTCCAGCCCGTGGCACCACACTCTGGTTGTGTCTGTCCCGGGCACAGCAGGCTGCAGTGCGGCCAGGGGAAGCACCTGGCCAGCGCCTGGGCTCTCACAACCCACATAAGAGTTAGCGCTGCCCTGGGCCCCTGTGAGGAGCCAGGCTTCCAGTTTTAGTGACCCCAATTAAAAGCCAAACACTGGCTGCTGGCAGTGGCAAGCCCCTGGATCTTGCACCGGATCTCAGCTGCCTGCAGGAGGGGCTCTTGCTGGGAAGGGCTGTCCCTAGGAAGCAATTTTCAGTGCTGGGATTTGGAGGGTGACCTGCCCCAGGGGCACAGCTCCATAGTGCTGGGAGCAGGCTGGGATGCTGGGGGAAGGTGAGGGCATGGTGCTCAGGCCATGGTGCTCAGGGCAGCTCGGACTGAAGTGGTTCCTCTCCTCCCTCTGAAACATTGGCAGCTGAAGCCAGCCGACCGCGGGGACTCTGTCTTCTTCTCCTGCCACGCCATCAACTCCTACGGGGAGGACAGAGGCTTGATCCAGCTCACCGTCCAAGGTACACCTTGCAACCTTCACCACGAAGATCCTCCTGCTCCCAGGGTGGGGCTTCTCTGCCTCTCATCCCTAACCTGCCGCTGTGTCCCCCCAAGAGCCCCCTGACCCGCCGGAGCTGGAGATCCGCGAGGTGAAAGCTCGGAGCATGAACCTGCGGTGGACGCAGCGCTTCGACGGCAACAGCATCATCACTGGCTTCGACATCGAGTACAAGAACAAGTCAGGTGGGTGCTGCCTGGCATCTCCTGCTCGCCCTGACAAGTCAGGTGGGTGCTGCCTGGCACCTCCCCCTCGCCCTGTGCCAGCTCCGGGCAAGTGCTGGGGCCGGGGGCTGGGCTGCGGCCGCTGCGGCCCCAGGCTGGGCTGCATGGGCAGCTGCGGGGCTGCCTCCAAGGGAATGCTCTGCTCCCCAGCTCCTTTGATGAAGGAAGGAGAGAGCAGCAGTAATGAAGTGTGTGTTAATTTCCGTTGGGTGGGAGCCTCTGAAAGGGAATATTAAAGGAGACAATATTTGTGAGAAGCCAAACCCAAACTGCAGCGAGGAGAGGGAAGACCCCACGGGGGCTGGGGATGAAAGCCAGGGGTGCCTGGGGCCTTCACCTGCCTGAGTGTGGCCTCCTTGGTCCTCTGGACCCCAGGATCACAGAATCATGGAAGTGTTTGGGTTGGAAAAGGCCTCCAAGATCATTGAGTCCAACCAGCAACCCAACCCCACCCTGGCCACCAAACCATGGCCCCAGGTGCCAGGGCCACACGTTTCTGGAACCCCTCCAGGGCTGGGGACTCCACCAGCTCCCTGGGCAGCCTATGCCAGGCCCTGACCACTCCTGCAGCAAAGACATTTTTCCTCATCTCCAACCTGACCCTCCCCTGGCACAATTCCAGGCCATTGCCTCTCCTTCTATCGTGAGAGACTAGGGAGAAGGGCCCAACCCCCACCTCCCTGCAGCCTCCTCTCAGGGAGCTGTAAAGAGCAAAGGGGTCTCCTTCAGCCTCCCCCACACCAACCCCCCCAGCTCCCTCAGCTGCTCCTCCCCAGCTCTGTTCTCCAGACCCTTCCCCAGCTCTCTTTCCCTTCTCTGGGTGTGCTCCAAGAGCAGTGGTGTTTGGGTGCTGACCCTCCTGCCTCACCCTGCTGCTCTTCCAGACTCCTGGGATTTTAAGCAGTCCACAAGGAACATCTCCCCGACCATCAACCAGGCCAACATCGTGGACCTGCACCCAGCCTCTGTCTACAGCATCCGGATGTACTCCTTCAACAAGATCGGCCGCAGCGAGCCCAGCAAGGAGCTGACCATCAGCACCGAGGAAGCAGGTGCTGCGCCCAGCTCGGCCACGGCGGCTGGGGGATCCTCAGCTGAGCGTTTTTCGGCCACGGCCCCTCTCCCCTCTCCCCGCCGCGGCCCCTCTCCCTGCCGCGGCCCCTCTCCCCTCTCCCTGCCAGGCGCGGCCCCCTCTCCCCTCTCCCCGCCGCGGCCCCTCTCCCCTCTCCCTGCTGCTTCTCAAGGAGCTCTCCTGCCTCTGCTTCCCCGCAGCTCCTGACGGGCCGCCGATGGATGTCACCTTGCAGCCAATGACGTCCCAGAGCATCCAGGTCACCTGGAAGGTGAGTGGGGCTGGGATGGTTCTTGGGTTTCCCCTGCCCACAGGAGCTTGGGCAGCACCAAAGACTTCTGTGCTGGCAGCTTGTCCTGGGACCCAGGGAGAACTTTCCAGGCAAAATTTCCCCTCCCTGGAGGTGTTTGAGGCCAGGCTGGATGAGGCTCTGAGCAATCTGCTCTGGTGGGAGGTGTCCCTGCCCATGGCAGGGAGGGGTTGGAACTGGATGATCTTTAAGGTCCCTTCCAGCCCAAACCATTCAGTGAGCTGAAAATGAAAACCTGAAGGGCAGGTGGGCAGCTGAGCTCCGTCACAGGGAGTCCTTAACCAGAGTTTGTAACCAGATCCTTATCTCACGAGGTGTCCACGGGGGGCAAGGGGATGAGGCCATAAAAGCCGAGGCCCTGGGCTGCAAGGAGTGAGAGCAGAGATCAGTAAGATTTGGAACCAGATTTATTCTTCCAAAGGGGCATAATGAAAACGAAAATTGATTCTGAAGTTAGGAGCTGGGAGCGAAAAGTGGCGAGTCAATAAGTTGAGGCTTCCAGCTTCTGCCTCCTGCCTCCCCTTAAGCCCTGGGAAAGCAGATTAATGGCAAATCAGCCTCAGTGGTGAGATCAGTCACTCCACCTGCAGCCAGCTGCAGCCAGATGGATGGCCCAGGCTGGCCAACACAAATTTGCCGGCAGCCTCATCGATGGCCGCGCGCTCCGCGGCCGCGCTCAGCGCGGACCCCTGGGACTGCCTCCTTAAGGCTGCCACTCCCGGGGGTTCCCCCCCGAGCTGCTCCAGCTGGGAACCCTTGCTGGGGTGGAAGGCAGCAGGCTGAGCCCAGGCAGCACCTTCCTGTCGGGTGGCCTCCAGAAAGGACCTTTTTGAATCATAGACTTGTTTGGGTTGGGAAAGCCTTCCCAGAGCACTGAGCCCAACCCAACCCCGCCATGGCCACCAAGCCATGGCCCCAGGTGCCAGGGCCACACAGTTCTGCAGCTCCTCCAGGGCTGGGGACGCCACCAGCTCCCTGGGCAGCCTGTGCCAGTCCCCGACCACTCCTGCAGCAAAGACATTTTTCCTCATCTCCAACCCTCCCCTGGCACAATTGCAGGCCAGTTCCTCTCCTTCCATCACCTGAGCAGAGGCCAACCCCCACCTCACTGCAGCCTCCTCTCAGGGAGCTGTGGGGGGCAATGAGGTCTCCCTCAGCCTCCTCTTCTCCGGGCTGAGCACCCCCAGCTCCCCCAGCTGCTCCTCCCCAGCCCTGCCGCTCAGAGCATTCAGCCAAATGCTGCTGTGAGGAGAGCAAACTGAGCAGCTTGAGCAAAGCCTCTGGGGAGGGACAGAGGGGACAAGGGACCCTGCAGGCCTCCTGGGGCGAGCTCGCTGTGTGTGACAGCACCTTGCCCCCCCGTTCCTCAGGCCCCCAAGAAGGAGCTGCAGAACGGAGTGATCCGGGGGTACCAGATCGGGTACCGGGAGAACAGCCCCGGCAGCAACGGGCAGTACAGCATCGTGGAGATGAAGGCCACGGGGGACAGCGAGGTCTACACTCTGGACAACCTCAAGAAGTTTGCCCAGTACGGGGTGGTGGTGCAGGCCTTCAACCGCGCAGGGACAGGGCCATCGTCCAGCGAGATCAACGCCACCACACTGGAGGACGGTAAGGCTGGCCCTGCCCGGGGGCTGGGGGTTCCCTGCTCCCTCCTGCCACATCCCCCCCGGGGGCTCCCAGCCCAGCCCCCCTCGCCAGCCCAGGCAAGTCTTGCTGTGCTTTGGCTCTTGGCTGCATGGTCCCCCCAGCGGCTGCCCAGCAGTAGCTCTGCTACAAGGACAGGCTGAGGGCGCTGGGGATGTCCAGCCTGGAGAAGGCTCCAGGGAGGCCTCAGAGCTGCCTGCCAGGACCTGAGGGAGCTACAGGAAGGATGGAGAGAGACTGTTGGGAAACACCTGCAGGGACAGGCCCAGGGGCAAGGGTTTGAAATGAGAGCAGAGCAGACTGAGACTGGATGTGAGGAACAAGCTCTGCCCCAGGAGGCTGCTGGAGCACTGCAGCAGGCTGCCCAGGGGGGTGGCTGAGGCTCCAGCCCTGGAGATGTTGAAGGTGAGGCTCAGCAGGGCTCTGGGCGACCTGCTGCAGTGGAGGATGTCCCTGCTGAGTGCAGGGGGCTGGGCTGGATGCCCTTGGGAGCTCCCTTCCACTCTGTGGGGGCACCACGATGCCAGCACACCCATGGCACTGGCTTTCTACCACCAGAAGGCCATGGCAGTGGGTTCTGGACACTGCAGGGAGGTTTCTGTCCGGGGTGTGGGGGGGGGAGGGCTCCTGGTGGCCTCAGTCGGTTGGGAGAGGGAGGAGAAAAAAGTTTTGCAGAGCCTTCCCGCTGCAGTTTTTCATCCCTAATTAAGGCTCTCGTTAGGCTGTCAAGGCAGGCTCGTTTCCTGGCTGCATTAGCACTCCTCCCGGGGTATTCAAGGGCCCCTGTTTTAGCAGCAGTGCCTTTGCCATAATTATATTACCTTAATTTTGTTCAAACGGACTGCCTGTATTAGTTTATTATAGCCTGCCCCTAATTACATGGTGCTTACGTTCTTGCACCCAAGTAATCTGAAACAATAATCGTTGTCAGAGGGGCTCGTTAGGCTGATCTATGAGCGCTTAAACGCTCCTCAAACCCAGAGGTACCTCTGGGGGGGCGACGGCAGCTGATTGCCTCACATCCCCCTCGCTGGGGAGCTCAGCCTGGACCGGCAGCTTCCCCCGCCCCGGCAGCGCAGGGCTCACACCTCCGGCCCCGCTCTAGGAGGAGCCAAACCACCTGTTGGAGGCAGAGCACAGATCGTAGGACTGTCAGGGTGGGAAGGGACCTCAAGGCTCAGCCAGCTCCAAGCCCTGCCGTGGGCAGGGACATCTCACCCACAGCAGGCTGCTCACAGCCACATCCAGCCTGGCCTTGAACACCTCCAGGGGTGAGGCTTCCAGCACCTCCCTGGGCAGCCTGTGCCAGGCCCTCACCACCCTCACGGGGAAGAGCTTCCTCCTCACATCCAGTCTGAATTCCCCCCTTCTGGTTTTGCTCTCTCCCCCCCAGTCCTTTCACTCCCTGACCTCTCTGTGCCTGGCTCCAGGGGCAGCTTGGGGAGAGTGGGCAGCAGCGTGCTGGGGTCTTGTGTGGGTACAGCAGTGCTTGGCCCATGGCACACAGCTCCTCCAGCCTGGCATAGAACTGTTGGGGCTGGAAAAGCCTTCTGAGACCACCCAGTCCCACCAGCAACCCACCCCCTCCACAGCCATTAACCCACGTCCCCAGTGCTCTGGCCACTCCTTCCTGAACACCTCCACTGCCTCCCTGGGAAACCTATCCAAGGCCTGGCCACTCTCTGCATAAAGAATCTCCTGCTGATTTCCTCCCCACCCATCCCCTCCTCAGTTCCCAGCCAGCCCCCCGAGAACGTCAGAGCCATCTCCATCACCTCGGACGTGGCTGTGATCTCCTGGTCGGAGCCTCCGCGCAGCACCCTCAACGGGGTGCTCAAGGGCTACAGAGTCATCTTCTGGTCCCTCTACATGGATGGAGGTGAGGGGCTGGGCAGAGTGGGGGAGGTGAGGTGCCCAGGGGGCTGTGCAGAGCGGGTGAGGTGCCCAGGGTGGGCTGTGCAGAGCAGCTGAGGTGCCCAGGGGGCTGTGCAGAGCAGGTGAGGTGCCCAGGGGGCTGTGCAGAGCAGGTGAGGTGCCCAGGGGGCTGTGCAGAGCGGGTGAGGTGCCCAGGGGGCTGTGCAGAGCGGGTGAGGTGCCCAGGGGGCTGTGCAGGGCAGATGAGGTGCCCAGGGGGCTGTGCAGAGCGGGTGAGGTGCCCAGGGGGCTGTGCAGAGTGGGTGAGGTGCCCAGGGGGCTGTGCAGAGTGGGTGAGGTGAGGTGCCCAGGGGGCTGTGCAGAGCAGATAAGGTGCCAGGGGGCTGTGCAGAGCAGGTGAGGTGCCCAGGGGGGCTGTGCAGAGTGGGTGAGGTGCCCAGGGGGCTGTGCAGGGCGGGTGAGGTGCCCAGGGGGCTGTGCAGGGCGGGTGAGGTGCCCAGGGGGCTGTACAGAGCAGGTGAGGTGCCCAGGGGGCTGTACAGAGCGGGTGAGGTGCCCAGGGGGCTGTGCAGAGCGGGTGAGGTGCCCAGGGGGCTGTGCAGAGCGGGTGAGGTGCCCAGGGGGCTGTGCAGAGCAGGTGAGGTGCCCAGGGGGCTGTACAGAGCGGGTGAGGTGCCCAGGGGGCTGTGCAGGGCGGGTGAGGTGGGGTGGGGGCGCGGGTGGGCGGGGGCTGATGGGCTCCCCGTGGCTGCAGAGTGGGGTGAGATGCAGAACATCACCACGACCCGGGAGCGAGTGGAGCTGAGGGGCATGGAGAAGTTCACCAACTACAGCGTGCAGGTGCTGGCCTACACCCAGGCCGGCGACGGCGTCCGCAGCAGCGTGCTCTACATCCAGACCAAGGAGGACAGTAAGTGCTGCTCTGGCTGGGGAGGAGCTGAACTGGCTGTGGGGTGGTGGAGGAACCCCACTGAGGGCAGCCAGGGGCAGGGCATTTCCCTTCCTCTCTTTTTCTTTCCCCTAAGTGCAGATGGTTAAATATTTACAGCCCTGCCTGCCCTACTTTAATGCCATTAGCTTGGCAGCAGAGTGATACCCAGCCCATGGGCTGGCATGGCTGCCCACCCGGCCTGGGAAGCACCAGATGCTGGGGAGGCTCAGTTGGGCAGGGGAAGGCTGAGCCAGGAGCCACTTGGGCAGATTAAGGAGCTGGCCATTAAAAGCCACTCGTGGTTTCTAGGCCAGAGCCTGGGCTGCAGTCAGCCTCCTGCCTTCGGCTCAGCTGGCACCCGAGCTGCCCATGGAGGGCAGTGGGCGAGGGCAGGGTGACTGCTGCCCTGCAGACCTGCCCCCACTTGCTCCTGCCCAGTGCTCTGCCATTCTCTCTCTCCTCCAGTTCCAGGTCCCCCAGCAGGCATCAAGGCTGTCCCTTCCTCTGCCAGCAGCGTGGTGGTGTCCTGGCTGCCCCCAGCCAAGCCCAACGGCATCATTCGGAAGTACACCATCTTCTGCTCCAGCCCCGGCTCGGGGCAGCCGGTATGGGGCGGGCAGCGGGGGTGGCATGGGGCTGGGGAACTGCCGGATGTGCCAGGGGAGTGGGCAGCTGTCTGAGAAGGAAAGGTCTCTGCTGCTGGGCTGCAGCAGCAAACAGTCCCTTAAGCCAGGTCAGAGGCTCACAGCATGCTAGGGGTTGGGAGGGACCCCTGGAGATCTCTCTCCCAGTCCAACCCCCTGCCAGAGCAGGAGCACAGAACCAGCACAGGCACACATCCAGACAGGGCTGGAAGGTCTCCAGAGAAGGAGGCTCCACAACCTCCCTGGGCAGCCTGCTCCAGGGCTCTGGGAGCCTCGCAGTGCAGAAGTTCCTCCTCCTGTTGAGCTGGAACCTCCTGTGCTGCAGTTTGTATCCATTGCTCTGTCCATGCCCTGCAGGATTAGAAGGGCACCCAATGGGCACTGCACCCCTGAGCCCTTCCCCTGGCATCTGCCCCGCTCAGCGCTGGCTCCCGGAGGGGAAACGTGCCAGCAGCTGCCCCCAAACCAACCCCAAATCCAACCTGGCCCCATCCCTCCTGCGCCAGGGAGAGGCTGATGGGAGGGCTGCAGCCTAGTGCTGATCAGAAGCTCCTTCTCCAACTCATTTCACTATCTGAGCCTCTGGTTTCCAGGGCAACATAATCTTTTCATCAAAGCGACTGCAAAACCGCTGGGCTCCGATATTGTTTTCCTGGCATCTTGTCAAAACTGTCATTTGGGGAGGGGGGGAATGATGAACAGCAGACAATGCTCATAGAGGTGTCTGCTGCTGGGGGGCCCCCACCCGGGCAGCCCCACGGGCGCGGAGGCCTCTGCTGGGCCGCCGCGGCGCTCACCGAGGCCGCGTCCAGCGCGGCGGCACAGCCCTGGCAGGGCAGCCCAGCTGCCAGGCAGTGCGGCTTTGGCTGCGGTGTGACGGAGGCTGGTGCCCAGCCCGGCTGCGTGGGCCGGAGATCTTCAGAGGAGCACCCCTTGGGATGGGGGCAGCCCATGCGGGAGGTGAGCCCAGGCAGGGCTTTGGGGACCCTGCGGCTGCTGCTGTGACTGCAGAGCGGTTTGAGCGCCGCCCAGGGCTTGCCTCCGTGCCCAGTGCCCGCTCGGCTCGGCAGGCAGCCGGGGCAGTGTCCTTTGCAGGGAGCAAACCGCGCAGCCATCTGCTCCCGGGCCGCGGCTCCCTGGGGGAACGACGACACCAGCCGGCTCCCGGCGGCACTGGGAGACGTGCAGCGGGGCCGGAGCAAACACAGCACCTCGGGGAGGTGGCTGCCAGGGTGGCTGCCAGGGTGAAGGCAGCTCCCCAGGGATCCTTCCTGCGTGATGGGGAGCTGTGGCTCTCCTTTGCCAACTGGCAAGGGCAAAGGGGTGCCCTGGGTGGGGGCGTGGTGGTGGTTGGGGATGCCCAGGGCCAGGCAGCTGGACCAGAGGTAGCTTTTCCTTGCTGGCAGCTCAGGCACGGTGCTGGCCTCTGGTTTGCTGCTGCTGGGGTGTTTGGGGCACCCAAGATGGGGTGTTGGGAGTGAGGGTCTCACCCCAGCTGTACCTTCTCCCCAGGCTCCCAGTGAGTATGAGACCAGCCCTGACCAACTCTTCTACCGCATTGCCCACCTGAACCGCGGGCAGCAGTACCTGCTCTGGGTGGCTGCGGTGACCTCCGCCGGCCGCGGCAACATCAGCGAGAAAGTCACCATCGAGCCTGCTGGGAAAGGTAGGGGGAGGCCACCAGCTCCCAGGGACACCCCCCCCCGCCCCTGCTGCCCCCCGTCCCTCGGGGGTCTTTGGCTGCTGTCAGCCCGCAGCAAGGGCCGGCCGGGGCGACCAGGGCAGGGGAGGGAGGGCACAGGTGGGTTCGGCTCTTGTGACTCATTGTGGGGTCTGTGCATGAGGCTTGGCGCCGGGCTGAGGCTGACCTCTGACCTCCTCCTTGTCCCCAAGCCCCTGCCAAGATCATCTCCTTCGGAGGCACTGTCACCACGCCCTGGATGAAGGACGTGAGGCTGCCCTGCAACTCCGTTGGGGAGCCAGTCCCTGCCATCAAGTGGACCAAGGACAGGTGCCGAGTGGGGGCCCGGGGCTGGCTGCGCTCCCTCTGCTGTGTCACCCGTGGCTGATGTCCCCTCTCCCCTCTGGGCAGCGAGGACTCTGCCATCCCTGTCACCGTGGACGGCCATCGGCTGATCCAGGCCAACGGGACCCTGGTGCTGCGCTCGGTCAAAGCAGAGGACTCTGGGTACTACACCTGCACGGCCACCAACACCTGGGGCTTCGACACCATCATCATCAACCTGCTGGTGCAAGGTGAGGGTGCTGGGGGGCCTCAGGACCCACCCCTGTGCCGTGGCCACGCTTCATGTGGGCAGGCGGCACAGCAAGCCTGGGCTCTCGCTTCTCCCTGCCCTTGGTGGGGTGAAGCACCACAGGGTCTGTCCCCTGTCAGGGGCTCTCTTTGGGCAGGGGGGTCTCACAAGCTGGGGGGCGTGGCTGGTGCCCGGGAGGTGCTCACAGGCTGTTTCCTCCTCCCCAGTGCCCCCAGACCAGCCCCGCCTGACCGTCTCCAAGACCTCGGCGTCGTCCATCACGCTGGCCTGGATTCCCGGGGACAATGGGGGCAGCTCCATCCGAGGTATGGCTGCTGCAGCTGCAGCTGCTCCAGGCCAGAGCCACCCTCCTCCAGCATCCTGACACTCCCAGCCCTTGTCAAAGGTCCCTCCCCAGCTCTCCTGTAGCCCCCTTCAGGTACTGGAAGGCTGCTCTAAGTCTAAGGCTGATCAGCTCCAGCTCTCCCAGCCTGGCCCCACAGGGGAGGTTCTGCAGCCTCTGATCATTTTTGTGGCCTCCTCTGGGCCCTCTCCAGCAGCTGCAGGTCCTTCTTGTGCTGGGAGCACCAGAGCTGGAGGCAGTGCTGCAGGAGGGGCCTGAGCAGAGCAGAGCAGAGGGGCAGAATCCCCTCCCTGTGCTGCTGCTCTCCCTGCTCTGGCTGCAGCCCAGCACTGGTGCAACCTGACAGGGCAGGACTTGTCCCCGTGTCCCCCAGCACCCCTGTCCCCGGCAGGCTGAGGGCTCCTGGAGCACCCCTGCTCTGCAGAGCCTCCTTTCTGCTCTGCTGCATCTCCCGGAGCAGAGGCCGCGGCAGCTGCCCGCGGAGCGGGGTGCAGGCAGCGGGAAGGAGCCCTCGCTCACAATTAATTAAAAGCATGAAAGTAATTACAAGCAAATCTCCCCAGCCAGCAGCAGCTCACTCCAGCGGACTCTGTTGATAAATTTGGCCATAATTGGATTAGAAATATTAAAAACATGCTGCAGCCACCAAATAAATAACCAGCGGCAGGCACCGGGCTGCCAGGCACCACGGGGCGGGGGTGAGGGTGCAGGGGGCTGGCTTGGGCATGGCCTGTGCCCTGTGGGCAGAGCTGTGCCACCCCAGGAAGGTTCTGGTACCCTCATCCTCCCTCTGGTGAGAAAGCTCTGCCAGAGCTGGAGCTGGGTGCCCACGGAGCTGATGTGGAATGGTTGGAAAGAGGCTGCCCAGGGAGGCTGTGGCTGCCTCCTCCCTGGAGGTGCTCAAGGCCAGGCTGGATGAGGCCTGGAGCGAGCTGGGCTGGTGGGAGGTGTCCCTGCCCATGGCAGGGGCTTGGAGCAGATGATCTTCAAGGTCTCCAAAGTGTCCAGTGGAGGGGAACCCACTGCTCAGGGGCAGCTGGGCAGGAACCAGTGCGTGCTGGGTGCCCTGGCACTGCACAACTTGCCCATGGGATGCCCCCAAGGTGGGCTCAGGACCACAGGATGTTAGGGGTTGGAAGGGACCTCAGGAGATCATCGAGTCCAACCCCCCTGCCATAGAATCCAGCACAGGTCCCACAGGAGCACATCCAGATGGGGCTTGAAAGCCTCCCGAGAAGGAGACTCCACAACCTCTCTGGGCAGCCTGCTCCAGGGCCCTGTGAGCCTCCCAGCGCAGAAGTTCCTCCTCATGCTGGGGTGGAACCTCCTGTGCTCAGAGCAGCCGCTGGTGGCAGCCCCGGGCCCTGCTCACCCCCCGGGCCCTGCCCCACAGGCTTCGTGCTGCAGTACTCGGTGGACAACAGCGAGGAGTGGAAGGATGTCTTCATCAGCTCCTCCGAGCGCTCCTTCAAGCTGGAGAGCCTCAAGTGCGGCACCTGGTACAAGGTGAAGCTGGCAGCCAAGAACAGCGTGGGCGCCGGCCGCATCAGCGAGATCATCGAGGCCAAGACCCACGGCAGAGGTGAGCCCCCCCCCGGGCGGTGCCCCCCGGCAGTGCCCCCCGGGCAGTGCCCCCCAGCAGTGCCCCCCCAGCAGTGCCCCCCGGCAGTGCCCATCCTGACGGCTCCCCTCCCGCAGAGCCCTCCTTCAGCAAGGACCAGCACCTCTTCACCCACATCAACTCCACGCACGCCAGGCTGAACCTGCAGGGCTGGAGCAGCGGGGGGTGCCCCATCACTGCCATCCTGCTGGAGTACAGGCCCAAGGGCAACTGGGGCTGGCAGAGCCTCCGCACCAACAGCTCCAGCGAGGTCTTCCTGACCGAGCTGCGGGAGGCCACCTGGTACGAGCTGCGCATGAAGGCCTGCAACAGCGCCGGCTGCGGCAACGAGAGCGCCCAGTTTGCCACCCTGGACTACGATGGCAGTGAGTGGGGTGGCCTGGGGGGGGGGGATAGGCTGGGAGGTGGGGGACAGGGCCCCCCACCCAGCAGCGCTGATCCACTGCCCCCGCACTCTGCCCTAGGCACCATCCCCCCCATCAAGTCGGCCCAAGGGGAGGGTGATGACGTGAAGAAGCTCTTCACCATCGCCTGCCCTGTGATCCTGGCCACGCTGGGGGTGGCTCTGCTCTTCATCATCCGCAAGAAGAGGAAGGAGAAGAGGCTGAAGAGGCTGCGAGGTGAGACGGGGCAGGCGGCAGAGCTGCGCGCTGCTGGCTCGGCTCTGCTGTGAGCAGCTCTCCTGAGAGCCTCCCTCCCTGTGTTTCTTCTTGTCTCCTGCACAGACGCCAAGAGCTTGGCTGAAATGCTGATCAGGTGAGCCCCTGAGGGGGGAGGACGAGGGGGAGGTGGTCCTGGGCGCTTTTAAGCCAGGTCCAGCCCTCACTCAGGCTCAGCCCTCCTTGGGTTCAGACCTGAGGAGGTTGTGTTGGGTGCTGCCGGCTGCTCCTGCCTGCCAGGAGGGTGCCAGCACCCAGCCTGGAGCACTCCTGGGGCAAGGGGGGGTGCTGCTCAGCTGGGGGGCTGGCGGCCAGCCCTGGCTCCGCTGGAGCCAGCTGTGCCTGGGGTAATGGCCAGGCCCGCGTCCCCTCTCGCCTCACAGCAAGAATAACCGCAGCTTCGACACGCCGGTGAAGGGCCCCCCGCAGGGCCCCCGCCTGCACATCGACATCCCCCGCGTGCAGCTCCTCATCGAGGACAAGGAAGGCATCAAGCAGCTGGGTAAGCACCGCGCAGCCTGGGGGCCCAGCCCTGGCCGCAGCAGCACTGCCCCGGGAAGGGATCACAGCTCACAGGATGTTAGGAGGGGACCGCTGAAGGGCATCAGAATCCACCCCCCCTGCCAGAGCAGGCGCACGGAATCCAGCACAGGTCACACAGGAGCACACCCAGGCAGGCCTTGAAAGCCTCCAGAGAAGGAGACTCCACAACCCCCCATGGATGTGGGCCAGCAGGGCCCCGAGAAGCCCACGGTGTCCCCAGGCTGTCCCCATGGCAGAGGATGCAGGGCTGTGCCCTGGGGGTCCTACTCCCCTCGATGCTGGCAGCCCCCCAGCAATCTCCTTGTCCAGGGTGGGGGATAGTGGAGAGCAGCCAGGCAGGGTGCTGGTGGAGCTCTTGGCAGCAGGGATCCCGGGGTGGGTGCTGAGCATGGGCTGGAGAGCAAGGCCTGAGCTGTGACCTCTTCCCCCAGGGGATGACAAAGCCACCATCCCGGTGACGGACACGGAGTTCAGCCAGGCCGTGAACCCCCAGAGCTTCTGCACGGGGGTCTCGCTGCACCACCCAGCGCTGATCCAGAACACAGGGCCCCTCATCGACATGTCCGACATCCGCCCTGGCACCAGTGAGCAGCGGGGCTGGGCCGCGGGCGGCGCTGGCAGCACAGGGGCAGCGGGGCTGGGCCCTGCCCGCTCTGGAGGAACAATTCCTGTGCTGCAAGCGGGGCAGGGGTTGGCACAGGCTGCCCAGGGAGGGCTGGAGTCACCCTCCCTGGAGGGGTACAAGAAAGGTATGGCCATGGCACCTGGGGCCATGGTGGGGTTGGGTTGTTGGCTGAGCTGCATGAGCTTGGAGGCCTTCTCCAGCCCAATCCTATGGTCCTGTGTCCCCTGCCAGTGGGGTGCTGGGGCGCAGGCCCTGTCCCAGCACTGGCCCTGCCCAAAAGCAGCTGTTGGTAAGGCAGGAAGAGTGCGGGCAGTGCTGGCACAGCGCCCTGGCTGTCCCTGGCAGCGACCTGCTGTGACTGTGCCACCCCTGTGCCCTAGACCCCGTGTCAAGGAAGAGCGTGAAGTCTGCCCACAGCACCCGCAACCGCTACTCCAGCCAGTGGACCCTCACCAAGTGCCAGGCCTCCACCCCGGCGCGGACCCTCACCTCGGACTGGCGGACAGTGGGGTCCCAGCACGGCATCACCGTCACCGAGAGCGACAGCTACAGTGCCAGCCTCTCCCAGGACACAGGTGTGCCAGCGCTGCCCGGCCAGCCCCAGCGCTGCTCCTAGCAGGGGTCTGCCAGTTCGGGGCACGGGGGGCATGGAGCAAAACTACAAGTGGGGAGATTCGGATTGGATGTCAGGAAGAAGCTCTTCCCCAGGAGGGTGGTGAGAGCCTGGCACAGGCTGCCCAGGGGGGTGGTGGAAGCCTCCTGCCTGGAGGTGTTTGCAGCCAGGCTGGAGGTGGCTGTGAGCAGCCTGCTGCAGTGTGAGGTGTCCCTGCCCATGGCAGGGGGTGGAACTGGCTGAGCCTTGAGGTCCCTTCCAGCCCTGACAATTCTGTGTGAGTTGTTGAGCTCCAGGCTAGCTGAGGAGGCTGCCTGGGGGTGTGTGCAGGCAGGGCTGGGGCTCTGCTCTCACCTCACAGGACGCTAGGGGTTGGAAGGGACCTCCAGAGATCAAGTCCAAGCCCCCTGCCAGAGCAGGACCATAGAATCCAGCACAGGTCACACAGGAACACGTCCAGATGGGTCCTGAAAGACTCCAGAGAAGGAGACTCCACAACCTCTCTGGGCAGCCTGCTCCTGAGCCTCCCAGTGCAGAAGTTCCTCCTCATGTTGGGGTGGAACCTCCTGTGCTGCAGCTTCTATCCACTGCTCCTCAGGGTGCAGCTGAGCAGAGCCTGTCCCCTCCCTCCCTCCCTCCCGAGCCCCAGATAGTGACAGACATTTATTAAATGCTCTCTCAGCCTCCTCCTCCCCCACCCCAATCCCCCCCCAGGGCTCTCAGTGCTCCCCTCCCGTCCTTGTGGCCCTCCGTGGGACTCTCTCGAGCGGATTCCTGTCCCTCCTGAACGGGGGAGCCCCAGACTGCACCTCCAGAAGCAGGGGGGTGGGGGGATGGCTGCAGGCACCTGAGTGAGGCAAGGCGGGCCGGGCGGCGCAGGGGCCGCGCCCGGGTGGGTGACAGCGCTGTGCCCCCGCAGACAAGGGCCGGAACAGCATGGTGTCCACCGAGAGCGCCTCCTCCACCTACGAGGAGCTGGCCCGCGCCTACGAGCACGCCAAGCTGGAGGAGCAGCTGCAGCACGCCAAGTTCGAGATCACGGAGTGCTTCATCTCCGACAGCTCCTCCGACCAGATGACCACCGGCACCACGGACAACGCCGACAGCATGACCTCCATGAGCACCCCCTCCGAGCCGGGCATCTGCCGCTTCACCGCCTCCCCGCCCAAGCCCCAGGACAGCGAGCGGGGCAAGGCCGTGGCCGTGCCCATCCCACACCGTGCCAGCAAGAGTGAGTACCTGGGGCCGCGGCTGGGCACTGCCTGCGGGGCACACCGAAGGAGGTGGTTCCTGTGAAGGGGGAGGGAGGCTGGGGCTGGGCACTGCCCCTCTGTCCCTGCCTGGCACAAGCCACCCAAGGTGCTGAAGGAGGTGGTTCCTGTAAATGGGCAAGGACACGGGGGGTGGGCACTGGCCACATGTCCCTGCCTGGCACAGGCCACTAAAGGAGATGGTGCCTGTAAAGGGGGAAGCACAGAGCACCTTCCTCTTCCACCTCACCCTTCCAGCAGCTTCAGTCTGCCTCCCTGGGGCTTCTGCAAGGCTTTCCCCTGGGATCCTGACCTGCCTGCAGCAGGATCTGCAGAGGTCCTTCCCCAGCCTGGAGAGGATTCCCACTCCCCCAGCTGGAGGTGTTCCAGGCCAGGCTGGATGAGGCCCTGAGCAGCCTGGGCTGGTGGGAGGTGTCGTTGCCCCTGGCAGGGGGTTGGCACTGGATGATCTCGAAGGTCCCTTCCCTGCCACCCCATTCCATGGATCCATAGCTTGTGCCCACCCAGTGCCACGCCTCCTGTCTCCGGGGCAACCAGGGGATGCCACAGCCCTGATGTGCTCCACACACTGCACTGCCCCGGCTCTGCCAGCCACCAGTGGTGGCACTCAGCCTGTGCCCCCCAACACAGATGAGGGTGGGGGCCAGAAGGGAGTCCTGGGGGGGGGGCAGGCAGAGTCTCTCCCCCCCCTCAGCTGCCCCTCTCTTCCCCCCGGCAGGCGACTACTGCAACCTGCCTCTCTACGTCAAGTCGGAGGCCTTCTTCCGCAAGCCGGACGCCCACGAGCCGTGCCCGGTGGTGCCGCCGCGGGAAGCCTCCATCCGCAACCTGGCCCGCGCCTACCACGCGCCGGCGCGGCACCTGACGCTGGAGCCCGGCAGCGCCAAGCCCCTGGGCCTGCCGCCCCCGGCCCCCGCCGCAACCACCTTACCTCAGAGGACTCTGCCCGCGCCCAGCGCCGCGCCCGGCCCCGCCGCCGCCCCGCCGCCCGCCGCCGCCAGCGCCGCCCCGCCGCCCGCCGCCGAGCCCCCCGCCGCCCCTGCCGGCGGCGGCGCCAGCGGGGAGCCGCGGGTGCCCACGCACTCCAAAGTGGGGGGCTCCAGGGACTCGCTCCTAGAGATGAGCACGTCGGGCGTGGGCAGGGCGCAGAAGCAGGGGGCAGGAGCCTACTCCAAGTCCTACACCTTGGTGTAGGGGGGGGCCTGGGGGTGGGGGGCCCGCAGCAGGGGCCCGGCCTGCGCCCTGCTCATCACCACCCCCCCCCCGCCCCGCCCCCCCGCCCCGTTTCTATTTAATTAACAAACTTGTAGATAACGAACTCTTTTGTATAAATGAAGCTATTTTCTTCTTCTCCAAACTGAGAGAACAAAAAAAACAACAAAAACACCAAAAAAAAAACCACCACAAAAAAAAAAGGAACAACAACAACAGCAACAAAAGCCTAAAACCACCAACACCACCACCACCACCAACGACTCAACCCCCCCCAAGCACCCAGGGGCACAGAGGAGTTGCTGTGAGGGATTGACAAATACAATCTGTTCTGTGCATACAAAGAGAGATTTCACATCCTTGTGGAAGGGGCACACGAGGCTCAGCCACTCCCTTCTAGGGCTTTGGGGTTTTTTCCCCCCTTGCCTTAGTTATCTTTCTTTTTTGGGGGGTGGGGAGGGTTTTGGGGTTGTTTTGGGGTATTTGTTTCTTTCCCCCTCCTCCTCCCTGGCTCTCTCGGTGGTTTGGCAAAGGGAAACGTCTCGAGGACCTTGCATGCTGGGGTTGTTTTTTTTTTGACTGTTCTGATCCCAACAGGAGTTGCTTCCGTTTGCAAAGTGCTTTCCTGTCTTCATAAACCTTTGCTGGGGTGGTTGGGGTTTGGGTTTTTCCCCTATGATAAAACAGCAACACAAAAGAAACAACAACAACAAACCCCCCCCAAAGCCGCCCCCAGCGCTGCCTGCGGTGAAGGCTGCCCGCGGGGGGGGGTGTGGGGGTGCTGCCAGCCAGGGCCAGGGCGGCCCGCGGGCCCGGCGTGGACGCAGAAGGGCGGCCCCCGGGCCCGGCAGAGGGAATGTGGCTGAGCTGTGCCAACCTGCAGAGCACCAGGGCGGGATGGGAGCAGAGTTGGGGCTGCTCAAGCCTGGGGAGGAGAAGGCTGCAGGGAGAGCTCAGAGCTGCAGCTCAGTGCCTGAAGGGAGCTGCAGGCAGGCTGGGGAGGGACTGCTCAGGGGGCTTGGGGTGACAGGAGCAGGAGCAATGGGTTGAGACTGGAGCAGGGCAGAGCCAGGTTGGGCACCAGGAGGAGGTTCTGCCCAGGGAGGCTGGGGAGACCCTGGCACAGGCTGCCCAGGGAGGGGGTGGAGGCTCCATCCCTGGAGCCACTGAGGCTCAGCCTGTCTGTGTCCCTGTGCAGCCTGCTCTGGCTGGAGCTGTCCCTGCTGTGGGCAGGGGGCTGGGCAGGATGCCCTTGGAGGGCACTCCGTGACTGGTACCACCAAGCAGGGCAGCCTGGCACCCACTGCCCCAGATGGCAGACACCTGCTTACCGGTAAGTCCAGCCCAGGATGAGCCATGGTGCAGGACAGGGACCCACCTCAAGCTTGGCTGGAAGGGGGAACCACTGCACAGCCCCTCCTGAGCCATGGCACAGCTCCAGCAGCACCAGGTAAGCGCAGTGCAGCTCCAGGAGGGCCTGGATCTGGCTAAGCACAGCTCCCCAGCGCCCTGCAGCACTGCATGGGAGCAGCAGGACAAGCCCAGCACCCTTCTGCTCTGCTGCAGTGGAGCTGGGAAGCAGCAGGGTGAGGCACAAGGCCTGGTGAACCCAGCACAGTGCCAGGAATGGTGCCAGAGCTGCCACCCAGCGTGGTGAATCGTGGCACAGGTACAGCACTGGCAGAGCATGGCACAGGGAGCCATGGCACAGCTCCAGGGGCACTGCAGTGTGGGGAGGCAGAGCCCAGCCACCCTCCTTGCTAGGGCTGGGGGTGAAAACAGCCACAACCAACCAGACCCCAAGAGGAATCCGAGGCCAAGCCAATTCCCTACCACAAACCACCACTTCCATCCTCCCCCCTGGGGCTGGCAACCTTCCCTCCCTCTGCTGCTTCCCAGGAGGCCAAAACCAGAACAATGAACCAGCTTGGCAAAGACCTTTGAGATCCTCGAGCCCAGCCTCTCACCCAGCACCATCTAACCAACTCCACCATGGCACCAAGGGCCTCATCCAGGCTCTCTTCAATCACTTCCAGTGCTGGGGACTCCACCCCCTCCCTGGGCAGCACATCCCCGTGGCCAATCTCTCACCTCCAGCCAGGGCTGGCAGCAGCAGTGGTGTTCAGCAGCCAGAGCAGAACTCTGGCTTCCAGAGGAGGTTCTGCTGCTACCTGAGAGCTAAAGGCACTTCCCCTTCCCTACTGCCTGTGCTTTCTAACCTGTTTTCATCACTCTGCCTCCCTGCTTGCTGCCCACAGCTTCCTTCCCCTCTCTCCTGACAACCAACAGAGGAACTTCTCTTTCCCCACAGCCCAGCAGAGCTCCTGCTGCACAGAGGCTCTGACCCCCCTCCCCCTCTGACACCCCTCCCCCTCTGACCCCCCCCTCCCCCCAGGTGCTGCTTTTAAACAGAATTCAGGATTTTCACTGCTTGCCAGACCTCTGTTTCATGAGCAGCCCAAGCAGTGATCAGCACAGGAAGGGGTTGCTGCTGCTGGCACCTCCAGTGCCTGCCCACCTCCAGTGCCAGCTCACAGTGCCCTCAGCTGCTGCTGTTGTCACAGTGCTCAGCAGAGCCTCCCTCAGACCAGGAGCTTGGGGCAGCACTGGGGGGGCAGAGAGCCTGGGGGAGAGCAGCACCAGCAGCCACCAACACCTCGGCCTTTGGCACCACCCCCAGAGCCCTGGGGAGCTCCTGGCTGCACATCCACTTCCTCCCTCCTGCAGAGGTGACTGAGGACCCTCTGGCTGCTCAGGGGGAGACCCAGGACCCCACAGCACAGCCCACATCAGCTCCTCCAGAGCTCAGGGCTGTCTCATGCAGCTTTGCCTTCAAGCCAAGCAAACCCAGGGCTGCCCCTTCCCTCTCTCCCAGACCAGCACAGGGACACTCCTCAGGCACCTGCCTCAAGCCTTCAGTGCACATCACAGAGCAAAAACCTTTTCAGGGTGCAGGCTTTGGAGCCAAGTGCCCAGCCCAGCTCCCAGCAGCACCTCCAAACTGCCCATCCCAGGCGGGGCTGAGGGCAGGGCAGGAGTGGCCCCAGCTGGGGGAGCAGGGGGTGGGCAAGAGGAGAGCACTCAGCACAGCTGAGCACCTGTGACTGCCCAGGACAGAGTCCCTCCTGCAGGGCTGCAACACTTCACCTTCCCAGCCCCAGCAGCTGCACCCCCGGCCTCGCAGGGTGTCACAGTCCCAGCTGCCGCTAATTGGCCACCAGACCCCCACCCCCTCCCCCTGGCACTGGGCTCTGCCCACGCTGCTGAGCAGCCAGGAGGTGCAGGAGTGCAGTCCAGCCAAGCCACCCCAGCCAAGCTTTGCTGCCAACAGGATCAAGAGGTGAAGAGACCCCAAGCAGCTCAGAAGCCCCAGGAGCAGGGCTGGGGTGGGGGCTGGCGTCGAGCCCTGCCCAGGCAAACACCACAGGAAAGAGCTTTTCCAGCCACAGCGATGCTCTGCTTCATCTGTGACCTCCTGCTGCCAGCCAGCTCAGGCTGCCCCAGCAGAGCCTGGCAGCTCACAGACCGTGCCAGCACCGGCCCTGCCCTCCCCAGGCACCCCACGGGCGAGCCCCAGGCAGCAGCAGCAACCGAGCACAGGCAGCCAGCAAACACCAGCACCCACAAGCTGAAGCAGGGCAGGATGGAGCCCTAGGAAGAGAGGGTTGAGGACATTTGTGGCTGGAGAGGACACAAAGGGCTCCAGGGGCAGGGCTCAGCAGCTCTGCACCGAAAATCCAGCATCAGACCCAGCAAAGAGGCTGCAGGAGCCGCGCTCCGGGGGTCAGAGCAGAACTGCCCACAGCCAGCAGCTCCTCAGCACCGGGGGACAGCACCGGGGCACAGCACAGCCCCCTCTCAGCAGCGCCTCAGCACCGGGGCACAGCACCATGGCACAGCACAGCCCCCTCTCAGCAGCGCCTCAGCACCGGGGCACAGCACAGCACCCTCCCAGCAGCGCCTCAGCACCGGGGCACAGCACAGCCCCCTCTCAGCAGCGCCTCAGCACCATGGCACAGCACAGCCCCCTCTCAGCAGCGCCTCAGCACCATGGCACAGCACAGCCCCCTCCCAGCAGCGCCTCAGCACCGGGGGACAGCACAGCCCCCTCTCAGCAGCGCCTCAGCACCGGGGCACAGCACAGCCCCCTCTCAGCAGCGCCTCAGCACCATGGCACAGCACAGCCCCCTCTCAGCAGCGCCTCAGCACCATGGCACAGCACAGCCCCCTCTCAGCAGTGCCTCAGCACCGGGGCACAGCACAGCCCCCTCTCAGCAGCGCCTCAGCACCATGGCACAGCACAGCCCCCTCTCAGCAGCGCCTCAGCACCGGGGCACAGCACAGCCCCCTCTCAGCAGCGCCTCAGCACCCCCTGCTCACAGCAAACCTCCTCCTGCTCCTCTGCTGGCCCAGGGCTCTCTTCCTCTGCACCCTCCAGCAGCCAGCACTCAAAATCCAGGGTTAAAGCCCCAGACACTGCTGGGCTCCTGTGCCTGCCAGACTGGGAGCAGACCAAAGACCAGCAGGGGGTGGCAGGGTGGCAGTGGCACTAACCCAGAGCCCACAGCCTCGGGCCTGTCGCAGGAAGGAGCTGGACTGCACAGAGAGCCGCAGGAGTCAGGGTCCCACCCCCACGTCCTGAGCCCAGGGCTCCCCACACAGTGACCTCCCCCCAGGATCAGCTCCTGGCTCACCTCCTGCTCCCTTTGCTGCCTGCAGCACATCCTCCTGGTGACATCCAGCCCCTGGACACGCCGTCCCCAGCTGCCTGGAGCAGGGCACAAAGGCAGCCCTGCCACCCCAGCTCCGGAGGCAAAATGGAGGTGGCCAGCAGAGGGCTGCCAGCCAAACAAGCGCCAGCTGGCAGCCATCAGCCACAAGGGCCCTCAGCTGTGGAGGTCTCCTCCCAGCCACACAGCTGGGGGCTCTTAGGCTTGCTGGCCAGGCTGTGTCCTCCCTGGGTGCTGAGGTCCCAAGCTGGCCGTGCCCTGGCCCGGGAGGAGGTCACTGAGCAGCACAGAGGGCAGAGACCTACAGCTGCACGCACCAGGAGCTACCTAGCAGGGACAGGCTGAGTCACCAGGGCTGCACATCGGGGGGGGACAGGGCAGGCAGAGGGGGGACAGGGCAGGGCACAGGTGGCTGATGTGGCTACTTCTCCTGCTGGCACCTCCTGAAGTGGCTCTGGCTGGTGAGCGCTGCCTCCTCGGAAGGGTCGCTGAAGACCTTGGGCTCGCCGCTGGCATCAGGGGTGGCACTGCCTGGGGTGACACCAGAGCATCACAACGAGCCCTGGGCAGGCTCCACAGGGCAGAGCAGGGCTCTGGCATCACCCCCCAGGCTGCCCACAAAGCACCCACAGGCAGGAGGCCT
This sequence comes from Colaptes auratus, assembly GCA_015227895.2. Taxonomy (NCBI): domain Eukaryota; kingdom Metazoa; phylum Chordata; class Aves; order Piciformes; family Picidae; genus Colaptes; species Colaptes auratus. The sequence continues at coordinate 1,557,154 of JAAWVA010000040.1, read as the reverse complement.
TCTCTGTGCTGTGGAGGGGAGAGGCTGGATGTGCACAGTGTGGAGCCACAGCTCCAGGGCTGAGAGTCACAGACTGCAGCAGGCTGGGAGGAAGCCTCCAAGGGCACCCTGCCCAGCCCCTGCCCACAGCAGGCACAGCTCCAGCCAGAGCAGGCTGCACAGGGACACAGCCAGGCTGAGCCTCAGTGGCTCCAGGGATGGAGCCTCCACCCCCTCCCTGGGCAGCCTGTGCCAGTGTCTCCCCAGCCTCCTTCTGCAGAACCTCCTCCTGGTGCCCAACCTGGCTCTGCCCTGCTCCAGTCCCAGCCCATTGCTCCTGCTCCTGTCACCCCAAGCCCTTCTGAGCAGTCCCTCCCCAGCCTGCCTGCAGCTCCCTTCAGACCCTGAGCTGCAGCTCTGAGCTCTCCCTGCAGCCTTCTCCCCAGGCTGAACAACCTCTTCAGCAGAGCTCTGCAGGGCAGGAGGAGCAGGGCCCTCAGCACCCCCTCCCTGCAGCACTAAGCCCTCTCTACACAGCCCTGCCCCCAGAGCCCTCAGCCTCCCCCCTGCCAGCCCCAGGCCGCTGCTCACTTCCTTTCCCACTCACAAATGGATCAGCAGCGAGGCTCTCAGGCTGCCGAGGGGGAGCCCTCCCCTCCCCGCCCAGCCTGGCACCAGGGGAGTGCTGTGCAGGTCGAGAGGAGCTGCACCAAAGCCGCTCAGCAGTGCTGCTGGCAGCCAGCCTGTGCTGAGCGCCCCCGGGCAGCCCTGCTGCTGCTGGGCAGGCTCCCCCCTGCCACCCCCAGGCCCTGTTCCCACCCCGCGAGAGAGACACAGAGCCCGTGCTGGCACTGCTGCCTCCTGCCCTGGCACACTGCTGGCTGCCAGCCCTGCCCCCCACGAACACCAGAGGCTGCTGGGGCAGGCACCAGCCCCTGGGGGCTGCCCACAGCCCTGTGTGCAAGGCACCCGGCAGAGTGGCACAGCACCACCAGCCCTGGGCACCTTGCCCTGCTCACAGGGCAGCAGAGCCCCCAAGGGAAGTGCCCAGGCCAGCCAGGGCTACCGTCCGTGGAGGAGCAAGGTCAGAGCCCAGCCCCAGGGCACTGCTTCAGCTGCTGGCTGCAGAGCCCTGCCCAGAATAGCAGAGCTCAAATCCTCTTTGCTCAGCGCTTGGCAGCAGAGGGGGCAGGGGATCTGTGCCCAGGGGCAGAGGGGCTGCAGGAGGAGACGACCAAGCGGGGCACAGACCCGGGGGGGCAGAGCCGGGCCGGCCCCACTCACCTGTCTCTCCCGGGAGGGAGTGGATGCTGCTGTGCCGAGAGCCGCGGCCCCTCTGGGAAGGCAGAGAACAGAAACCCAGCAGGGTGTTAGACCTCGGGCACAGGTGGCACCACCAGCCCCCCGGGCCAGCTGGCAAGCCCTGAAGGACCAGGGCTGGTGCCAGCGAGCCTTCACCACCCTCTCCCGGGGGAAGTGGGCAGCTGCCAACTGTTCCTCCTTCAAGGAGCACTCCAGAGCCCTGAGCTCTGCTCTGCATGTGGGGGGAAGCCTCCAAGGAGAGGCAGGAGGGAGCTGTGCCCCCAGCCCGGCTCTGCCAGGGGTGCCCATGGGCACTCACCCTGCACTGCGGAGCAGCAGGGCCCCAGACTGGGCTCAGCTGCTCAGCTCCAGTCCCTGCCATCGAGCTGCAGCCCCCGGGGTGCCAGGCCTGCCGGGGGGTGGTTTGTGCTGGGCACTGCCCTGCCCCGGCACAGCAGCCCTCACCTCGCTGTCCCGGCTGGTGCGGCGGCTCTGGGTCACACACTGGATCTGCCAGGGCAGGGGCTGGTACACCAGGTATGGCAGAGGCTCCTCTTGGAACAGGCTGGTGCCCAGCTGGCACCAAAAGGGTTTGCAGCAGGTGAGAGGAGAGAAGAGACCCCCAGAGTGAGCTGCTCCCCTGTGCACACCCCCATGCCCACCACCCGTGGGGGCTGTGCCAGCTGGGGGGTGCTCAGCACAGCCTCCTGGCACCACACCTGGGCAGCAGAGCCCAGGGGCAAGGCTGAGCCCACAGCTGCTGCCCAGGGAGGCACCAAAGGCCACACCACGGCAAGCAGAGCCCTCTGCCTCCCCTCCCTGCCCCACAGCATTTCCTCTGCTCCCAGGCACGGCACTTGCCCACCAGACTGGGCAGCCAAGGCCCTGGCACTTGCTTCCTGCTGACCCCGGGTGTGCCCCCAAGGCAGCGCCGGGGGCAGCTTGCTGGGGGTGCAGAGACCTGCTGGGCACAGCCCTGGGCACACAGGACCCAGGGCATCCCCAGCCCACAGCCAAGCCCACGCCCCCCAGGGCTCACTCCCTTCACAAGGTGCCCCCCACGCTGCCAGAAGGGAAATGGGCAGCAGCCGGTGCCCCCTGCTGCCAGGCTGGCCCAGACTCACCTGCCCAAAGGCTCTCACCACGAAGAACAGAGCTGTCATCAGGGTCGCCAGCATGGCTGGGCCGTGCCAGGGGCAGGCAGAGCTCGGGGGGAAGGAGCGGCAGGCCCCCGGCGGGCAGGGCTGGCGTGCGTGCCCCCGGCAGGCAGAGGCTGGCGTGTGTGCCCCCGGCGGGCAGGGCTGGCGTGCGTGCCCCCGGCAGGCAGAGGCTGGCGTGTGTGCCCCCGGCGGGCAGGGCTGGCGTGTGTGCCCCCGGCGGGCAGGGCGGCAGGCAGGGCAGCAGGCAGGGCCGGTGTGCGTGCCCCCGGCAGGCAGGGGCCAAGCCCCTTAATGAGCTTAGCGCCGGGAGCAGCGCGGCCAGCCCGCGGCCTGCCCTGGCTCCCCCACCGGCCGGGCTGCAGCAGGGCACCGCTGGCCGCCAGGAGCCGCAAATCCTCTTCTCCCCTCGCAGGCTGCCGCACACGCCAGCTCCCCCTGCCAGCCTGCAGCGGGCACAGGGCTCCTCTGCTGGGCACTGCTTCCCAGCAGGCCCTCACGGGCAGCTCTGGAGACCCTCCAGCCCAACCAGCCCGCAGGCACTGCCCCAGCACCGCAGCGCCCAGCACCGCAGCGCCCAGCACCGCAGCGCCCAGCACCGCAGCGCCCAGCACCGCAGCGCCCAGCACCGCAGCGCCCAGCACCGCAGCGCCCAGCAGGGCTGCAGGGGACTGCACAACCTCTCTGGGCTGCCTGCTCCAGGCCTCCAGCAGCCTCACACCAGAGAGGTTTCTCCCTAAGCTCAAGGGAAAGCTCCTGGGCTCCAGCTTGTGCCTACTGCCCCTTGTCACAGCCCTGGGCACTGCTGAAGAGAGCCTGGCCCCTTCCTCAGGCCCTCCAGCCTCTAGCTATTGATCAGCACTGATCAGATCCCTCCTCAGGATGCTCTTCTCCAGCCCTCGACAGGCTCTCAGAGGGGCTCCAGCCCCCCCAGTCCTGTGGCCCTCTGCTGGGCTCTCCTGCAGCTCCCCGTGCCCCTGGGGCTGGGGAGCCCGGGACTGGGCTGCTGGGCGAGGAAGGGAAGAGCACGCCCCCGGCCCGGCCGGACCCCCGCGGGCACAGTGCAGCAGCAGCGCCTGGGACCCCGCTGGGGGCAGGGGGGTCCCAGCTGCTCCCAGAGGAGCGGAGTCACAGCCAGCTCTACACAGCCCAGGCTGCTGGGGAGCAGCTCCCGAGCAAAGCCCTGACCCCCGCCCGTGCCCCACAGCTCTCCCCACAGCCAGGGAGGGCTCCCCCCCCCCCCAGGACCCTCCCCCACCCCAGCTGGGCTGCCCTTGGACTGCCCCAGCACACAGCCCCCCCTCGCCCTTGCCACAGAGCTCCAGAGCCAGCCAGCCATTGTCACCGCTTCGTGAAGAGCAGGAGAGGAGCTCAAAAGCCTTCTGCCGGCTGCGAGCGTCCCCGGGAGCTGCTCTCGGTGGGGGCTTCAGCCCTGGCCTGCCCCTGCCGCCCCCGGCCAGGTGCTCAAGGGAATAATGGTCACAAAGCCCCAGGCAGCCAAGCGCTCCGGCGAGAGCCTGCAGCGACCTTGGCAAGACAAAAGAGCCTGCAGGGAGGCGAGGGGGGAGCACAGCCTGCGTGCTGGGGGGAGATCGGGGGGGGGGGGGGGGGGGGGAAGACCAGAGAGAGCTCCGAACAACCCCCCCCCGAACAGGCTGAGCCACAGCTGCTCCCAGGGCTTGCACAGGCACAGGGAAGCTGCAGCCCCAGCCCTGTGCCCCCCTGCTGCTGGGGGGGCGGCACTGCCCTCGGCGCTGTGCTGCTGGGGCTCAGCACCCAGCAGGCTGCCAGGGCCCTGAGAGGCTCCTCTGAACCACAGCTGCCCCCAGCAGCAGCCAGGAGACCGAAGGCAAAATCCTTCCGACCGGAGCTGGGGAAGCAACTTCGGCTGCAGCCCCTCTGCTTCCCCAGGACTCCCCCGGCCGCCACCACCCCCTGCAGGCAGCTGAGCCCTCCCCCTGCAGGCAGAGCCGCCGAGGACTGCCCCAGCCAGGCCTCCCCCGTGGGGCAGTGCCTGCAGGGCCGCTGGTGCTCTGCTGGCAGCCAGCAGGAGGGAGAGCAGGGCCCGGGGGCAGGCTCCAGCTGTCCTGGCATAGAGGCTGGGCAAGCACAGACAAAGCAGCAAAAGAAATCCTCCACAGACAGTCCCAGGAGCTCTCAAGAGAGGGCCATCAAAAATAGATCTCTATTAGGTGGGAAGAGCCCCTGCCAGGCTCCCAGCACCCAGGCAGCAGCACAGGAGGCTCTGCTGCACCCTGCTCAGCAGCACCCAGCGGGCAGAGCCAGCTGGCAGCAGCCTCCTGCCTCAGCAGCCTCCAAGGAGCAGGGCTTGGGAGGTGGATCTCTTGCAGAGGGGATCTGAAAAGCATCAGGGGACAGGGCAAGGGGTCCAGCATCAGATGGTGAAAGGAGAGAGAGAACCAACCACCACACTGCCCCCTCGGCAGCAGGCAGCCCCAGCCCCTCCTCCTGGGCACCATCTGCCCCCTCCCAGCACCCCAGGGGGGAGCTGATGCCCTCTGGATGCAGCCTCTCCAGGGGAGCCCCAGCTGGGGCACAAGTCAGGCCCCAGCAGCCAGGCCACACGAGCCCTGCTCTGCCAGGGGCCCAGCAGAGCTGCAGCAGCAGCAAGGGCAGGCCCCAGGCTGGGCACAGGGGGCTCCTGCCCAGCCCTGCTGTGAGCAAGGAGCCCCAGCTGCTGAGCAGGGCTCTGCTCCCTCCCCGGGGCACAGCAGGACGCAGCTGGGGCTTTGGCTGCACCTCCACACCAGGCTGAGCTCCTCCACAGCACCTGCCCCAGCAGCAGTGCCCCAGGTGCCAGCCCTGCTCCCTGGCAGAGCCCTTGGAGCGCAGCAGGGGAGCTGCCACGGCACAGCCACGCTGCCCAAGGCAGCAGGGAGGGGGAGAGCAGCTCCCTGTGGCAGAGCTGCTCCTGCTCCAGTGCCTCTTGCTTCCACCCTGCCAGAGAGGAACACTCCCTGCAGGCCAGGCTCTGCCCTGCCCCAGGCTCTGCTGTGTGCCCCCCAGGCCAGAGGCCTTGGCCCACCTGCAGTTAAGCATTTGCTGGGCACCAGCCTGGGCTCAGCTCCTGACAGTCTCAGCTGGCTTCACCTCCTCCCCCTTGACCAGGTCCTCCAAGCCCTCCCTGGCTCAGGGCTCTGCTGGTGAGCACTGGAATACCAATGAGAGCTCTGTTGATTTATTGGAGCTCTGCTGCTCCACCTCTGCCTTAAGCACTCTGTGAAGTCTATTTGGACACGTTAGAGGATTAGGAGAATCCACCTGGGAAGTTTGCTTCCTCCTCCCCCCACCCCTCTCTTGTAAAGAGGCTGCTTCAAGGGCACAGCACAAAGCCAGAGTGGAGCTGGCCTGGCACCACCAGCACCTGAGGTATCTCGGGGGGGCGGGGGGGGGCTGGGCCCAGCTGTCAGTAATGGAACACTTTAATTTGTCTGTTGTCATCCAGTCCCAGCTGAAGCAGGCTGGGGGTGCTGGCAGGGGGCTTCTGTGCTCCTGGGAAGGGAGGTCTGGCAGCAGGGTGAAGGAAAAGCCCAGGAGGAACGAGCCAGGCGGCAGCCAGGATGGGCACCGAGGGGCAGGAGCCAGCCTGGCACCCCTGCTGGCCTCAGCCTGCTGCATGCCAGGGGACTCAGAGCAGCAGGGTGCTGAGGACAGCAGCACTGCTGCCAGCTGGTGCTGGGCAGGCAGCCCCAGCCCCACAGCACAGGCTGGAACAGCCCTGGCACGGCACAGGAGGCCTTGCTCCCCAGAGCCAGCACCTCAGGGCTTCCTGGGCCGCCCACAGCCACGTGGGGCTGGACCGAGGGCACCAAAAGCAGGAGGCTGGATGCCCTCCTCCATGCTGTTAGCCAGTGCCCTGCAGAGCCTCCCAGCACAGCAGGAGCCAGGGGAGAGGCTCCAGGTCAAGCAGAGCTCCCAGAGGTCCCTGCTGAGCACAGACACCGACACAGAGGCTTCCAAGGCTGCCCTGAGCCACTCACCTCCTGCAGTGTCCTACCTGCTGCAGCAGGCTGGAGGCAGTCAGGGCCAGGCAAAGGATACACTTTGGAATCCCTCTGGAAGTCTTCCAACCACTTCTTGCTGCTCTCAATCATCCCTTGGATGCTGCTCTGCTCTGGCTCCCGGCCCCGCTGCAGCCTGCGGAGCTGCTCCCTGCCGCCACACGAGAGCCAGGAGGGGCAGGGGGTGAGGAGGGGTCTGGGCAGCCCCCCAGGGGCAGCCCCAGCTAGCAGCTGCCTCCTCGAGGCCCTGCTGCAGCAGCCACCTGCTACCAGGCTGCTGTCCTCCTCTTCCTCCTCCTCCTCTACGTGCACAGCACCAGGAAGGTTCAACCTCCCCCCCCTCCAGCCCCCAGGCAGCACTGCCCAGCGTGGCAGAGCTCAGCCCCTGGTGGTGCTGGCACCGTCCCAGAGCAACACTGCAAGAGCCTCACATACCCTGCAGGGATGTAGCCCAGCCTGGGGTCCAGAGGCCTGGGACTTCCACTGAGCACTGGGGACCCACCTGGGAAAGAGACATTAACCACAGACCCCCAGCAGCACTCAGAGCTCTGCCAGGGACGCCCTGCCCCTGCCAGCTGAGCCCCCTGCAAGGACACAGAGCCAAGGGAACAGGCATGGGGACCCCCAGCTGCAGCTCACAGGAGGCTTCTGGAGGAGCAGGGCTGGCCCCCACTCCCTCCTTCAGCCTCCCAGCTGCCTCCCTGGGGGTAGAGGAGAGGCAGGATGCCAAGGTCAGCCCTGTGCTGCTCTTCTCATGCCTCAGCTCCTTCCCAGCAGCAGCACTGGGAGGAGAGGCAGCTGCACCCTGCAGGGCTGGGGAACGCTGCTCAGAGGCGAGCAAGCAGCTGGGCTGAGGGCAGGAGGCTTACCTGGGTGAGCCTGCTGCCATCTCCCTGCTGGGATGCTGCCCCCAGGCTGCCCAGCTGCCAGAGCAGAGCTCAGCCCAGGGCTCCAGGCCCACTGGTCCCCCAGAGACCCCCCAGCAGGGGGCTGAAGTCCTGCCAGGGAGGCATAGGTGGGCAGAGGGCCAGCAGGGCAGGGTGTGGAGGTGATGAGGGGAGAGTGGTGGTGGCTCAGGGAGTCCAGGAGGCCAAGGACCCCACTCAGCTCGCTGCTGATGTGCTCCAGGGAGCCCCTCAGGCTCTGCACCTTCTCCAGCCGTGGGGCAGGGCACAAACCAGCTCTGAGATCCACTGCCAGAGAGAGGGGAGGGGAGGGGAGGGTCACTGGGAAGGCAGGGGAGGGCTGCTGACAGCCCCAGCTCAGCTGGATCGGCAGCAGGAGAGAGGCAGCCCCTGACAAGATGGTGCCTTGGAGGCTGCTGGGCAGAGGGGAGGAGAACCAGGACAGGAAGGACAAGCCCCCCAGTGCTGCAGGAATGGGGCCTGGGGGCAGGCCTGGTGTGTGGCAGTGTGTGACATCCACTCCCTCCCTCCTGCTCTGCTCTACCACGCAGCCACCAGGGGCCCTGGCAACGTGCTGATCCCCACAGCACTGCAGGAGCTCCAAGGGGGAGACCCTGGCACATGCCCTGGCTTCACCTCAGTGCTCCCATCCCTCTCTGCCCCCACTGGCAGGAGATCAGGTGTTAAACCCTGTCACAGGCAGCAGAGCTGCCCCAGGCACCCAGGAGCACCAGGGAGGAGCCCAGAGGTGCACCAGAGAGGTGAGGGAAGCCAGGGCTGGGGGCAGGGCAGGAGCAGCAGTCAGGCTCTTACAGCTGGGCTGAGGTAGGTTGATGCTGGAGGAGCTGCTGCTGTCCTCAGAGCTGCTCAGATCAAAGGTCACCATCCTCCTGCACACAGCACTCCTCAGGGTGTCCTCATCTGAAAGCTGCTCAAAAGGAGGAACACAACCAAACCCTGCTGCCACCCCCCAGGACACGGCAGCCACAGCAGCACTGCCCAGGCAGAGCCAGACTCATCCTCAGCTCCCAACAGCTGCAGTGGAGCTCAGGAGGCTGCTTGGCTCCCTGGGGAGCAGCTGTGTGCACCAGAGCCAGCAGCCAGGTGAGTGGCAGCAGAGTGGTTTGTGCTTGAAGCAGACCTCCCAGCTCCTGCCTGGATGTGACCTCCCCTCCAGCTCCTTGGCCAAGCCTTGACTGCCACCACCCTCAGACACCCCAGGGCAAGTGTTCCCTCACTCCAGCCTTTGGCCACCAGCTAAACCCCCTCCTGGGCACCACAGCCCTGTGGAGCCTCCAGGCTAGGGAGAGGCCAGGGCTGAGGCTGCAGTGCTGGTGGTGCTCACCTCCTCCAGCAGGGAGGCCTCCAGCTGGTTCAGCTTCTCCTCCTTCCTCCTCAGCAGCACCTGGCCCTTGTGCATAGCTGACCTCATCTGGTCCAACTGCTTTGCCTCCTGCAGAGCAGCAGCAGCCAAGCCAGGGGGAGAATGAGGCAGGGATGGCAGGGAACAAGCCCCAGGGGTGGCTGTGGGGACTGGCAGCAGCTCACTGCTGCTCAGCCCAGGAGGTGTGGGCTGGAGGGAGACTGCTGCTGAGCCTCAGAGCGAGGGGAGGGGAGGGGAGGGGGCTGAGGCTGTGCCTCACAGAAGGGACAGCCCAAGGAGGAGGTTTCCCTTGCAAGCCCCACGCCCAGCAGCTCAGGTGCTGCCAGCATGGAGACTGTGAGCAGTGAAGGGAGTGCCCACCCCGTGCCCTGCCCCGGGCGGCCGCAGGGGCAGGCAGCCAGGGCAGGGCCGCAGGCTCCTCTGGCAGCCACCATGCCTCAGGCAGGCAGGCTCCAGGGCTCACCTGCTCCAGGTTCCTGTGGATGCCCTCCAGGAGCTGGGAGGTGTCAGGGTCCTGCACCACCTCCTGGGCCCTCCGCAGGTCCTGGTGCCACTGCTGCCGGGCCTGGCGCAGCGCCGTGTGCCGCCGGCGCGCCGAGCGGGCCTGGCGCCGCAGGAACTCCTTGGCGCCCCTCAGGGAGAGGCCTTCAGCGCTGAGGAGCCCCCCGGTGCTGCAGAGGGACAGGGTGCTGCTGGCAGGCTGCCGAGCCCCAGCCCCTGCCCAGCTGAGGGCTCGCAGCGCGGGGCGGGGCGGGCAGGGTTGGGGCAGGCACTCACTGCGCCGGCCGGGGGGCGCGCTCCTCGCGGCGGGGGCAGGAGGGGGCAGGGACCTCTCCGCAGGAGCGCTGAGGAGGTGAAATGCTTCAAGATCCAAGAACTGAACCCCGGGAACCCCCCCCGGACCCCAGGAGGACAGCAGCAGGGCACTGCCCAGCTCCAAGGGCAGCGCCAGGGAGGGTCTCCAGGTGGCTGAGCAGCACTGAAGATGCTTCCAGGCCTGGCTCCGGCCCAGGGCCACTCCAGCAGCCCTCACTCCCTCCCCCCAGTGACAGCCACCACCAGGCACCACACCAGGCACGGTGATGTCCCTGGCAGGGCCAAAGACATCTCCAGGGAGGTCACTCAGCAGGAACAGAAGCTGGGAAGCTGCAGCCTCAGCTCCCTCAAGCCAGAGCCCTTCCCCTGCTCGACTCACAGCTTCAGGAGCTTCTTGGAGGTCTTCAACACAGAGCTCAGCTTGCCCCCTGGGAGGTTCCACACCTTCCTTGGCCTCCAGGTCCTTCAGAGCCTCCTGTCTGCCCCTGACAGCTGCCTCCAGCTCACTGCCACAAGAAAAGGCAGCAGTGGTGGCACTCCCCCAGGACCACCTGCCCAGGCAGCTGGCCCCAGAGCGGTCTCCGAGGCCAGGGATGTGCGAGGCAGCGCAGGGGCTGTGGGGCCACGTCCAGCACAAGCCCTGGCTGGGCAGGGCCACGTCCCTCCACGCCTGCCCCGGGGGCTCAGCTGCCTCAGGACAGTCTTGCCCCTGCAGCCCAGTGCCCTGCTCAAGGGCAGAGGTGGAGGAGACAAAGGACCCTGACAAGCAGGGACAAAGGGACAGAGCCCAGGGCCTCTGTGCCCTCAGCAGGCAGTGGAACCACCACGGGGACAGGGGAGGAAATGCAGCCCCAGAGAGCCCAGAGGAGAGGCTGAGGTGCTTCTGCCAGGGGGCAGATGCCTCCCACACACCTGAGGTGTTTCTGCAGCCTCTGGCTTCGTGCCTGCAGCAAATCCACCTGAGCCTCCAGCTCAGCCTTCTGCTCCTGCAGCTCCTGCAGGCTGCTGCGCAGCTGCCGGATGGCCTCCAGCAGGCTGCAGTGCTCCTTCCTGCCCTCCTCCAGCCGCAGCTGAGAGGCTGCAGCGGCGCCCTAGGAGCAACCCCAACAATGCCTCACCCCATCTCCCCAACAGCAGAACCCAGGAGCTTGCTGCTGCCTCCCTGGAGGGGGCAGAGCTCCCCCCGCCCGCAGCACAGGCCAGCCCCGGGCAGAGCAGGGCTGCCTCTGCTCCGTGGGAAGGAGCTGGGGCAGCCCCAGCAGGATGCCTCTCCAGGCTGAGCCCAGAGGGCATCTCAGACTCAGCTCAAACCCAGGCTGCTCTTCCAGAGCCACGGTGCTGCCCTCAGCCCAGCAGCAGAGCAGCTGCCCCGAGCGGAGGCGCACAGACCTCTCTCTCCAGCTCAGCCCTTCTGTCCTCCTCCAGCAGCTGCTGCCTCTTCTTCCTCAGAGCCTCCTCCTGTGCAGGGAGGAGAGCAGATGAGCAGCACTTGAAGGACAGAGAGCAGCCCTAAGCCTCAAAACCCCTAAGGCCTGGGGTCAGTTTTGCTTTATTGCCACCACACACACTCAAGTTCCCCTCCCTGCCTGGGATTCAGGTGAGAGCTGGCAGCATGGCATCCCCCTGGGCAGAGCCCTTCCTGCTCAGCTGGGGCAGCTCCCCAAGCACAGGCCCAGCTCCTGCTGCAGCTCTGCAGCCTCAGGTGGCCTCCAGCACTTCACCTTTCCACTTGCTCACTCCAGTGCTGCTCAGGAAGGGCTGACAGGAGCAAGGGCTGACAGGAGCAAGGTCACTGCAGCCCTTGGCACAGGCAGGGCATCAGCCAGGGACGTCTGCCAGCTCCACAGGAGTGTTTGGAGTGCTTCCCTCTCCTGCTCTGCTGCCCTCCTTCCCTTTCCACAGCAGCAGGGAGAAGAGGAAGGGATTGACTGAGATCACCACTCAGAGTGATGCTGAGCAGGACCCCACCCTGAAAGGTCTTTCTGACCCTCCTGTCACTCCTGCAGCCACTCCCTGCCCCCCAGAGCACCAACCCCCACTGCAGCCATCGGCCACGGGGCTGCACCAGCAGGGATGCTGCAGCAAGACCCTGCCTGAGCACCTTGGAGAGTGGCAGGGAAGCAGGCAGAGGAGCAGCCCAGGCAGGGGAAGCCCTGTGGGCCCCAGGGCTGCCTCACCTGGCTCTGCAGCTGAGCCGCTCTGGCCTGGACGCTCTTCCTGCGCACCTCAAGCTCAGCCTCCGAGTCCTGCAGCTTCCTTTCCTGCACAGAGAGAGGCTGAGTGAGGGCAGCCCAAGTGCCTCACTCACCAGGCACAGCTCTGGCACCAGCTCTGCATTTCAATATCTGAAGGGGACCTACAGAAGGCTGGGGAGGGACTGCTCAGAAGGGCTTGGGGTGACAGGAGCAGGAGCAATGGTCTGGGACTGGAGCAGGGCAGAGCCGGGTTGGGCACCAGGAGGAGGTTCTGCCCAGGGAGGCTGGGGAGACACTGGCACAGGCTGCCCAGGGAAGGGGTTGAGGCTCCATCCCTGGAGCCACTGAGGCTCAGCCTGGCTGTGTCCCTGTGCAGCCTGCTCTGGCTGGAGCTGTCCCTGCTGTGGGCAGGGGTTGGGCAGGATGCCCTTGGAGGGTCCCCTCCAGCCCGATGCCAGCTGTGAAGCTGTGCCACGGTGACCAGGCCATCCCCCAGCAGCCAAGTCAGAAGGAGCAGCTGGGCAGAGCCTTCTCCTCACCTTCTCCTGGTGCTGGAGCTGCAGTGCAGTGAGCCTCTGGTCCAGCTGTGCCTGCAGAGCCTTCACCTCTGCCTGCTGCAGCTGCCGGATCCGAGCCACCTCGCTCCTCAGGGCCTCCAGCAGCTGCGCTCGCTGCTGCCGCTCCTGCCCACACAGCAGCGGCCTCTGAGGCAGCCACAGCCACCCCTCAGAGCCCCCAGGGCCGGGGGGGCTCAACAGCCACCCAGAGATGGTGCAGCAGTGGCCCTGGCAGGGTCAGGTAATGGCTGGACTTGATCTCGACTGGAGGGACCCGCGAGAAAGCTGGGAAGGGACTTCCAGCAAAGGGCTTGGGGGGAGCAGGGGAGCAGGCAGGGAGGGGAGGGGGCCAGAGGGCAGGGAGGGGAGGGGGCCAGAGGGCAGGGAGGAGGGGGCCAGAGGGCAGGGAGGGGAGGGGGCCAGAGGGCAGGGAGGGGAGGGGGCCAGAGGGCAGGGAGGGGAGGGGGCCAGAGGGCAGGGAGGGGAGGGGGCCAGAGGGCAGGGAGGGGAGGGGGCCAGAGGGCAGGGAGGGGAGGGGGCCAGAGGGCAGGGAGGGGAGGGGGCCAGAGGGCAGGGAGGGGAGGGGGCCAGAGGGCAGGGAGGGGAGGGGGCCAGAGGGCAGGGAGGGGAGGGGGCCAGAGGGCAGGGGGGGAGGGGGCCAGAGGGCAGGGAGGGGAGGGGGCCAGAGGGCAGGGAGGGGAGGGGGCAGAGGGCAGGGAGGGGAGGGGGCCAGAGGGCAGGGAGGGGAGGGGGCCAGAGGGCAGGGAGGGGAGGGGGCCAGAGGGCAGATGGGGCCTGGAGAGGAGCAAGAGACTTGGCAGTGAGGCTGGGGAGGCTCTGGCACAGGCTGCCCGGGGAGACTGTGGCTGCCCCCTCCCTGGAGGCGTTCAGGGCCAGGCTGGATGAGGCCCTGAGCAGCCTGGGCTGGTGGAGGGTGACCCCCCCAAAGCCACTGCTCCCCCCAGTACCTCCTCCTCATACTGCTGCTGGGCCTGAGCCAGGGCTGCCTGGTGCTCCCCTCTCAGCCTCTCCATTCTCCTCTCGTGCTCCCTCTCCACTTGCTGCCGTCTCTCCCTCATGAGCTCACTGAGCTGTGGGGGTGACACTGAGATGGCCCCCTGCACCCCAGCCCCCGGGAGGGGCCCCCTCAGGCCAACAGGAGGGTGCAGAGAGCCTTGCACAGGCCCAGGCTGTGGCCTGGGCAGCACAGAGGCAGCACCAGCTGAGGTCAGCCCCAGGCAGGGCTGTGGCCCCTCAGAGCTGCCCGGGCAGGCTGAGCAGCCCCAGCTGGCTACTTGCCTCTCGCTGGTACTCAGAGAGCTGGAAGGCCTTCCTCTGCACCTTCTGCTCTGCCCCCTGCAAGGCTTCATGCAGCTGAGCTTCCTCCCTGCTCTGTGCCTCTGCCAGCTGGCTCTGCAGGCTGGAGGTGACCTGCCATGAAAGCCACCCACAGGGCTGTGCCACCCTCCTGAGGGGATCCAGCCAGGGCCCTCCTACAGGGAGCAAGCAGCACCTGCAGGCTCACCACCCCCTCCCTGCTTGGAGCATGGCCCAGCAGCACATGCAGGAAGTGGCAGCCTCCCAGGCCACCCCTGGGGACAGCAGCTGGGGGGAAACCTATTTCCATCCCCAGGGCATCATCTTTTACCTTGAGATGCTTCTCCTCTGCTGCAGATCTCAGCTGCTGCAGTTCAGCTGCAAACTCTTTCTCCAGCTCTTCTGCAGCCTGCAGGCAGGAGGGAGAGAGGCTGCTGGGGAAGCTGTGTGCAGGGGCAGTGCTGTGTGCAGGGGCAGTGCTGTGTGCAGGGGCAGTGCTGTGTGCAGGGGCAGTGCTGTGTGCAGGGGCAGTGCTGCACAAGAGGAGCCTGCAGCCAGCCTCTGCCCATGGGCACCAAGCAGCACAACAGGGAAATGCCTCTCAAACCACCCCAGATGCCTTTCCCCCCTCCTAGGGCAGCTGAATGGGTCTCAGCCACCCTGTGCTGGCAGGGCCAGGGGCTGCCTGCACTCAGGAGCTCCCAGGAGGAGCAGGGCAGCAGCCAGGGAGCTGCTGTGATGCAGTAAGTGCTGTGGTGGGGGTTGGCTTGGCAGGGACCTGGGCTCTGTCTCTCCCTCAGCTGCAGTGTGGCCTTTTCAGTGGTGGCTGTTTCACCAGCCCTGGGGTGCACACTGGGCTGGAGCTCTCCTCAGTGCCCCTCTGGCAGCATGCCCAGCACCCTCCCCTTGTGCCAGTCGGGATTGGAGCCCATGCAGCTGTCAGGGATCTCAACACTCCAGCACTGCCACCAAGCCAGGCTGGCACAAAGAGCCTGGGGCTGGCCCCAGGTGCCCGTGAAGGCCTCACCTCCTTCTTCTCCCTGTCCAATCTCTCCTTCAGCTCACTCAGGAATTGTTCCTTCTCTTGTTCCAGCTCAGCCATCTCTTTCTGCTGAGCTTCCTCCAAGTCCAGCTTCATTTTCTCCAAGGCAAGCTGCTGCTTCCTCTCCAGGCTCTCCCTCTCCACCACCTGCTGGGACTCCCACTGCTGCCTCAGGCCCTGCAGCATGGCCTCCTGCTCTGCCCTGCCCCGTGTGCAACAAGAACAGGCAGAAGCAAGTCAGAAGGGCAGAGCCAGGAGGAGCCACTGCCCCAGGGTGGGACACAAGCCAGAGGAGACTGAGAACCACAGCAAAGGATCTAGCAGAGCATCAGCTGAGGCTCTGGCAGCCAACAGCAAGGCAGCCAGGTGGAGAGCAAGCTCCAGCTGAGAGAAGCAACAGCAACTGCAAGCTGTCCAGTGCCTGCTGCTCTGCCTCCCCAGCTGCTGTCACAAGCCTGAAGAAGCACTAGAGACACCCAGCAGAACTCCCTCAGCCCCAGGAGAGGTCCTTCAGCTCTGCCTCCTGTGGCACACGGCTGCACAGCCAGGCCACTCTGAGGGTCTCCCACCTGCCACCAAGGCAGGGCACCAGCTGTGGGCAGCTCAGGAAGGGCACAGCCACTGCTGCCAGGCGAGAGGCTTCCCCCCCAGCCCAGCAGTCTGTGCCCCGGGGGGCAGCAGAGCCTCTCACCTCATCCTCTCCTCCTCCGCCTGGGTCTCCGCAGCGAGCTTGGCTCTCAGCTCCGAGAGCCTCTTGGCTTCCTCCCTCCTGCCACAGAGCTCCTCCTCCTCAGGAGCCTCTGCCAGACCTGCCCTCAGGGTCCTGAGAGAAGAGCAGCCAGGAAAGAAAGAGTGAAGACAGGGTGAAGGAGGCTTTAATGTCTTCAAATGGCCTCCCCAGGGCTGGAGCCCTCTGCTGCTCACAGGAGCTCTGCCTGCCCCGGGGGCTCCGCTGCGCCCTCAGGGCCTGGCTGCTGCCACAGGAGATGCAGCCCCTGGGCATCAAACCCCTGTGGCACCATTTTAACCTGCCCTGTGCCAGCAGAGCTGGCAACCACCTCCTCTGGAAGGAGAGCAGGCACCCAGCCAAGCTCCCTGGGAGCCTCTGTGCACCCCTGAGCCTCCTGTCTGCATGTGCTGGGATTCACTTTGCCCTCAGTGTGGCTTCTGGGCACCCCCCCAGCCAGGCCTCCACGTCTGGCTGGCTCAGCATGCCAACAGCAGGCCAGCTGCAACAGAACACAAGGACCCCCCGGGGGGGCTATCAGCTCCCTGTGCACACAGCCACCCCCCAGGGCCTGAAGTGCTGCCTGGGAGTCCCCCTGGGAGCCACACAGTCCCAGAGGGCTCCTCTGGGGTAACCTCACCTCCCCCACCCCCTCCCACCCCCACTCCTGTTGCTGCCACTGGGGCCAGGATCTGAGCAGCTGCCAGGCAGTGAAGCCCTGCTCTGGAAACTCTTTCCAGGTTATCCACAAGAGCCAGCTCCAGAGCCTGGAAAGCTGCAGGGGCCCAGAGCAGAGCTGGAGGAGGCTCTCTGGGCTGTACTGGAGACCCAGGGGGCTACACACAGCACCCACAGCAGGCCAGGACCACAGAGGATTGTCTGTGCCAGGCACAGTCTCTGAGCCCTTCCCTCCTGCCCCACAGCCTTGTTCTGCCCCCTGGGCAGGGAGCCCCCCAGCAGCAGCACCTCCAGGCCTGTGACAGCTCCAGCCTGTGGCCTCTGGCAGCGGCAGCCCAGCCAGGAAAGGCTCCTGGGAGGAACAGGGGAGGTGGAGGGAGAAGGGAAATGTACCTGAGGGATTCTTCTTTCTGCTGCTGAAGCTTCTCAGCTTCCTCCTCCTCCTCCTGCAGCTTCATCTCCTGCTGCAACTGCTGAATCCTCTCCTGCTCTGCCTGCAGCCAAGGCAGTTCCTCTGGCTCCAGCTCCTTGGCTCCAGCCCCCAGGGACTCCCCAGCAGGCTGGGTCAAGGGCTGCTCCTGCTTGGCTTCCTCCTCAGGTCGCCTACCAAGAAGGGGAAGCTGCTTTGCAAAGGGCTGGCAGAGGGCTGAGTACCAGCAGAGGAACAGCCACAGCCCCCAGGCAGCACCAGGCCCTGAACAGAGCTTTGCCTGGTGCCAGCCCTGAAGGCTCTGGCAGCTGCAGGCACAAGGGCTGATGCCATCAGGGCCTGTCTGCAGCCCAGGGGCTGGCAGTGCCACTTGTGCCAGCCCAGGCTGTGAGTGCAGCCTGAAGCCTGCTGCCACTTTGCCAGCTGTGGACAGCAGGAAGCCCAAAGAGCTCCACAGCCCCAAGCCCAACCTGCTTCTGGTCATTTCCAGGCAGCAAACTGCTGAGGGTGAGGGAGGCTGAAGGGGGAGAGGGGAAAGTGAAGAGGAGGGTGAAGAGCCAGAGGAGCCCCTGCCTGGGTCTGCACACAGAGAAGCTGAAGCTCTGCTGGGCCACCAGCCCCACCTCCTGCTGGGCCACCAGCCCCCACCTCCTGCTGGGCCACCAGCCCCCACCTCCTGCTGGGCCAGCACCAGCTGCAGACCCACAGAGGGCAACAGGACAGAGGCTGCCACAGTCACACCACCAGGACTCAGCCAAGCCCTTACATGTTCTGTGGGCTCTCCAGGGAGCCCTCTGCTCCCTCCTCTGGCTCCTCAGGATTGATCTGGCTCTCCAGGGAGCCCTCTGCTCCCTCCTCTGGCTCCTCAGGATTGATCTGGCTCTCCAGGGAGCCCTCTGCTCCCTCCTCTGGCTCCTGGGCCACCACTTCCTCCAGGCTGGGCTCCTCTAAAGCAGAATGCTTCTCTCCTGGGGCTTCACAAGCACTCTGACCCCCCTCACTTTGCAGCATGAAAGAGGTGACAGAAGAAGAGATCAGCAGAGAGCAGAGGCCAGGGGCTGGCAGCCCAGGCAGGGAGTGTGCCATACCTCCCAGCTGCTGTTCTTTTGCTCTGCTCCTCCTCTGCACTGGCTCTGCTTTGCCCTGTCTCCTCTTCTCCCAGCTCCTGGGCCTGCAGGTAAAAGCAAACAGAGTGAACCTTGCTGCCCCTGCCCCACCACAGCCTCCCAGCACCTCCCAGAGGCTCTGCTGGAGGGCAGCAGAGCTCCAGCCCAGTGCCTCAGCACCAAGCCTGAGGCCCAGAGGGCCTCCTCAGGCTGTGCAGAAGGCCCAGCTGGATGTGGCAGCCTCCCCTCCTGCAGGCAACCAAGGCCTGCAAGTGGCACAGGAACACCTCCAGCAGCACTGGGAGGCCTGCAGGCTGTGCCAGGGCTGCTTTGCCAGCACAGGAGAGGAGCTCCCTGCCAGCACCAAGCGCTCTGGGCACAGGCTGGGCTCGGCTGAGGGTCACTTTCCATACCCAAGGATCACTACACTCCCTGAAAGGGGAAGCTACAAACCTCCTGCAGGAGGAATCAGAGCCAGGAATCAAAACAGTGTCTGAAAGGGCACAGCCTGTGACCCAGCCCAGGGCAGCACTCGCCCCTGCCTGGCACTGTGGTGCCCCTGGTGCCCAGGGCCTTGCCACTGCTCTCCCCAGCACACAGCAGGGAGAGGCTCTGAGGAAGCCATCCCTGGAACACCTCCTGAGCAGCCTCAGCTGCCTGCTCTGTGGCCTGGCCAGGACTTGAAACACCAAACATCTGCCCCTGGAGCAGCCAGCAGCTCCTCTCCCCTCTGCCCCCACCCTGCTGCTCAAGCTGCCAGCCCCACCGAGGGCTCAGGCTCCCTGCTGGGGTGCTGAGCCCAGCAGAGCAGCTCCTGGGGAGCAGAGCCCCTGCCCCACACCCATTGAGGGCACAGGCATTCATGCCAGTGCTCAGCAGAGCAAGCAGCAGCAGGATTCCCTGCCAGTGCTGTCAGCCTCCATCACATCAGCCTGGGCAGAGCCCTGCCAGCCCCCCCCTGCCCTGCTGGAACTAACAGCTTCGACTCCAGAGCTCAGCAAACGCCTGGAGTGGAGGAGGCCTCCCTGGCAGCAGGGGAATGCTGCTGAGCCCAGGGGAGGAGCTGCAGCCTTGCCCTCACACCAGAGCTGCAGGAACCTCAGGCCCTGGCCGGGAAGGCAGCAAGTCCCTGCCCCGGGCCTGGGGCCTGGGCCGCGGCAGGGGGGGGGGGGGAGGCCAGGCTGTGCCCCACACAGGGACCCCTCACACTCAGGGCAAGGCCAGCCCCATGGGGGCAGGCAGCAGGGCCACCTCCTCCCCCTGCACAGCACAGCTCCCAGGGCACCTCGGCAGGAGGATCCCTGTGGCCCCCAGCACACAGCACCTTGGAGGGCTCCCGGCCAGCATCCCCCTGGGGCAGCAGCAGGGCAGGATGCCAGCGCCTCCAGCCCCTGCCAGTGAAGGGTGACGGGAGAAGGGACACCAGAAGCTTCCCACCACCCCTGCAAGCCCCCTGAGGCAGTGTGCCAGGAGCCCCTGGCAGCACAGGGCCCCTGCTCACAGCCATCACCTGCTGGGCAGATGCAGGGAGGCTGCTGGGCATCTCCCCCTCCTCAGGGCTCCCCTCCTGCATCCTCCCTCTGGGAGCTGCAGGAGCTGGGCCTCCCAGCCATGCAGCCCCCCTCAGGAGCTGCCAGGCCCCCTGAAGCAGGATTTGCCATCCCTGCACTCACTGCCTGCAGCCCCAGCTGCCTCTGAGCCCCTTTCCCAGGGCTGTTCCCTCACCCACAGGCAACCTGCCCAGGGCAGGAGGCAGGTCCCAGCCCGGCACTCGAGCTGGGGGGGGCTGCCACAGCCCCAGCTGGCTGCTGCTCCCCAGAGGGAGCTCTCTGGGACTCACCAGAGGCTGCAGCAGCTCAGGGTCCTGGCGCCTGGAGGCTTGCAGCTCCTCCCCCCCATCGCTGGTCCCAGAGGCCTTGGAGAGCTGAGAGGAGACAGGAGTCACAGCCTGCACTGCTCTGCCCCCTGCAGCCTCGCCGCCCCCCGCCAGCTCCTCAGACAGCCCTGACACAGGGCACTTGCTTCCTGTGCTCCTGCCAGGCTCTCTGCAGCCCCCACAGCTCCCCAGCCCCCCCCAGACCTGGCAAAGCCAGGCAGAGCAGCCTAGAGAGTCCACCTTGCCCTGGCTGAGTGCCAGAGGCTGCACAACCAGGCACCTCCCTGCCTCTCCAGCCCCCCAGGCAGGAGTGTGGTGGGCAGGCAGCAGCTAGGGCTCCAGAGCCAGCCCCCCCGTGAGCCAGCAGCCCCCCACCGTGCCAAGCCTGGCAGCTGGCAGCTGCCTGCTGGCTCTACACCTCCAGCCCTGCCCAAGCTGAGAGAAACACCAGAAGGAGCAGAACAAAGCAGCAGGGGCAGCTGGGCTGGGTGTGAGCTTCCTCACAGAACCTGCTCACTGGGTACAGATGGCAGCAGAGGCAGCTGAGCCTCCCTCCTCCCAGTGTGCCACGGCTCAGGGCTCTGCCTGGCACCACCCTGGGCAGCACTCTGTGGTGTGCAGGCAAGAGCAAGCTCCAGACTGGGCACTGGGAGCAGCTGTGCCCACCCAGGACCCTGCACTGGCTGGGAAAGCACCGAGAGCAGCTCAGGGTGAGGAGAGCTGGGGCTCTGCAGCCTGGAGAGGGCTGCAGGGAGAGCTTAGAGCACTCTGCCAGGACCTGAAGGGCTCCAGGACAGCTGGGGAGAGACTTGTGCCAAGGGCTGGGAGTGCCAGGATGAGAGGGCATGGATTGGAGCTGGAGGAGGGCAGATTGAGGCTGGAGAGGAGGGAGAAATTCTGGACAGAGGCTGGGGAGGCTCTGGCACAGGCTGCCCAGGGAGGCTGTGGCTGTCCCCTCCCTGGAGGTGTTCCAGGCCAGGCTGGATGAGGCCCTGGGCAGCCTGGGCTGCTGGGAGGTGTGCCTGCCCCTGGCAGGGGGTTGGCACTGGATGATCTTGAGGGTCCCTCCCAGCCCAACCTGTTCCATGACTCTGACCTCAAACAGCCAGGAGCTGCCCCAGCAGCCCTCCTGCCCCGGGGCCCCGCAGAGCCCTGGCAGCAGCCCCTGCAGCCCCACACCAAGCCTGCCCCTGCAGGTCTCTTACTTGGCCAGAGTCCAGCCTGCTGCCTGGCTGCAGATCAGCTGCTGCTGCTTCTTCCCTCACTGCTTCCTCTCCCTCTTCACCCCCAGGCTCAGTGTCCAGGCTGCCAGCCAGGCTGCTCGGCTCGGGGCCGCGGCAGCCGCCAGCCCCTGCCCTGCCGCGCCGCTCTGCCCTGCAGCTGCGGAGCTGTCACCTTCCACCTCCACCTCTGCCTCTTCTTCCTCCGGGGCCTCGCTCCCAGCCTGCTCGCCAGCGGAGTCCTCCTCCTGCCGGCCAGACAGGCTGCAGTCAGCATCCCCGGGGAGGCCTTGGGCTGGCGTCGGAGGGCAGGCGGCAGCGGAGTCCAGGGAAGACTCTCTCCCTTCTCCAGGCTCTCTTGATCTTAAAGACTCCTTCTAGGCAGCAACCAAACAATTATGGCCACCACATCCCTGCCCCTCTGCCAGGACACCGAGGGCACACACAGCCTGGGCTCTCCTGCAGCGAGCAGCACACCACGCAGCCTCGGGGGGCTCCAGCCCGGCTCGGTGCCTTCCCGAGGCAGAGGGACACCCGGCGCCGGCCTCGGGCCTGGGGCTGGCCCTGCTGCCTTCCTAGCTCCCAGGGCCTCAGGAGATGAGGCAGCAGTGGCTGCCAGGGGAGGACCCTACATCCTCTGCAGCAGACCCCTTCCTGCTTCCACCTTGGCATGCTGCCTGTGCCCCCTCTTGCTCCCTGAGCCCCAGCAGGGCAGAGGGAGGTTGGCTTGCCAGGGCTCGGCTGGGCAGCCCGCGGCCTCGCCTTGCAAGTCTGCTGCTCTCCCTCCATGCAACACTTCCACCAGCCACAGAGACACTGCCAGCTGCACACCACAGCACCAGGAGCGGCCTGCTGCATGCAGGGCTTCAGTGACATCATGCAAGCAGGCCCATGATGCCAGAGCTGCTCATCACCTCTGCCAGGCTGCCAGCTTCCTCCTCAGGGCTCCCCTGCTGCTGCAGATCAGCTTCAGCACCATCAGCCACGGGGCTGCTGTGGCTTTCCTCCTCTGCTCTGCTGTTCTCCTGCTGAGTGGGCAACATCCCATAGCAGAAGCCCTCACAGCAGCTTCCCCAGCTGGCAGAGCCACCTGCCTGGGGCAGGACACCCAGCCCTGGGGCTGGAGGCTCTCCAGGCAAGAGCAGAGCTGTGGGCACAGCAGCCATCCCTGCCTGTGCCCTGGGCAGCAGCAGGGCTCCAGCCCAGCCCCACAGGAGCTGTGTTGTGCAATGTTTATGTCCCACAGCTCCAGCTGGTGAGGAAGCCTGGCAGGGTAAGCCCCCAGCACACAGGACCCCAGCTCAGCTCCCAGTGCTTGCCCAGAGGCTGACTGTGCAGCAGGCAGAGCCTGCACCTCCCAAGCTGCAGGCACTGCAGCAGGGCCCCCAGAGGTGCTGCCAGGGCCTTTTCCCTCCTCTTCCAGCAGTACCCCAAAGCCCTTCTGGGCCTCAGGGCAGACTCTCACACGTCTGCAGGGACTATTGCACCACAGGAGTTCATGAGGCAGGAAAGCTGAGGCCAGGTGAGAGCTGAGCCCAGGAGCAAACCGAGCAGCGCAGCAGCACACAGCTCACACCAAGTCCTCCAGCATCTCACCTGGGGTGTGGTTCCAGTCTCTCCCCCCAGTTAGCTCCAGCAAAGCCCTCTGAGGCAGGAGCATTGTCTTTCCCTCTCTCCCAGAGGCTCCTTCCACCTCCCCCACAGCTCCCCTCTCCCCCAGCCTCGTGTCTGAGCAGGTCACTAAAGCCACATCCCCCTGCCTTGCTCGGCTGGGGGAGCTCAGCCCTGGCCACTGGGAGGCAGACTGCAATCCCTGCAGCCCATCCTGCTCAGATCTGCTCCCCTGCAGGGCTGCTCTACCAACCCTCTGCTCCTGGAAGCTGGAGAGCAGCTCAGGCCTGCTCCTCTGAACGCCCTTCTGCTGCCATCTCATGGAACTACCCAAGAACTCTCCTCAGCAGCACCAGGAGCAGGGGCAGCAGGGCCTGGCTGCTGGGCAGCAGCTGCCGTTGCCGGGGAGGCTCTTGCTCGGGGGGGACAGTCACACTCTGGGTGACAAATGTGGGCCCCCAGCAGGCTGCTGCCTGGCTGCAGATGAGAGCTGGGGGAAGTTTCTTTTCAGAGCCTCTTCAGCAGAGCCTTTGCAGCGCTGCCATTGTGCCCAGGGCTGGCAGCTAAGTGCTTTGCAGCTTAACGACTGTAAGCTGCAGAGGGGATCAGGGGAAGGCTGTCAGACACTTTAAAGAGAAATTAATTTGCCTTTCAGAGGCTGGAGCAGAGCTTGCAAAGCAGGGAGAAAGGATTAATGTCAGCACGGACAGGGGGCCGGCCTGCAGGGCTGCTCAGCCGGCACTCACTGTGCCTCCCACCCGAGCCTGGCCGGCACCGGGGAGCACCGCAGAGCCCCTGCCCCCCACGGGGCACCCCCCGCACGGGGCACAGAGGGCGGGGCCAGCTCCCCGCCCCCCCCGCACGGGGCACAGAGGGCGGGGCCAGCTCCCCGCCCCCCCCCTGCACGGGGCACAGGGCGGGGCCAGCTCCCCGCCCCCCCCTGCACGGGGCACAGGGCGGGGCCAGCTCCCCGCCCCCCCTGCACGGGGCACAGAGGGGGGGGCCAGCTCCCCAGCAGCAGTGTCCCGAGCCAGGGGGCTGAGCAGCAGGGCAGGAAGCCCCAGGAGCAGCTGGCTCCCAGCTTGCCCATCAGTGCTGCCTGGCTGCAAGCTTTCTCTTCACCCAGAAGCAAAGCTTCACCCTGCTCCTCAGGTCCCAGTGCCTCAGCCTCCATCACTCTCCTTCAAGCACAGCCCTGCCTTGGGCACCACAGCTCAGTGCCCTGGGGATGGCATCTGCACTCCCCTCACACCCCCCCAGGTTGCTCCTGCTCAGAAATGCCACAGGAGCCTCAGCCCCTGGGCACCTCTCCTGTGCCCTGGCACCCCAGGCACCGGCTGGGCAGTGCCACAGCTCCTCCTGCCCTGCCAGCTCCTTACCTCTGACTCAAAGCTGCCTCCCAGGGCACTGACATCCATGTGCAGGTTCTTCAGCCACCTGGATGTCCCACGGAGACTCTGGAGGAGGGGAGCAGGAGATGGCCAGCACTGAGCTCTGCCCTCTGCACACCACAGCAGCAGCTGGGGGGGCCCTGATCAGTGAACTAAGGCAGCAGAGCCTCAGCAAGGTGGAAGTGTGGGGATGGTGCAGTGCCCTCGGTCTGCACAGGAGCAAGCCTCAGCCAGAGCCTTTCTGCCCCCCAGGAGCTCTCTCCATCAGCTCTCCCTGCTAGAGGCAGCCCCTGGCTGTGCCAACCTGAGCAGGGACTGAGCTGGGAAGTGCCAGCACTGCCCAGAACCCATCCTGTCCCAGCTCACAGCAGCCCAGGTGAGCTCCAGGCAGCACAAGGAGAGCACATGAGGTGCTCTGTGGTGACCAAACACCACACAGAGGCAGTGCAGCACAAATCCAGGCCCAGAGTGAAATGCAGCAGCCAGGGGCAGGCAGCTGGCACCTGGAGAGCATCACCTGAGGCTTCACACCCCGAGGTTACCAACACACACCCAGAGCCAAGCTCACAACCTACCTCCTCACTCTCCTCCTCCTCACTCCTCCCTTTCTGCAGGGCTGCTGTGTGCAAGGAGCTCAACTCTTCGCAGACCAGGCCCAGCAGCTTCGTGCTCTGGAGGCTGAGCTTGCAGGGCTCTGCAGGCTGAAGGCAAAGCAGAAGGGAAGTGAGAGGACAGAGGCAGAGAGGGGAGACACAAACACAAACCCTGGGGCCTGTGGCCAGCAGCAGGGAGCTGCTGAGCTCCCAGGAGGTGCCCAGGCTCCTGCCCCTGTCCTGCTGCAGCCACAGCCATATGCCTTGAGGCCACTCTTCCCCTGACACCAAAGGGGTTCCTGTCCTGTGGGAGCACATCTGCCACACCTGCCTGTGCCTCCCAGCACAGCCCCAGGAGCAGGATGAGCCCAAATCCCTGCAGCCAGCGGGGGGAGGCTGAACCCCTCGGGGGTGCATTTGAGAGGTTTGCTACTTACTGTTTTGTTTCCCTTCAGAAAGGTCAACTCCTGACCACTTAACCTCTTGCTTTTGGTGACCCAAAGGTGACATTCACTGAATCACCCTTCTGGCAGGGCTGCAAACGTTGCATCCCTCCAGAGGAAAGAAACAAACCCTCTGCCCTCCTCCTCGTTCATGGCCAGCAAGCAGCTGAGCGGCAGTGAGTGCTGGGCGCCGCAGCTGTGCTGTCTCTCACCTTTCATTCGGACACAAATCAAAGCCCCACCACAAGTAACAGACTTCTCACCCACCCCCAGCAGCCAGGGCAACAGTTCCTCCTGGCAGCCTGCTCCAGGCAGCAGAGCTCCCCAGCAGCAGCAAGAGAACAGGAGCAGTGGAAGGCAGCAGGGAAGCAGAGGGTTGAGAGCCAAAAGCTGTCTCAAACGATGTCCTTGAAGCTTCTAAGTGCCACCAGCTCCGTGCAGAGTGTGCCTCCAGGGCTTGCTCCCAGCGAGGGCAGAGCCTTACCTGCGTCCCTCCGGTGCCCACGGGGCTGGAGTCCAGGGAGCTGCCCACGTCCGAGTCCACCGCCCCGCGCCGGATGGGGCCCGGGGCTGCCCCAGGGCCTCGCAGCGGCGCCAGGGGGCCCAGGGGGGCCGGGATGGGAGCCAGCAGGCTGCCTAAGGGCTGGAGCATGCAGCAGGGACTCAGACAGGAGAGCAGGGCTGCACAGCTCACCCTCCTTACTGCGCACTCCCCCGTGCCAGGCTGGTGCTGAGCCCACCCTGACCAACAAGGAGAGGCTGGGGGCTGGGTTTGTCCCTCGGGGAGACCTTATCACCAGGGAGCAGGGCACAAAGGGAGGCTGCCAGGAGGAGGGAGACTCCCTTCTGAGGAGGAGTCCCCTGGAGAAGGGGTGATGGGGACAGGGAACTGCTGGGGAGGTTCCCATTGGGCTCCAGAGGAAAACTGTTCTGAGAGCAGTTGGACACTGGAATCCTCTCCCAAGGGCAGCAGTGGAGCTCCCTGCCCTGGACAGTTCTAACTCAGCTTACAGGGTGCTGAAGACACTCAATCCACCCCCAGGCTGAGGGATGGGGAGAGGGAGATGAATATGCAGCAATCCTTCTTCCACCAAGTCACTGCCACAGCAATGCTAACAGAATAAATCAGCCTCTGGGCTCCACTAATTCCTCTCTCCAGACACCATTAACTCCAGGGATGGAGCAGGGGGTGCTGCTCCCTGTCCTTCAGCAAAGATAAACTCATTTCCATCAGGCTCATTCAAACTTTGGAGATGATTTGCAGTTTGTCTGATATTTATAGCCAGAGCTCTCAGCAGCTACCCCACAGCTCCCTCACACTGCTCAGGAGAAACCTGAGCTAGCACAATTTGCTGGAGCCACAGCTGGGCAGCAGCAGCAGAGCAATTCATTAACATCACACACAGCAAGCTCCCAGCTCACTTTGGTCTTCAGAGCAGGAGATGTGCTGAGTTCTTATTAAATTGATGCATTTGCTCATGGGCAGAGACAACAGAGATGGAATGTCCTTCCCAGTGAAGGGCAGGACCCAGCAACAGGGAATGGGAGGGAAAAGTTTGGGCAAGGCAGAGAACCACTGCAGAATGGAGGTCCACAGCGATTCCCTTCCTTGCATCCCCCCTCAGGAAGCAGAGCAGCAGAGCTGTCATCTCCTGGGGGCCTGTGGAGTAGCTCTAGCAAACCTTTGCTGCTCTCTGCTCCTGCCTCCATCAGCTCCCTCTGCTTTAAAGCCCTTCTCTCAGGCCTGCTGATGCTCTCTCTGCTCTTGTGTAGATTGATGGCAGCACAACCCAAAGCCTCAGCTCCCAGCTTTCCTCTTACTTCCTCCCCCAGGGTCCTTGCTGTGGGATCCCAGCTCCTCCTGAGCACATCAAGTGGCTCCTGCAAGCTCCAGTTATCTGTGAGGCTAGGATCAAAGGGAGCAGCTCCCATTGTTCCTGGGATGAAAGCTCTTTTCCTCTGGCTTGCAGCACACCTGGACTCCCCTCCACTGGAGCCCTTCCAGTCCTGCAGCTGCCTGACTGCGAAGCACTGATCAGGCTCACGGACACTCACCCCTCATGGCTTTCATCTTCCACTTCCCTTTCAGCCCTTCATCCTCAAAGAGCCTGGCTTTGTCCTCAAGGGCCTCTAGCACACTACTGACATCCTCAAAGCCTTGGGAAGAGGATTTCTTTGACACACAAAGGCCTAACCTCTAAACCACGACAGTGAGGCAGAGGAGTCGCTTGTCTCACATTCCTGGAGGTGTTTTAGGCCCTGCTGGACACCAAGATCAAAGCTGCTAAGAGAAAGGCCTCTTCCTACCACCCTCTCCACACCAGAGGAGGTCTGGCAGGGTCAGCTGTGCCCTGGCACAAGCAGGGGGTGCAGTCTGTTTGGCCACAGGCCTGCAAACAGCCTCCTGATGTCTGCTGCTCTCTTTGCCTTCTCCTCTAACCCATCTGGGTCTGGCTCAGGACTCTCCTGCCAGGGGGAGCAGAACAGCTGAGGGCATCTGAGCAGAGGACACTGAAGGGAGGAGAATCCCTGGCTGCATCTCCTGAGCAGACAAATATGAGCAGACAACTGCACCAGGCCAGGTGCAACTCTGCAAACCCTCCTCTGAAGCAGAGGCTCAGCCTCGTTTCCTACCCAGACTGTTCAGCCTCTGCCCAGCCCTGCCCCAGAAGCACCACAAGCAGAATCCTACTCACTGTGGATCGCTTCAGGGACTGCTTCTCCTTCTTTTCCTTCTTCTCCTTCTTCTCTCTTTTGTCTGTCTTCTCTTTCTTGTCTTTCTTCTTCTTCTTCTCTTTCCTCTCGAGGGGGCCCTGTGCCAGCAGCTTCTCTCGCTCCCGCAGGACGAGCTCTCGGTACTGAATGTCACAGGGGTGGTCCCACATGGACTGCCCAGTGGCAAAGTTGAAGTAATAGAGGTCACCATTGGTGTCCTGGCTGGAGGGCAAGGGCAGTGTGAGGAGATGGAAGAGCAGACACAAGAGCAGCTGCACCTCCCAGAGTGTTCTGGCTGGGTCACACCAACACCTTAAGCCCCCATGAAGGGGAGTGTGAATGGGCTGGAGCTGGAGGAGGGCAGATGGAGGCTGGAGAGGAGGGAGAAATTCTGGACAGAGGCTGGGGAGGCTCTGGCACAGGCTGCCCAGGGAGGCTGTGGCTGTCTCCTCCCTGGAGGTGTTTAAGGCCAGGCTGGATGAGGCCCTGAGCAGCCTGGGCTGGTGGGAGGTGTCCCTGCCCCTGGCAGGGGGCTGGCACTGGCTGATCTTGAAGGTCCCTTCCAACCCAACCCCTTCTGTCAGTCTCACAGGGGTTGCTCATCTCCTCTGCCAACTTCTCAGCCACTCTTCCCCTTCTTCCACCCCTCCAAAAGAGACCTGAGCTCCCCCACCCACAGGAGGCACATCTGCACTGGCACTACCCCCCCCGCCCCCAGGCAGTACCCAGCTCTGCTACCAGGACAGCTGCTGCCGGAGCTCTCACCAGGGCTTCCACTGAGGCGGCAGCGGGGCCATGATGCCCTCCCTGGCCAGCCAGAGCAGCTCCGGCTCCTGCTCGGGGTCGATCCCAATCTCCCGTGCGTAGCTCCGGACTTCTAGGAGGAGAGGAGAGGAGAGCAGAGCGTGGAGATGGCCCCCAGCAGGCACTGTGCAGCAAAGCCACCCCCCAGCCGGGGCAGGGGACACCCTGGGAAACCTCAGTCCCCAAAGGGAGGTGCTGAGAGCTCCAGTGAGCAGCCTGGCATCCACCTGTCCAGCCAAGCCCTGACTCTGCAGCTCTGCCGCCTCTGCAGCCCCACTCATCCCACCCTCTGCCCCCATGCCCTCACTGCACCTAGGGGTGATTGCATGCTCCAGCCCCCGCCCCTGGCAGCACGGGGGGGTTACCTTGCTCACTGGGGATGTAGGTCTCATCGTAGTTTTCCTCCAGGATGATCTGGTCCCCGATGCATATCGTGGCTTCTGCCATGGCTCCCTGCACCAGAAGGAAGCAGGACATGGTCACAGGGCTCAGCTGTGCCCAGGAGCAGACCCTCTCCACCAGAGCCTGCTCACAAGGCTCAGCTGTGCTCAGGAGCAGACCCTCCCCACCAGAGCCTGCTCACAAGGCTCAGCTGTGCTCAGGAGCAGACCCTCCCCACCAGAGCCTGCTCACAAGGCTCAGCTGTGCCCAGGAGCAGACCCTCCCCACCAGAGCCTGCTCACAAGGCTCAGCTGTGCCCAGGAGCAGACCCTCCCCACCAGAGCCTGCTCACAAGGCTCAGCTGCCCAGGAGCAGACCCTCCCCACCAGAGCCTGCTCACAAGGCTCAGCTGTGCCCAGGAGCAGACCCTCCCCACCAGAGCCTGCTCACAAGGCTCAGCTGTGCCAGGAGCAGACCCCCCACCAGAGCCTGCTCACAAGGCTCAGCTGTGCCCAGGAGCAGACCCTCCCCACCAGAGCCTGCTCACAAGGCTCAGCTGTGCCCAGGAGCAGACCCTCTCCACCAGAGCCTGCTCACAAGGCTCAGCTGTGCCCAGGAGCAGACCCTCTCCACCACCCAGAGTGAGGAAGAGCCCCACAGGAGGCTTGGCACCAGGGAACAAGGTGCATTGGGGCTGCCAGGCCTGGTGCAGATGGGAAGGGCCAAGAAGTAGCCCAGGAGGTCTCACCAGACCCCCTCCAGGCTTTCAAGATTCTACAGAGAAGATGAGTTCTTGCTTCAGGCTGTTCTTACCTGGCAAAAGCTGAGCTGAAAGGAGAGCAGGGAAGGAAGGGAGAGCAGCAAGAGGTTTGTCCCAGAGCAGAGCACAGCTCTTTGGCAGCAGTGCCTGGGCTTCAGCAGCACTGCTCAGGGACAGGGCAGCTCCTCCACGTCCTGCTCACCTTGCCCTTCCCAGGGGACACTTCAGAAGCTCCAAAAGGATCCCAACTCCTCATGTCCCACCCCGGGAGCATTGCTTCCCTGCCTCATGCACAGGCAAGGACTGAGCCCTGCTTCTGCTGGGGCCTTGGCATGCTTTCAGGACAGCTTCAGAGCTCATTCCCTCCCCTGCAAACGTTCCCAGCCAGGGCTCTGCAGGGCCAGCATTAGGCTCCAACCACCACCCCCCAGCTGGAGCAGGCTCACCCCAGGCTGCCTGCCGCTGAGCCTTCACCACCCTCTTCACCTTCCCCTGTCCTTAGCCCGCTCCCTGCTTAGAGCTCTTATGCAAAGCGAGTCCCAGCAGCAGCTAATCCTGGCAGATTCTCAGGACACACCGAACCGCACCGGCACCGGCCGCGCCGTTCGCCCCAGCAAAGGCGCTCCGGTTGGAGGCGTGGAATCCCGCGGGGAAGGAAGGAGGGAAGCAGAGACACAAAACCAGAAAGGCCGGAGGGAGGGAAACAGGAACAGAAGCGAGGGGCCCCTCGCTCCAGCCCTTCTGCTCCTGTTTCCCCCTCCCTCCTTCCTTCCTTCCCCGCGGGACTCCAGGCCGGATTCCCTGCCCCAGCAGCCCCTGAACACTCAGAGAGGACCCCGGGGGGGCGGGACTGAAGCCTTGGTGCAGCCACGAGTGTCCCAGCCCGGGGTGCACACGACCGGCCAGGCTGGCAGGGGGGCAGCTCCAGCCTCAAACAGTTCGGAATTGGATCCAAGAGGGCTTTTCCCGCCCGATTCAGGGCTGCGCGGCCCCGAGCGCCTGGGCAGGCTGTTTTGAAGCCACGGAGCACACGCACAGCCCGGAAGCGGGCACGTCCCTGTCCCGCCGGCAGACCCTGCCCCGCTCCCGCTCCCGCTCCCGCCCCCGCCGCACCATCTCCCCCTGGCCATAACGGCGCCGGGACCGCGCAGTCAGGAGCAAGCGGCACATGGGACAGCGCGGTACCGGGCACCTCCCGTCCTCCCCCGGCCCCGCGTAGCTCACCCCGGCCTGGAGGTCCAAGCCTGGCCCCGCTCAGCGGGGCCGCGGCCGGGCGCTCGCCGCCTCCACGGCAGCCCGGGGCCGGCCGCGGCTTCCGGATCCCGTTGCCATGGCAACCGCAGCGCCCGCCCTCGCTCAAATACTATTGGACAGCGCGCGGCCGCCCTGCTCGCGATTGGTTCTGGCCGTCTGACGTCAGCGGCGCGGCGGCGCCTGCCGGGGGCTGTAGTCCGTGCGGGCTGGGCGCCACCGTTCGTTGCTATGGCGACGCGTCCCCTCTTCCCGCGGCCCGGCCCGGTCCGGCCCGGCGGCGGGGACACGGCGAGACCCGGGACGGCACCGGGCACGGCACCGGGCACGGGCACCGGGAACCGCGCCGTGCCGGACCTCGCCGGGCGTCGGCCAGCAGCGCTTCCTGCGGCGGCGCGGCGGGCGCGGGCGGCTTTCGGGGCGGGGAGCGGCGCGCCGCCATGCCCGCCGCCCCGCTCGGCCCCGGCGCGGCCGCCCGGGCTAGGGCGGGGCGCTGCGGGCCCGCTGAAGCGGCGGAGGAGGAGGAGGTGCGGAGTCTTTCCGGGACGGTGCGGCGGCGGCGGAGGGCTGCGGCGATGGCTGCCGCCTGGCCGTGGCTGCTGCTGTGGCTGTGGCTGGCCGCGGCCCTGCCCGCCCGCTCGGCCCCGCCGCGCATCCGCCTGCCGCTGCGGGGCGGCGCGGCCCTGCCACCCCCGGGACCCCGCGCTCGCCGGGCGCCTGCCCAGCCCCAGCCGCCGGGGAGCTTCCTGGAGATGATCGACAACCTGCGCGGCAAGTCCGGGCAGGGCTACTACGTGGAGATGACGGTGGGCAGCCCCCCGCAGAAGGTGAGGGGGCGCGGGGGGGGTGCGGAGGGAGGGCTCTGCGGGTGCCACCATGGCCGAGCACGCTGCCGTGTGGCTCCCGCCGCACAGCTCGGGCAGCGTTCCCGTTCCCACACCCCCCGCACCCCGTTCCTGCGAGGCTCCGGCTGGGGCGGGGGGGAGGCTTTTGTGATGGGTTTGGATGGCAGCTGGGCGCAGGCTCCCCTCAAAGGTGGCTCGCAGGTGACCTGGGTGACACTGGGGTGCTGTGGGGTGAGCTGGGCTCTGTGCTGTGCCTGCGGATCGGGCCAGGACGTCCGTCCGTTCGTCCGTCCGTCCATCCTTCAAAGGTGACTCCCGGCTCAGCCGGGTGCCGCCGGGG
Source organism: Colaptes auratus (assembly GCA_015227895.2). Lineage (NCBI taxonomy): Eukaryota > Metazoa > Chordata > Aves > Piciformes > Picidae > Colaptes > Colaptes auratus. The sequence continues at coordinate 1,525,307 of JAAWVA010000040.1, read as the reverse complement.
TGCCCTGGGTGCTCGGGGGTGAGCTGTGCCGTGCGTGCAGAGGGGGCCAGGCTGCCTGTGTCTCTCCGTCCCTGCCTCCGTGCCCAGCTGGAGGATGCCTCCACGCAGGAGCTGGCGCGGTGTGTGGGCTGCGAGGGGGTGGGGATGTGCCGTGCCCGCCCGCAAGCGCTGCGTGCTGGCCTGGAGCGGGCATGTGCGGGCACGAAGCAAGCACAGGCCAGCCGCGCTTGGCACGGTGCTGCCAGCGCAGTGCCGGCTCCCTGTGCCGCTCCCGACCTGGGCAGATGCTCCTGAGCTGGCACTCCGTGGGGCTTTCGTGCAGGCGGTCGCTGCAGAGGAGTCGCGGGGCAGCGTGGGGAGGCAGTGCGCAGGATTGAGCGATCACAGCACAGGGAGCCCGCGGGGGCCATGAATCATCTGCCTCTGCCCCTCCTCCGGCTCTCTGTCCCTGTCCCTTGTGTGCCGGGGGCTGTGCTGCCCAGCTCACATGCCTGGCACTTGTGCCCTGGGGACAGGATGGGTGCTGAGGGCCGGGTGCTGGTCGCATAGCCCAGGATGGAGCAGTTCCTCCTCTCCTTTAAGGGTGAGGTTGAGAGGTTCCTGCTGCCAGACCCTTTGTCACCCCTGCCCAGGTCGGGGGTCAGGGTGGAGGGGGCCAGCTCGCTGCTGGAGACTCCACGTCCCTTCCAGCGCAGGGCCTGCCACCCAGTGCCCACCCAGGCTCTGGGGCAAAGCTGCTTATCCCCCAGGCTGGCTCCATCCAGGGTGCCCCCCACACTCTGCACAGGTGGCAGGAGGGGCACAGCCCACAGCCAGGGGAGCAGCACCCAGGACCGGGGGGCTGTGGGAGCCAGTCCGTGGTGCCCCTCTGTGCCTGGGCTGTAGTCTCTGCTCCAGCAGGGTAGGGCTGGGGGGGGAAAGCCAAACCAAAGCAAAACAAAAGGGAGGAGATGGTTTCCAAAACGCAGTTTTCAGGCTGATTTCATCATCCCCTGCCTGGGACGTGCCACGTGTCGCAGCTGCCAGCTCCTTTCCCCACGAGCCACCTGTTTCCAGGCGCCCGCGCTGCCAAGCACCCTTCTGGGCACCAGCTCCCAGCCCTGGACTCCTGCCAGCTGTCAGCGTGGTGCCTGCCTGCGTGCTGGAGCAAAATCCCTCCAGGCCCTGTAATGGAATTAAAGGATTCACGTGGAAGAGCCTGGCTGGGCACAGGGCTCGATCCCAGGGTCCTCACCTCCGCTCCTTGGCACAGCGCTGCTGGCAGGGAGCGGAAACCTTGCCCCGGGGCCTCTCCTGCAGCCTCAGCTCAGCTGCTCTGCCTCCAGGGAAAGCCTTCTCCCCTGGGCACCCCAGGGAGTGGGGAGGATGAGCAGGAGGCCCCCAGTGGCTGATCCAATTGGGAACAGCCTGGGCCCAGCGGCAGAGGCTGCTGGTGCCAGGTTGCCAGGAGAGGCTGAGCTGGCACAGCAGCTCTGGGAGCTGGCCTGTGGGGGATGTTGGGGGATGAATGTGCCACTGATCCTTACCCACAGCCCGAGATGTTCCCCTAAGCAAGCAGCCAGGCTGGGGCTGGGGGCAGCATGGGGCCATGGGCAGGGTCTGAAGGTGCCCAGGACACGGTGCCCATCAGTGAGCCACCAGGAAAAGTGACTCAGGCAGCTGTGTCCTGGAGCGCCAGCGATTAGCAGAGCTCATGAGCCTCTGCCCTCTGACTCCGTGGATTAAGGGCCAAAGCCTTGGCCTTGCTGCTGGCTGGGGTGGCCTGGGGATGCAGCCCCCCAGGGCTGGGGGGTCAGAGCTCATCCCACAGAGCCCTGCAGACCCCCACTCCCATCCCAGGCACCCCCTCTTCGCTGCTGGCAGGGCAGGGGTCAGCTGGGGGCAGGATGCAGGCAGCCTGCTCCTGGTGGGACGTGTGCCAGAGCTGCCAGCGAGCTGCTAATCCAGAGATCAATCCTGAGCGAGCTCAGCCTGTGGATTAGTGCTCCCAGCCCTGGCTGCTGTGCCATCCCTCCTTCCTGCACCAGCACTTTGGGGTCCTGGCAGGGGGAGCTGGGCACCTCGCCATGCTGCTGCTCCCCCCACCAGCCCCCTGCCAGCCCGGGCTCTGTGTGCTGCTGGTTGCTCTTTGTGCAGCACCCTGATGTCACTGACTGCTGCTCCTCCACTCTGGCCTCTCCCTGAGCTGTCCCAGGGCGAGGCAAAAGAGAGTTCCTGCTCCACACGGGCCCTGCACCCTTCAGCAGCCCTGCTGGGGCATCCCAGCCGCCTTGTGCCCAGCGTGGGGGCAGGGAAGCGTCACTCCCCTGCGGCACCTGGCAGAGGGTACAGCAGGGTCCTGCTGCGGTGCTGAGCTGCTGTCCCTCTCCCCTCTCCAGCTGAACATCCTGGTGGACACAGGGAGCAGTAACTTCGCCGTGGGAGCTGCACCTCACCCCTTCCTCCGGAGATACTACCAGCGGCAGCTGTGAGTACGCCGGGGGCACACAGCGGTGCCACGGCCCTGGCCCCACCGAGCGTGCCAGGGGCTCAGTCAGACCGTGCCGGCTGCCAGCGGCCTCCCTCCGGCCCGCTTGGCATGCCCGGGGCAGGAGGGCGGCAAAGGGCAGCTGGGCCGCTCCCCCGCGTGCCCCGTGGCAGCCTGGGCACAGGCTCCGCCGTCGCCCAGCACGTGGGCACCTGCCCCTCCGGCCTGACCCTGGCTCTGTGACGCCACGGCAGGTCCAGCACCTACCGTGACCTGCGGAAGGGAGTCTACGTGCCCTACACCCAGGGCAAGTGGGAGGGGGAGCTGGGCACCGACCTCGTCACCATCCCCCACGGCCCCAACGTCACCGTCAGAGCCAACATCGCGGCCATCACCGAGAGCGACAAGTTCTTCATCAACGGCTCCAACTGGGAGGGCATCCTGGGGCTGGCCTACGCCGAGATCGCCAGGGTGAGTCCCGCCCGGCCCTGCCAGCGGCCCTGGGCACCACCGAGGGCTCAGGTGCCTCTTGCCTTGGCCCTGCTCCGTCCCCCTAGGGCCCAGCTTGCAGTGCTGGCAGCCTCGGGGCCTGCTCCAGCAGCATGCAGCGCCAGGACGCCTGGGGACAGGGCAGTCGCCGGACACGGAGAGGCTCTGGAGAAGGGAGAGCCCTGCCGCATCCCTGCCCTGCCTGTGCTTTCCTCCCCCCAGCCCGACGACAGCCTGGAGCCCTTCTTCGACTCGCTGGTGAAGCAGACTCGGGTGCCCAACATCTTCTCCCTGCAGCTCTGCGGCGCAGGCTTCTCGCCCAACGAGACGGAGGCCCTGGCGTCCGTGGGGGGCAGCATGGTGAGTGCCCAGCTCTGCAGGCAGCAGGCAGGGCCTGGGGGCTGCCTGTGGGGGTCTGGAGCTGGCAGCAGGTGGTGGCAGTGCCCCTCTGTGCCCGCTGCAGATCATCGGTGGCATCGACCGCTCGCTGTACCTGGGGGACATCTGGTACACCCCCATCCGGAAGGAGTGGTACTACGAGGTCATCATTGTCAAGCTGGAGGTCAACGGCCAGGACCTCAACATGGACTGCAAGGAGGTGAGGGGGCGGCAGGGGAAGAGACCCTACTGCTGCCTGGGATCCGAGGGGGCGTGGGGCAGGGTCTTCAGCCTGGGTCGCTCCTCTTGTGCCCTCAGTACAACTACGACAAGAGCATCGTGGACAGTGGCACCACCAACCTCAGGCTGCCCAAGAAGGTGTTTGAGGCTGCAGTGAAGTCCATCAAAACAGCTTCTTCGGTCAGTGGAGCCCACCCCTCCCCCTGGGCACCAGCCTGGGCACCAGCCTGGGCACCGCTGCTGCCTGCCCGGGGTGATGCCACTCCTCTCCCCCCCGGCAGACGGAGAAGTTCCCAGATGGCTTCTGGCTGGGGGAGCAGCTGGTTTGCTGGCAGGTGGGCACCACCCCCTGGCACATCTTCCCAGTCCTGTCCCTCTACCTGATGGGGGAGGTCACCAACCAGTCCTTCCGCATCACCATCCTGCCCCAGGTGAGCCCCCGGCCGGCGCCGCCGGCAGGAGCGCGCTGGGTGGGCACAGCCGCCCCCGCCCCGGGAGGGCTGGCCCTGCCCCCGTGCCGACAGCCTCCTTCCCCGCAGCAATACCTGCGCCCCGTGGAGGACGTGGCCACCTCCCAGGACGACTGCTATAAGTTTGCCATCTCCCAGTCCTCCACGGGCACCGTCATGGGCGCCGTGATCATGGAGGGCTTCTACGTGGTGTTCGACCGCGCCCGCAAGCGCATCGGCTTCGCCGTCAGCGCCTGCCACGGTGAGGGCTGGGCCCGCGGCAGGGCAGCTCCGCAGCCGGCCCCCCCGCGGGGCAGGGCGCTCTGCAGCCCCTCCCCTCTGGAGCCGGGCTGGGAGAGTCGGGGCTGCACAGCCTGGAGGGGGAAGGCTGCAGGGAGAGCTCAGAGCTGCAGCTCAGGGTCTGCAGGCAGGCTGGGGAGGGACTGCCCAGAAGGGCTTGGGGTGACAGGAGCAGGAGCAATGGGTTGAGACTGGAGCAGGGCAGAGCCAGGTTGGGCACCAGGAGGAGGTTCTGCCCAGGGAGGCTGGGGAGGCACTGGCACAGGCTGCCCAGGGAGGGGGTGGAGGCTCCATCCCTAGAGCCATTGAGGCTCAGCCTGGCTGTGTCCCTGTGCAGCCTGCTCTGGCTGGAGCTGTCCCTGCTGTGGGCAGGGGCTTGGGCAGGGTGCCCTTGGAGGCTCCCTTCCAGCCCAGTGCACTCTGCCTGTGGGAGAGGTGGAGGGGGCACAGCAGAGGGTGAGCTCAGCCCTGCCCCCTGCCCGCAGTGCACGACGAGTTCCGGATGGCGGCGGTGGAGGGGCCCTACCTGCACCCCAACATGGAGGACTGTGGCTACAACATCCCCCAGACAGATGAGTCCACGCTGATGACCATTGCCTACGTGATGGCTGCCATCTGTGCCCTCTTCATGCTGCCCCTCTGCCTCATGGTGTTCCAGTGGCGCTGCTTCCGCTGCCTGCGCCGCCACCACGACGACTTCGCCGACGACATCTCCCTGCTGAAGTGACAGCAGAGCCCCGGGGCAGGGGCAGGGGCAGGTATGGCCTCGGCCTTCCTGCGGGGGCTGGAGTGTGAGGGCAGGGCAGCAGCGTGGGGAGCTCGGAGCCTCCCAGCCCGAGGGCATTCTGTGCCCCCAGGAGCGGCCTCAGGAGCCCCAGGCCTGGGCTGCGTCTGGCTGGGCCCTGCAGGAGGGGCAGGGGGGCTGGGCAGGGGGGCAAGAGGGCTCTGACACCATCCTGGGGGCAGCTGCTCTGCTCTGGCTCCAGGCTGGGCTGTCCCAGGCTCTCCTGCCCAGCCCTGATGGGGTCACACTGCCTGTGCCCTGCCTGTCCCCTCTCAGCCTGCCCTGCCCTGGCTCACCCTGTGGGGAGCTGTGTGAGTGAGCACCGTGGCTGTGCCTTCCCTCTGCGGCTCCCTGCCTGGAGCCCGACCCACAGCTCCCATCTCAGAGCCTCCCCCTCCCGCCCCCAGGCTTCTTGGAGCCAGCCTGGGGCTACTGGGATGGGAGCAGCCAGAGGCAGGAGCTTCCCTCCCCTCCTCCTGCTGCCCCCTGCACCGCTCACTCTCACCCTTCCCATGGCCTTTCCAAAGCTCTCCACCAGCTCCAGGCCTCCTGCACCCACCCTGCCCTCCTGGCACAGGCAGAAGCAGGCCCCCAGCTTCTCCACCTCCCTTCCAGCAGCGTCAGCATGCCCAGGAGGAGCCAAGCTCCTGCCCCCTGCCCACCTGCCCGTTGGAAAGCCATAGGGGAGCCCTCACTGGGCTCAGCCAGCCCCTGCCCGCAGCCCCTGCCCTGCCTCAGCCCCTCTGGGGGGCACAGGGAGCAGCCTCTCCTCTCTTGCTCCACGAGCCTCCTGCTGCCGAGGCAGGGGGCCAGGCTGGGAGGGTGGGGGCAGGTCTGGGGGCCCTGGGGGTTGTTGTTTTTTATCCACGTGGTTGTATTTATTTCCTTTGGGGTTTTTGTTTGGTTGTTTTTTTACTCCTTGGGCCCCAGGTGTGTACAGAGCCAGACCCCAGAGCTCCCCCCCTGTACAGAGCCAGACCCCAGAGCTCCCCCCCTGTACAGAGCCAGACCCCAGAGCTCCCCCCTGTACAGAGCCAGACCCCAGAGCTCCCCCCTGTACAGAGCCAGACCCCAGAGCTCCCCCCCTGTACAGACCATTCCTAGAGCTCTATTTTTAATCCTAGTGCTGGAAGCCACTGCCCCAGCCCCCCCTCCGGGGGCTTTGGGCCTGGTTTGGGCTTTTTGGGGTTGTTTTGGGTTTTTTTAAAGAATTTGTAGTCCTCTGCTCAAGGCCTGAGGCCTTGGCCACCGCCCCAGGCCCAGCAGCAGCACTGCAGGGCTGGCTGGTGACCCTGGCTGGGGGCAGAGGCGAGAGCAGGGGTGGGAGGGCAGGGCTGGAGCAGTGGGTCTCAGGGCAGAAGGACCTCGCAGGGGGCAGTGCTGTCCTCGCCCTGCTCTGCACCCGAGGGAGGGTGCGAGGCCAGCCCTGCCCCCTCCCCCTGCCCCTTCCCCTTCCCCTTCCCCCTGCCCCCTCCCCCTGCCGGCCGGCAGCCGCTGCTCAGCTGTGGCAGCCTCACTTCCCTGCCTCCAGCCCGCCCGGGGAAGGATTCGCTCGGTGCCAGCCTCTGCTCCTCAGCTGCAGCGCTGGGGCTGAGCTGGGCACTACCCAGCCCTGCAGCCAAGCCACCAGCTCAGGGGGGACAGAGGCTGAGGGCTGGAGCACTGCAGGACCCTCCGGGCAGGACCCTTCCTGCACTTCAGTGTGTGTGGAAATGGCAGTGAGGAGGAGGAGGATGAAGCCCTGGCACTGGGCACCACCACCACAACGTGCCCCCACACCACCCTCCCTCACCTGTGCACAGTGCCCACACTGTGCTCCAGCCCTTCCCCCCGGCACCAAGTGCCCACACCACGCAGATCCCCCTCCCTGCACCCCAGTGCCTCCCCAGCACCTCCCCAGCACCCCCAGCCTCCGATGTGGACCACTGCCTTAAGCCCCGCTGGCGAGGGTGGGGAGGGTCAGCCCCTGGGCACACCCTGCTGGCACCCACCGAGGCCTGGGTGCCTCTGGAGGGGCCAGGTTTGACCCACAGACTGCAAAGGGTGGGGAGAAGATTCCAGAGTCAGGGCAAGAGCATCAGTGGTGCCCAGCACCTCGAACCCCACCAGAACCCACAGAGGAAGGCTTGAGGAGACAGCAGAGGAAGGGGGAACGGGAACTGTGCCAGGTGAGTGATCCTGAGCTGCTCCCTAGGGCCCAGAGGTGGGGCAGGGAGCACGGGGAAAGGGTGGGCACAGAGCTGGGCCCCGTGGGGGGCAGGGGACAGGTGGCTGCTGTAGACTCAGTACTCTGTAACCTATTGTCTGTGTAAGAACAATGAATGTGACCACGGTAAATTATGGCATTAAAGAGACCACAAAGGAGAGCTGCCTCCTGCTGCCCGGGGGGCGCTCCTGGGCATGGGCAGGGGGGGAAGCCAGCTGGGAACAAGGAGGTGTGGCCCTGCTGAGGCCACAGCTGGAGCCTGTGCCCACTCCTGGGCTCCCCCGTTCAAGGACAGGGACTTGCTGCAGAGCCGCTGAGGGGCCTGGAACAGCTCTGAGCTGAGGAAAGGCTGAGCCCTGGGGCTGCTTAGTCTGGAGAGCAGCAGCCTGAGGGGGGATGTGATCGTTGCTGATCAATACTTCAGGGGTGGGGATGAGGATGAGACCAGGCTTGGTTCAGTGGTGCCCAGGGACAGGACAAGGGGCAATGGGCACAGCCTGGGGCACGAGAAGTTCATCTGAGCGTGAGGAGGAGCTGAAGGGTGAGGGAGCAGGGGAGCAGGCTGCCCAGGGAGGTGGTGGAGTCTCCATCTCTGGAGATACTCAAAACCCACCTGGATGTGTTCCTGAGTGACCCCCCCTAGGTGCCCCTGCCCTGGCAGAGGGCTGGCACTGGATGATCTCGAGGCCCCTGCCAACCCCTTCCATTCTGTGACTGGAGAGGCTCAGGGCCGCAGCAGGGTCCCTGCAAGTGACATTCAGAGACTGAGAATGGGTTGGGGTGGAAGGGACCTTAGAGCTCAGCCAGTGCCAGCCCCCTGCCATGGGCAGGGACACCTCCCACCAGCCCAGGCTGCTCAGGGCCTCATCCAGCCTGGCCTTGAACTCCTCCAGGCAGGAGGCAGCCACAGCCTCCCTGGGCAGCCTGTGCCAGGCTCTCCCCAGCCTCACTCAAGAATTTCTTCCTCATCTCCAGCCTCAATCTCTCCTCTCCCAGCTCAAATCCATTCCCTCTCACCCTCTCACTCCCAGCCCTTGTCAGAAGAGCCTCCAGCCCTGCTGCAGCGCCCCCCTCAGGCTGCTAGCCTTCCAAAGAGGCTGCAAGGGAGGCCAGGAGAGCTGCCCCGAGGAGCAGCCCCAGATCACTGCATAATATACACACTTTATTCCTGCCCCGGGCCCTGGCCAGGCTGCCTCTATACACACATCCCCCGGAGATAAAAATGTACATGGTGTATACATGGCTGTATAAATATAGACCTGTAGAAAGCTCAGCCCCCACCCTGCCCCTCCACACGCAGCTCCTGCTCCGCTCTGCGCCAGCTGCTGTCATTTCAGGCTGGGACAGAAGGGGCAGGTGTCAGTCGTGTTGGTCTGTGCCCAGAATTTGATGCACTGCAAGAGAGAGAACTGGTCACAAGGGCCCCCAGCAGCACCTGGGTGACCCTCCCAGGCACGCAGCTGAGGGTGCTCTGCTCCTGCTCAGCCTGGCAGCACCACCAGCCCCTCCTCAGCACAGCATCAGAGAATGGTTTGGGCTGGAAGGGACCTCCAGAGGTCATGGAGTCCACCCCCCCTGCAGGGAGCAGGGGCAGCCTCCATTAGAGCAACCTGCCCTGAGCCCTCTTGAGCCCCACCTTGGGGGGTTTCCATCTCAGCAGCTGCTGGAGGCCCCAGAGGCATTTTGGGTTTGCCCTGGCAGCACTGCAGGGTGAATCCCTCCTGCCTGGCAGCTCCTGTGCCCTGACCCACAGTGCCCAGGCAGCTTGCCCTCAGCCCATGCTGTGGGTCTTCCCAGGCTGTCCTGCTTCCAGAAGAGGCCAAGATCTGACCCTGGCTCAGGGGCAGGAGTAAGGGCAGCCTACTCCTGAAGCCACCACCAAATGGCCATCAAGGGGGCCCAGCCCAGAGTAAGGAGAGGGGAGGGAGGTGCCAGGGTGCAGAGCTCTACTGGTCACACTCCTGGCAGGAGCTCAGGACAACAGGGACCCTCCACACCTGCCCAGGGACCCCAGGAAGGGATCAGAAGCATTAGGAGGCACCTAGGAGCAGGGAGGAGCTCCACACACTCACCTCCTTGTGCAGCACATGTGAGCAGGCCATGGGGTGGAGGTCCCCAGGCTGCACAAGCTTCTGGCACATCAGACACAGCTTACAGGCAGCTGGGGTCTGGCAGGGGTGGTGAGAGAAGAGGGAGCAGACAGGGACAGAGTCAGGCACCCAGCACAGGTCACCTCTTCCACATTCCAGCTCCCCCCTGCACCAGCTGCAGCCAGGGGCCACAGCCTGCCCAGCTCCTCCCTCTGCCCACAGCCACCGGAGCCTCCGACCCCCCTCCTGCAGCCGTCCCCACTCTCCCCACCCCTGCCCTCCCACCCCCCCAGCCCCAGCAGCTGCCTGAGGAGAGAGGAAAAGCTCCAGGGGCTCATCCTCGAGGCCACCCCTCCCTGGGGCCAGCCCAAGAGCCTTACATGTGAGGCTGCTGCAGGGTAGGCCACCTGTGCAGGGGGCAGGAACATCGGGGTGCTGATCTGCGGCAGCGGCGCCGAGAACATGGGAGCCCGGATCCGGCCCAGGGGCTGCAGCCAGGAGAGGACAGCCAGTCACCCCCAGCCCCCAGGGCACACAGCCCTGGCAGCTCCCCTTCCCCAGCAGCTCCCCTTCCCCCCTTTCCTCCCCAGCAGCCCCCTGCCGCTCGCCCACCTGCGCCCCGGCCGCTGCCCGCTCCTGCTGCTCTGCCAGCTTGGCTGCCACCAGCTGGTTCAGCTCCTCCATGGTCAGCCCTGCCATGGTCCTCCTGGCAGTCTTGATCTGCTGCAGGATGTTGGTGAGCTGGGCCCTGTGTGGACAGCAGCCTGCTAAGAGCCCCCAGCCTCCCACCACTGAGCCCAGCGACCCCCACAGAGGGGACCCTGCGCCCCAGTGCCAGCAGAAGCCAAGCAGTGCTCTCAGCCACCCAAGCTCACTGAGCTTCCCCCCCCAAAACGCTGGGGAAAGGCTGGGGAGACCCCAGCCGGAGCAGGAGACAGCACAGGATGTGCTGGGAGGCTGCAGGACCTGCCCCAGGGGGTGCTGTGGAGCCACAGAACTGCCTGGGCTGGAAAAGGCCTCCAGGGCCCCCCAGGCCAAGCTTCCACCCAGCACCCCCCTGGCACCAAACCATGGCCCCAGTGCCAGCTGCTGAGCACCTCCAGGGATGGGGACTCCACCACCTCCCTGGGCAGCCTAAGGTCTCACTGCTGCCCTTCCGACACAGCTCCACCTCCCTTCCCAGCACCACAGCAACCCTGAGAGCCCCCAGCCTCTGCTCCTCACCCCCAGGCTCCCCTCACTCCCCCCCAGAGGGGCTCCCCTTGCCCTCTCCCCAGCTGCCATGCCCCCCTCACTTGTTGCACTGCGGGAACCGAGCCAGCAGCTTCTCCAGCAGCTTCTCCAGCTTGTCGGCAGGCTGCAGCCGCTGGAACTCGGGGGCCAGGCCGCCCAGCCCCGGCGGCGGCGGCAGGGAGCCGGCAGGGGGCATGTGGGGGCCGGGCGTGGCCAGCAGCGAGGCCACCACCGGGCTGCTCCTGCCCTGCGAGGCCGGCAGCGGCGGCGACGGCTGGGTGGGCCGGGAGAGGGCTGGGTTCAGCAGGGGGAAGGAGAGGGCCCGGGGATCGGCGCTGGGCATGACCATGGGCACGGGAACAGGGCCGATGGGGAAGGGCAGCCGCGGCGTGAGGGAGGGGCTGGGCTGGAATGCTGTCAGCATGAAATCTGTCTGAGAGAGAGAAACAGGGGGGCAGCAGAAGGCTGGTCAGGATTGGCACACCTGGAGGGCCGGCAGAGCGCCCCCCCGCCCCGGCTGGCACCAGGACAGCCCCTCCCCCGTGCTCCAGGGGCAGCAGGGAAGCCCAGGCAGAGCACAGGGCTGCAGGGACCCCCCCCAGGCTGCCTCCTTCAGCAGGCAGCTGGCACGCTGCCCCCGGCGCCGGGCACCACCCCCGAGCGAGGCTCACTTCCGAGGGCGGCGGTGGCAGCGTCGGGGTCGGGATCTGGGGCAGGCTGCTCAGCTTCGTGCCGTTCCTCACCATCTGGATGTGGTCATTGAACTGATCCTGGCAGAGAGAGGGCAAGGAGAGGCACACACTGCTCACAGCCCCTGCCCCGGCAGCTGCGGGGCCGACTGCCCGCCCGGGCGCAGCACCCCCGGCCCGGGCGCAGCCCCAGCCCCGGCCCCGGGCACAGCCCCAGCCCCGGCCCCGGGCACAGCCCCAGCCCCGGCCCCGGGCACTGTCTGCTCCCCAGGAGTCCAGAGGGGGCGAGCAGAGCAGCTGCCCTGCACCACCCCCAGCAGCAACTCACTCTGACGCTCTCCTTGGTCATTCGTATCCTGTTCAGCCTCATCTCCCACTCCTGCTTTGGCCTCATGGTCTCCAGCGTGGGTGGTGCAGACCTGCAAGCACAGCTGAACTTTCCCACTTGCAAACCCTGCTCTCACCACTGGCAGCAGGCACCCCAAGCTCTGTGAGGGCTCCTCACCCCCCACCCAGCTGAGGAACCCTAGGAGAGGAGGGCAGAAGGTGCCCAGAGCAGGGACTGGTCCTGGGTGAGCAGCAGGCTCCCAGCTGGCTGGGTGTGGACTGGTCTGGTGCAGAGGGAGAGGGACAGCAGAGCCACCATGGTGCTTAGCACAGGTTCAGCAGAGGCACAGCAGCAGGGACCAGCTGCCCCTGGCTCCCTGCGCTCCTGAGCTCCATGATGTGAAGAAGAAAGGCACAGCAAAACCCTGAGCTGCTCAGCCACACCTCCAGTGCAAGCAGAGGAGCAGGAGAGGGGCCTGAGGGACACTGAGGCCACCCTGCCCCCCCTGAGGCCACGGGGACTCACTTGAGGTAGGTGAGGTGCAGCTCTGCTTCTTTCTCTGCCTCTTCCAGCTTCAGCACCAGCAGCTCCTTTCGGCTCTCCAGGGACAGGATCTGGCAGGGAGGAGCCACGTGAAGAGTGCTTCTTGGAGTGAGCCTTGCTCCTTGCTGCCAGCCTCTAATCCCCTTGCTGAGCACCATGCTAAGTGCACCAGGGCACTGCTCCCAGCTGAAGCTGGCTGCACTGCTCCTGCTCCCTGCCTTCCCTTGGCCCACAGAGGCTGTGAGTCAGGCTCAGACCGCTCCTGATTCCACACCACCATCCACTGCAGCCCAGAAGCTCCACAGCAGCCCTGGGAGCTGCTCTGGGGGGCAGGAGTCCCCTGCTGACCTCTGCCTTCCAGGCTCGTTCTGTCTCCTCCAGGGATGTTCCTGTTGATTTCGTTGTGCTGGTTCTTCAGCTTGTCCAGCTCCATCTCCCACAGCTGCCTGCAGACAGGGACACCAGCTGGGCACAGGGCGTGGGACAAGAGAGCAGGGCAAGGCCATCGGTCCTGGCAGCTTCCAGAGCACGACAGCAGCCCTGGTCCCCATGCCTGAGCTGTGCCAGTGTGCCAAACACTGGGCAAAACCAGAGCTCCCCTTGGCAGGGAAGGGTGCCCAGGGCTGCACCTGAGGCAGCCCAGAGGACTGAGCAGCTCTGACCCTGCAGAAGTCTAAAGCTGGCCCCTTCCACCTGCCCTGTGTCAGCACCCAAGCCTGCGGCTGGAGCTCCTCTGCCCGGCTGTACAACACCCAGGGCATGCCAGGGCAGAGTCACTGGGCAGAGAAATGGGCTTGTGCCAAGCCTGGGCAGCTGAAAGCCAAGCAGAGGCAGCAGTTACAAGCTGAGTCAATCCCCTGAGCTGAACTCTAAGCTTCTGGGATCTTTATGTCCCAAGTCCCCAGGAGCCTGCTTGTGACCAGGACCAAAGAGGATTTGATCTGAGACCGGGGCAGCAGCCTGCTGGGAGAGCAAAGGCTGGAGGTGGCACTGGGCAGCACTGTGCCCTACCCCAGCAGCAGCAGAGTGGTTCCAAGGCTGGAAGGGAAGGAGCAGCACAGGCAGGGCCAGGTGGGAGCCTTACTTTTCGTCGGACTGCTCTGCAATCAGAGAGGCAATCTTGTTCTCCTTCTCCTCCTGCTCCTTCAGCAACCTGCCCAGGAGGAAGAGCACAGCTGGAGCCGTCCCTGCAGAGGCACTGGCAGCCTGGCATGGCACTGTGCCCGTGGCACAGCTCATCCAGGGCCCAGTGCTGGGCGGCCGCACGGTGCCACCCACAGGGACCAAGCACCGTGGGGGGTCTGACACTGCCCTCTTCTGCTCAAGCAGCCACAGCTGGGGGGAGCAGCACCACCTCCTCCCCCTGCCCCAGCCCAGCATTTTCCTGCCCGTGCTCTTACCTCCTGCCTTTCTCACACAGCTTCTCAATTTCTGCTTTCAGATCCTGCTCCTTCTGCAGGAACTCCTTCTTCTCCTTCTCCATCTTCTTCTTGGTCTCCTCCCGCTTGATGGTGACGTCCTGAATGGCCTTCAGGATCTCCTGGAGGGAAAGGAGCAGAATTCCCAGGGCTAAATCCCTTACTCCTCGAGATTCAAGGCAGGGAGAGTCCAGGACCACAGAGGCCAGCAGCAGCCTGCTCTGCACCAGATCCTGCTGAGATCCAAAGCGGCTGCTGTGAGGAATCCCAGCAGCCAGGGCACCTGCACCAGAGGCTCTCCTGCCTCTGCAGAAGGCCTTCAAGGGGCAGAGTCCTGCTCTGGTCTAGGTGTAGCCAAGAGGGCACTGATGCTTCCTTCTGCCTTAATACAAGCTGCCACAGGGCCAGCTGTGATTCACTGAGCCCTTGAGCCGCAGCCAGCTCCCATCAGGAGCACAAGCTGGGCTTGCTGGAGACACTGCAAGATCCTCCTCTCGCAGGACACACACCCAGGATGCTGAGTCAGGAGCTAGCTCTGAGCTGCCCAGCAGCTCCATTTGGGCAGGGGCCAGTCCTCAGTGCTGTGAAACTGGCACACAGGGCTGTGCCACACAGGGCTGTGCCAAGTCCCATGGCAAAGCAGCCACCCCAGCAGTGTGAGCAGCAGCTGAGCAGAGGGAAGGACAGCACCGAGTACCTGGTGGTTCTTCATCTCCTCTTCCCTCCGCTGCTGGAGCTGCTTAAGCTGCACCTGCAGCTGGTTCTCCACTTGCCTCTGTTTGTCCAGCACCTCCTGGTACCTCTCCTTCAGCAAAGCCCTCTCAGACATCATTTTGTCCTGCAATGGAGAGCAGCAATTCAGGGAGAGCCATCCCCTTCCCTCACAGCACAGCGAGCACAGGCCAGGGGAGGATCTCAGCAGTGTCTCACAGCAGCCACTGCCAGCTGCAGCTCAAGGGCCTCCCCTTTCAAAGCTCTGGCTCTGGAGGTGGGAAAGGAGGAAGGGAGGCACTGCCTGGGGCTGCTGTGGGAATGAGGGAATGGGAGCACAGCAGCACCAGCAGCAGGGTCTGGACCCCTCTGATACCTACCAAGTTCTTCTCGATGTCCTGGTCTGTGTTCACATCCATGTCAGCTGTCTTGAAGTCTGTCTGCAAAGGGAGAAGATTGCTGTCAGACCCCCACCAAGCCTCACCCCCCACCCCTGCAGCCTCACCTGACCCCCCTCAGCCAGCAGGCAGAGGCAGCCTGACCTGCCCCAGGCTCAGCCTGGCCACCCAACGCCAGCCCTACCCCATGCCCCTGCAGGAAGCCTGCCAAAGGTGTGCACAGAGCAGCAGCTGCAGAGCAGCAGGCAGGGGCACACTCTGCTACCCACCCTCAGCTACACCTGCACCCCTGAGAGCAGAGAGCTGACTGCAGCCTTTCAGTACTGAAAGGGAGTCTTACAGGAAAGATGGGGACAGGCTTGTGATCAACGAGTGCAGTGACAGCACAAGGGGCAACGCCTTGAAACGGGAAGATGGGAGGTTTGGGGTAGACATTAGGAGGAAACTCTGCCCCAGGAGGGTGGTGAGACGCTGGCACAGCTTGCCCACAGAAGTTGTGGAGGTGTTCAGGCCCAGGTCGCAGCGCGCCCGGAGCAGGCTGCTCTAGGGGGAGGTGTCCCTGCCCACGGCAGCCGAGCTGCCAACAGACCTCCAAGCTGCCTCCCAAGCCAAACCATCCTGGGGTGCCCCGCAGCCTGCTCCCGGCGTGGCGCTCCCTAGCCCCCGCACAAGCTCCTCCCGCTCACCCACCTGCACCGCGATGTTCTGCGAGGGCTTCGGGGGAGCCGCCTCCGGGTCGGGCTCCTCCGCCTCCCCGCCGCTCGACCCCCCGGCGCCCACGCCGCCGGGCCCGGGCTCCGCCAGCGCCGGGGCCTGGCTGGGGGCGGGGGCGGGCTCCGCCTCTCCGCCGGGGCCGGGCACCGCCTCGGTGGGGCTCTCCGGGGCGGAAAGCGCGCTCCCACTATGCGAAACAAACACGCCGGTCACTCCCCCCGGTTCGGGCCCAGCCCCCGGGGCAGGCCCCAGCCCGCCGGCTCTATCCTACCTGCCGGGCGGCGCGGCGGGGCCGGGCTCGCAGAGGCGCGGCGGGGCCGGCGCGGCGGCGGGACCGTCGGCCTGGGCCTGCTCCAGCGCCATGGGGCAGGCTGCGGGCGGGGCGGGGGCAGGCCCGGCGGGGCGCGGCCCGGAGCGGCCCGGAGCGGGAGCGGAGCGGCACGGCGCGCGCCCCCGCCGCCCCGCCCCTTCCGGCGCCAGCGGCGGCCGAGGCGCCAGAGCTGCGCTCCGGCCGAACGCCGCCCCCTGGCGGAGGGGAGGGCACAGCGCCGCCGCCGGCGGGCTGGAAGTGACGCTGCTGTCAGTGGCCGCGGGCTTCCGGCATCGGCGCCGGCCCATGCCCGGTGAGCGCCCGGCGGGACGGGATCGGGACGGGACGGGGACGGGGCCCGGGAACGGGGCAGCGGGGGTAGGGCGGGCTCCTGGGCAGCTCCGGCGTCCTGTCTGCCCCCGGCTCGGGCAGGGGTCAGCGGCTCACCGTTACCGACTCCCCGCTCTGGGGACCCCGCCGGGGCTGGGAGGCGGTTGCCCAGCCCGGGGAGCTTTTCCTCGCCTGCCCCCAGGAACCGGGGGAGCCGCCGTGGGGAGCGGCTGCCCCGCAGCCCTGGATATGTGGCGGCCGGAGCCCGTCCCTGAGCTTTGACCTCCGGGACTCGGGCTCCTGCCCCCAGCCGTGTCCGTGTCCCCCGGCTCCCCGGCGCCGTCTGCCCGCTGGAGCGGCAGCGCCGGCTCTGCCCCAGGGCGCTGTAGGGCTGCAGAGAGTGCAGAAACCCACTGGAGCTGCTGCTCTGGGAGCTTAGCAGCCGAAGTCAGAGCCCAGCTTTTAGGGAGAGAAACTTGGACCTCGGTGTCCAGCAGGACCCGCAGCCGGTGAGTGGTGCCAGCGGCGTGGGAGGTGAGCAGGAGAGCCACAGGGGCAGTCCCCAGCAGCAGACTGCTGAGGGGACGTGGAGCCCCGGGCGGCCTGAAGGCACTTCCATGGACGTGGGAAACGTAGCAGGGTCTTGGGAGGTGTTTCCCACCCGCGTGGAGCCGTGGATCAAGGAGTGGGGCTTGATGCGGGGCTGATTTCCGCCCATGCTGGGGGCAAGCAAGTTCCTCTCACCGGGGAGCAGGTGAGAAAGGAGCTCTGTGGACGTCCCCAGGAAGAGGAACCAGCTCCTGGTGGAGCGTGGTGTGCTCTGGCCCAGGGCCACCAACTCAATGGCAGCATGGCCTGATCCTTGTCCTGCCTGGGGGTGACCTCCCGGTGCCATGCAGCTGGGCAAGACCTGCCTTGCCCGGAGGCTTTACCTGGCAGGGGATCGCTGCCGTGCCAGGGGGGGTGGTGACAAGCCCGTAGGATGCCTGTCGGGAGCTGCGGGGCTCTGTAGGACCCCCGGGGGACCCCCGGGGGAGGCTGTGGCCGCCCGGTTTCCGGTCCGCAGAAGTTCTCACCCCCGGGTTTCCCCTCCCCGCCGTCCGCAGCCCTCCTGTCTGATGCCGCATCGGGCGCGGGGGGCGCCGCTATGGAGCGCAGGGATGGAGGCAAGGCTCCGCATCCACACCTGGCTCTGGCTGAGCGCTGCCTGCCTGCCCCTCGCCTGCCCGCACAGCCCTGCCCGCGGCGGGCAGCGCCCTGACGGCCAGCACCAGCACCAGCACCACCTGAGCTGGGCGGTCAGCCTGGAGGCGCCCGACGAGGAGCTGGAGCAGCGAGCGGAGGAGCTGGCTCGGGCCGCGGGGCTGCGGAACATGGGCCGCGTCGGGGAGCTCCGCGGCCACTACCTCTTCAGCTACCGGCCCGAGGGCAGGGCGGGCGGCGAGCCCGAGGCCGTGCGGCGCTCGGTGGACTCTGTGTTTGCACAGCACGACAGCGTGCGGTGGCACTCGGAGCAGAAGCTGCTGAAGCGTTCCAAGCGCAGCCTGCACTTTAACGACCCCAAATACCCCCAGCAGTGGCATCTGGTGAGTGGGGAAGGTGGCTCCCGGCGCGGGCTGGCAGGGCTGGGGCCGGAGGCACGGCCAGGAGCGAGCTGTCGCCCCCCGGGCACAAGGGCTGCGGTGTGTGCTTGGGGTGAGCCTGCCGGGAGCAAGCTCTGCCCTCTGCCGTGATAACAACGGCAGGAGGCAGCTCCCGTGGCTGCCCCCACGCTGGTGGTGCTGGGGTGAGCAGAGGGGTTGTGGGCACAGCACAGTGGGCAGGACTGGAGCATATGCCCCATGGGGAGAGGCTGAGAGCTTTTTAGCCCTGGAGCAGGCTGCCCAGAGAGGTTGTGGAGTCTCTCTCTGGAGACTTTCCAGCCCCATCTGGATGTGTTCTGTGTGACCTGTGCTGGATTCTGTGCTCCTGCTCTGGCAGGGGGGTTGGACTGGATGATCTCTTTGGGTCCCTTCCAACCCCTAACCTCCTGTGATGAGCAGGGGCAGTGCCAGCCCCACAGCGCTGGCTGCTCTGCTTGGTGCCTTCAGCAGCTGTTGCTTGCTGCCCACACCAAGCCAGCCTCCTGTGATCCCCTCCCTGCGCTCCCAACCCGGCCCTGGCCCCAGGAGCCCTGGGAGGCCCTTTCCTCGGGAGCTGACCCCCAGCCCCTCTGCTCCTCCCCCACCCTGGCTGTGCCCTGGGGCACGCAGAACAACCGCAAGAGCCCTGGGAAGGACATCAACGTCACCGGCGTGTGGGAGCGGAACGTGACGGGGCGCGGCGTCACCGTGGTGGTGGTGGACGACGGCGTGGAGCACACCATCAAAGACATCCAGCCCAACTACGTGAGTGCCCCCCCTGGCACCGTGCCAGGCCCCTTCCCTCCTCCTGTCACCTCAGGCCAGGGCGCAGAGCCCAACCCACACCCGGCTCCAGCTGCCTCTCAGGGAGCTGTAGAGAGCAGTGAGGTCTCCCTCGGCCTCCTCCACACTGAACACCCAGCCCTGTTCTCCAGACCCTCCCCCAGCTTTGTTGCCCTTCTTTGGAGTGCCTCCAGCTTCTCAATGTCCTTCTTGGAGTGAGGAGCCCAAACCTGAGCCCACTCCTGGAGCTGTGGGCTCACTGGTGCCCAGAACAGGGGCACAATCACTGTTGCTGCTCCAGGCCAGGGTGCTGGTGGCATCTCCTCGGCCTCGTGGGCACGCTGCTGGCTCACGCTCAGACAGCTGTGGAGCAGGAGGGTGGTTCCCAGCCTTTGCCCACGGGAGCTGGGCTCCCCCTGCCTCTCTCGGTGCCCTTCCCACAGCAGCAGGCAGCAGCGCTGAGCCGCAGCCCTGGCCCGGAGCAGCTCCTCCCAGGTCCTGCGGCTCCCCCGGCGCCGGTCCTGCTGGTCCTGCTCGCCCCGGGAGAGGGGAGCAGAGCCCCGGGCCCTGAGCACGGCTCCCCCTGCAGAGCCCAGAAGGCAGCTACGACTTGAACTCCAACGATCCTGACCCCATGCCTCACCCCGACGAGGAGAACGGCAACCACCACGGGACGCGCTGCGCCGGGGAGATCGCCGCCGTGCCCAACAACAGCTTCTGCACCGTGGGAGTGGCCTACGGCAGCCGCATCGCCGGTACGTGCCGGGGCCGGCCCGGGCTGCGCTGCCTGCCCCTGCCTGCAGCCCCTGCCTGCCCCAGCCCCCCACCCGGAGCACACACAACCAATGTGCCCTCTGCAGCACAGCAGCTGAGGCTGTGTCCAGAGGCAGCAGGGAAGGAAATGTTTCATAGATGGGGGTAGAATGGGTTGGGCTGGAAGGGACCTTCGAGATCAGCCAGTGCCAGCCCCTGCCAGGGGCAGGGACACCTCCCACCAGCCCAGGCTGCTCAGGGCCTCATCCAGCCTGGCCCTGAACACCTCCAGGGAGGAGGCAGCCAGTGCCAGGCTCTCCCCACCCTCACTGGCAAGAATTACTTCCTCATCTCCAGTTTCAATCTGCCCTCCTCCAGCTCCAACCCATTCCCTCCCATCCTGGCACTCCCAGCCCTTGTCCAAGTCCCTCCCCAGCTCTCCTGGAGCCCTTCAGGTACTGGAAGGCTGCTCTGAGGTCTCCCTGGAGCCTTCTCCAGGCTGCACAGCCCCAGCTCTCCCAGCCTGTCCCCACAGGGGAGGTTCTCAGCTCTCTGATCACCCTCATGGCCTTCCTTTAGCCACACCCTGGTGCTCCCCCAGCCCTCAGCCTCAGCTCTGCCTGGTGGAGATGGACAGAGGGTGAGGATCCAGAATCCTGGGAATGTGCCACTGTGCCCTCCTCACACTCACTCCCAGAGGGAGCCAGGAGCTCGGTGCCAGGCAGGCTGTGTCCCTGGCGGAGCAGAGGGCCCTGGATGTGATTCTGTCCATACCAGCAGATGGTGCCACCTGCCCTGGCTGTGCCGGTGGGGATGGGGTTAGGGTTAAGGTGGGCATCAGGAGCTCACCCAGGGGCACTGGAGGTGGGCTCTGCACCCTGCCCTGCGCTCAGCTTCCTCTCTGTGCCCCCTCATGGCCCCCAGCCTGCTGTGCTGTCCCCCCCGAAGCCAGGGCTGGCCCTTTGGTGACAGGAAGGGGAAGCAATGGCTCCAGACAGGGACCTGCCCTGAAACACAGCCGGATAACGGAGGGTGGGATGTGAGGAGGCCCCCGAGGAGCAGCACTCCAGGCAGGGGGCTCAGGGGTGCACAGGAGCGAGCCCAGGTGGTGTCCTGGTGTGCTGTCACCATCAGCAGCCTGGTGCTGCTGGCAGCAGGGCCCTTGCTTGGCCGAGGACGTGGCGGTGGGGCTGAGGCAGCCCCTCACACACACCCAGCCCCTGCAGGCTGGCCTGCTGGCTACAGCTCTGGGAGCTGTGGCTCCTGGGGCCGGGGGGCTGTCTGCACTGTGTCCCCGCTGCCAGCCTGCCCTGTTTGCAGAGCTTGCTCTGAGCTGGGCGCTGCCCCTGTGCCCCGCAGGGATCCGGGTGCTGGACGGGCCCCTCACGGACAGCATGGAGGCCGTGGCCTTCAACAAGCACTACCAGATCAACGACATCTACAGCTGCAGGTGAGGCCCTGCCCTGCCCCCAGGGCTCCCAGCCAGCAGCTCCTGCCCCACTGAGGCACCCCCTTGGCTCCCGTGAGCTGCTCTCTGGTGGGAGGGACTCGCGGTTCCTGTTGCTGGCGAGCTGGCAGGGCTCAGGGGCCCTGTGCCCCCAGCCTGCTGCCAGCAGGGATCCCCAGCTCAGCCCTGGGACGGGGACTGGCACGTGCAAGAAGCTGGCTCCTGGATAAACCCCAAAGATCATGTGCCCTGGAACCTGCCCCAGGGGCACAGTGCCCCCTGATGCCAGTGCTGGTGCTGGCAGTACTGGTGGCTGCTGGTGGCTCTCTGCCATGGGAGGAAGAGTCACTGCCTGTGACTCCTGGGGAGGTCACTTCTCTCTGTCCCTCCCTGCAGCTGGGGCCCAGATGATGATGGGAAGACTGTGGATGGCCCTCACCAGCTGGGCAAGGTAACAGCAGCTGCCCCCAGCCTGGCACCCTGGTGCCCCTGGGTTCCCACCTGCCAGGACAGGCCGGGGGGGACGTGGCTGTGGCTCAGCACAGGTTTGGTTGTGTGGCTGGCAGCAGAGTGTGCTGGGCAGGGGGAGGTTGCTGTGGGAGGGCAGCGTTGGCTGAGCCTGGCACGGGGAGGCTGGGGAGGCCTCCATGCTGCGGGGGAGCCAGCTCCAGAGTGAGCCCTGGCAGGGCTGGCAGGCTGGGCCTGCTCTGACCTCTGGAGGTCAAGTGCTGCCCCTTCTTCGTGCTCTCAGTGCCTGGGAGGCTGCTCTGCCTTCTCTCCGTGTTTTTAGGGCAGAATCAGCTCCAGCCCGCAGTGAGCTGCCTGTGGGCTGGTCCCAGGCACTGCTGTTGCAGCAGACACTGGGGGCTGCACACACACAGCTGCCTGGTGCTGCCAGCTGGGTGAAGCACGGCCTGGGCACACAGCCCTGCTGCCACCCTGAGCTCTTGCAGGGCTGTGGGCATGGCCGGCTCGACGTGAGGACTCCCGGTGACAGGAGTGCTGTGGGGATGGGCTGGGGCAGGAGCCACCTGCCCAGGGAGGGTGCTTTGGGTTGGGAAAGGACTTGGAGATGGTTGAGTCCAGCCCCAGCCCAGGCCCCTGGCCCCTCGGCAGGCCGCGCTGCAGCACGGGGTGATCGCCGGCCGCAGGGGCTTCGGCAGCATCTTCGTGGTGGCCAGCGGCAACGGCGGGCAGCACAGCGACAACTGCAACTACGATGGCTATGCCAACTCCATCTACACTGTCACCATCGGTGAGCAGCTGCTGCTGACCCCCGCCTGCCCAGCAGGGGCAGTGGCAACCTTCCCAACCGTGCGCGGCAGCCCCTGCGCTGGCAGCGAGCCTGGCAGGGTGCAGGGCTGGGCTGCAGCCCCCCCGCCTGCAGCTCGCCTCGGAGCCACAGAGCAAGAGGAGGCCAAGGAAATCCCTGCCCCTGGGCTGGCCTCCATCTCAGGGCCTGTGACCGACAGCCCATGTTGGGGGGGTGGCCTCACACAGGCACAGAGTGCACTGGGCTGGGAGGAAGCCTCCAAGGGCAAGCCCAGCAGCCCCCTGCCCACAGCAGGGACAGCTCCAGCCAGAGCAGGCTGCACAGGGACACAGCCAGGCTGAGCCTCAGTGGCTCCAGGGATGGAGCCTCCACCCCCTCCCTGGGCAGCCTGTGCCAGGGTCTCCCCCAGCCTCCCTGGGCAGAACCTCCTCCTGGTGCCCAACCTGGCTCTGCCCTGCTCCAGTCCCAACCCATTGCTCCTGCTCCTGTCACCCCAAGCCCTTCTGAGCAGTCCCTCCCCAGCCTGCCTGCAGCTCCCTCCAGGCACTGAGCTGCAGCTCTGAGCTCTCCCTGCAGCCTTCTCCCCTCCAGGCTGCGCAGCCCCAACGCTCCCAGCCTGTCCCCACAGCAGAGCTGCTCCAGCAGAGCTGTGTTGTGCCAAGCACGGGGAAAGGATCTTTCCTGTGGCTTCCCTTGCCCGGTGCCAGAGCACAGGCAGCAGGGCAGTGCCCAGGGGCTTGCCACGCTGTGAGCTGAGCAGCCCCAGCCCAGCAGGGCTCTCAGGCTGGGTGCCCTTTGGCCCTGGCAGGCGCAGTGGACGAGACCGGCTCGATGCCCTTCTACGCCGAGGAGTGTGCCTCCATGCTGGCTGTCACCTTCAGCGGGGGGGACAAGATGATGAGGAGCATTGTGAGTACCCCCCCAGTTCCCCTGGGCCCTGCTGGCCCGGGAGGGCTTCTGCAGCCAGACTCCTGCTGCTGTCCTGGGCGGGGGGGCAGGGTGGCTGTGGCTCAGCTCCGGGGGGGCTGCAGCGCACCCTGCCCCCCCGGCCGCCCAGCTGTGCTCCAAGGGGATGTGGCAGCATGGGGCTGGCAGCAGCAGGGGGCTCCTGGAGCTGAGTGGCCGCTGCTGGCCTGGCAGGGAGGCCTCTCCCAGATGCATTTCTCAGAGTATTTTTATCAGCTTTTTCCCTTTTTTTGCCAAAAATGACTTCTTGTCAACAGAATGTCCCTTCTGCCGAGCCAAGCAGCCAGGCCTGCTCCCCCAGCCCCAGCCCTGACCCCCTCTGTTCCCTCCTCAGCACCGCTGCACCCGGGGGCTGCCAGGCCCCTGTGGCTGTGCCCTGTGCCTGGCCCGGGATGCCAGTGGGGACTGCAGAGCCCCCGGGGCTGAAGCAGCAGGGGAGCCCAGGCCTGAGTGTGTGGGGCTGCCGCTGGCTTGGCAGGCACTGGGAGCTCCCAGAGCCCCTCTGCCGGCAGAGGATGGGGCAGTGATGTCCCAGCGTGGGCCAGCAGCAGTGCTGGCTGAGGGACGGTGCTGAGGGTGCCCTGCAGGCAGGGACGTGCAGCTGTGCCTCTGCCAGCCAGGAGCTGCACCCAGGCCTGTCAGACTGGCTCCCCCACATGCTGGGGCAGCAGGGAGAGGCTCCTCAGCCACAGGGCTGGGGCTTGGCAAGCAGCTGGAGCTCTGCTCCAGCAGCAGGGAAAGCCCAGGCCGGAAGGAGCTGAGTTCTCCTTTCAGAATCACTTCTCTTGTGCCAGGCTGGCACAGTGGTGCTGGGAAGAAGGGAGCAGAGGCCAGGCAGGGGCTCTGCTGCACCTCCAGCAGCAGGTCCAGGGCTTTGGGTTCGTGTCCAGCTTCCCCCACTCCTGCTGCCGGTGAGAGCATGTCAGGAGTGTCAAACCCACCCTCGCTTGGCTTGCTGGCCTCGTGGGGCCCTAAGGTGGGAGCTGGCATCCAGCAGGGGCCGTGAGGAGGTGCCCTGCATAGCCTGGGCACGGCATGTGCCAGCCGGCGCCTTGGCAGTGCCATGCTGGCTCTCCAGCCTGCCCCTGGCACGTTAAGGCTCAGCCCCCTCCTCTTTCTGGAGGCTTCTGTGCCCCTGAACGCCCTCAGCCGTGCAGCAGTGCTGTCAGAGTTAACTTCCCAGCAGCCAGCTGGGCTCTCCTAGCAGAGCATAAACTTAGTCTGGTTTCCTTAATGGGAAGAATTTAATGCAGCTCCTGGCAGCAGCTGCATTTCCCACTGGAAGTTTATGCTCCCAGGGTGTGCTGTGCAGGACATGCAGTGGCTGAGTGCGAGCTGGGCTGGGAGCAGCTGCCAGGAGGTGTTGGACTGGGGCATAGAAGGCAAGAAAAGCTGCGGCCGCTGGCAGCCGCGGGCCGGCTGCCCCGGGAGATGCCACCCAGCTGGCGTCGGCTGGGAATCTCCTCATGCCTCCTTTGAGGTTCCCTGTGCCCCAGGCCCTCCCAGGGGATCCCTGTGGGGATGCCTGGTTCTGCTGGAGTGAAGATGAGGAAGGTCCCAAGCTGTGACTACCATGAGCTTCCCCTGGAGCTGCTTCCTTCCTCTCTCTGTCTCCCTTCGTCTCTCCCAGAGCAAAGCTGCCCTCTGCCCTCGCCCTGGGGAGCCCCAGCCCCAGCCCCTCTGCTCAGCCCCAGCCCCAGCACCTCTGCTCAGCCCCAGCCCCAGCCCCTCTGCTCAGCCCCAGCCCCAGCACCTCTGCTCAGCCCCAGCCCCTCTGCTCGGCCCCAGCCCCAGCCCTCTGCTCAGCCCCAGCCCCAGCCCCTCTGCTCAGCCCAGCCCCAGCCCCTTGCTCAGCCCCAGCCCCAGCCCCTCTGCTCAGCCCCAGCCCCAGCCCCTGCTGCTCAGCCCCAGCCCCAGCCTCTGCTCAGCCCCAGCCCAGCACCTCGTCAGCCCCAGCCCCTCTGCTCGGCCCCAGCCCCAGCCCTCTGCTCAGCCCCAGCCCCTCTGCTCAGCCCCAGCCCCAGCCCCTCTGCTCGGCCCAGCCCCAGCCCCTCTGCTCGGCCCCAGCCCCAGCCCTCTGCTCAGCCCCAGCCCAGCCCCCGCGTCGGCCCACCCCTCTGCTCGGCCCCAGCCCCTCTGCTCATCCCCCACACTGGGTGGCTTTACCCCAGCTCAGAGCTGGGGAGCTGTGGTCTTGTCCTTCCCAGTCTGTGCTGGAGTTTGCTGGGTGCCCACGTCCTGGTCAGGAAGTGCCTGGGAAGTGTTTCCAGGCGTTTCAGCAGCTGATCCCTGACCCCCTCCTGCTGCTGCCCTGCTCATGCTGTTGTTGCCCTGCTCTGGCATCTCTGATCTCAGCAACCACAGAGTGGAAGAAAGCTCCAGTGCTGCCCATCCCTCCCTCCTGCCTGGGGGAAGCTGCCCCAGGGATGGGGTTCGTGCAGGCCAGGGCTGCAGGACTGGAGGGCAGGCCTTGGGCACCCAGAGATCTTCCTCCTTGCCTGAAAGCCTTGAAGAACAGCCTCTGGACACTGCCCTTGGCATGCTGCACTTGGGCTGGGCACTGCCCCAGCAGGCCTTGCCCTGTGGTGGCAGAGGGGCAGGAGGTGTCCCTGAGCGAGGGACCAGGAGCACTCAGCTGCAGCCCCTCCTCTTCCTCCTGGCTCCCGGGAGGGGCTGGGAAGGAGCTGTGTGTCCCTGCTCCCCCTGAGTGGCTGCAGAGGGGCCAGGCTCTTTGCCAGGGCTCTCCCCTGCCACAGCTGGCAGGCTTACCCCCCGGAGCTGTGCCCAGGGCGGCTCAGAACCCACAGCACCCTGCGCCCCCCGGTGCGTGCCAGGCTGCGCGGGGGCTGGCGGCGAGGGCACGGCTCAGGGCCCGGGCTGCAGGCTCCAGCACCTCCCCCAGCCAGCCCAGCACGGCACCCTGGGCTGACAGGAGGCTTCTGTCCCCTTTCTGGGAAGGTGACAACAGACTGGGACCTGCAGAAGGGCACGGGCTGCACGGAGGGGCACACGGGGACGTCGGCTGCTGCCCCGCTGGCGGCTGGCATGATTGCGCTGATGCTGCAGGTGCGGCCCTGCCTCACCTGGCGGGATGTGCAGCACATCATCGTCTTCACTGCCACCCAGGTGAGCAGCCCCGGCCCTGCTGCCCTCCCTGCCCCTGCCCTGGTGCCCCCGGAGCTGCCTGCACACCCTCGGGGCCCTGCCTGCCTGGCGGTGCAGGGGCTGCGCTCTGCCCCCGGCCCTGTTCCCCCGGGAGCGGGGCTGAGGCTTTTCCCTCTGCCATGGAAAGAATGGGGACTGTGCTCCAGGAATGCCTCTGCCTGCCAACCCCAGGGGCTGGCAGAGGCTCAGTGGGCACACGTGGGGTGCAGCTGCAGACGTCTGCACTGTGCCACCCCACAGCGGAGGTGCAGCGAGGAGCTGGCCTCTGGCCTGTGCTGGGGCTCTTCCTTCCCCCCTCCGGCACAGCTTCTCTGCAGGGAGCACAGCTGGGACCTGGCTGGAGCTGCCCAGTGCAGGCTGGGCACAGGCTTTCTCCTGCACCCCTCTGTGGGCAGGACTTGGCACGGGGCAGGGTTTGCCCCAGCCTGCCACAGCCAGGCTGCCATGGGGGCTCCAGGCTGAGAAGTGATGGGACTCAGATCTGTGCTGACCCAGCTCCTGCTGACTTAGAGGACTTGGTTCCTTCTCCCCAGGGCCTCTGCCACCCTGTGGGCCGTGGCTGGGATGTCTCAGAGCAGAGGCATCTGTGCCCTGCGCCGCTGCTGCCCTCCTGAGGAGCTGGGCAGCCCTTTGCCCTGGGGCTCGTTTCAGGCAGAGGCCAACCTGTTTCTCTTGACAAGGCCGGGAGGGTTTGCCCCACTGCTGCTGGGGGGAGCTCTGGGCCTCCCTTCCTTCCGCCCGTGCCCCGGGACACCTCCTTGCCGGTGTGCCAGGGGCAAGCAGGGTGTCGCTGCTCTCTCTGCAGTACCAGGACCGCCATGCCCGCTGGGACACCAACCAGGCAGGCTTCAGCCACAGCCACCAGCACGGCTTCGGGCTGCTGAACGCCTGGAGGCTGGTGAACGCCGCCAAGGTAACTGCCCTGCCCGGCCTGGCGCGCCCCAGAGCGGTGGCAGTGCCCTGTCCCCTGCTGGCGGCTGCCCTGGGGCGACGCCGCGGCCAGCCCTGGGCCGGGAGGCTGCTTCGGGGATGAAGTCAGCAGGCTGTGAGCTGCCCCCAGCTGCTGCTCTCCCAGCACTATATATAGCCATGGTGAGAGCCTGCATGGGCACAGCAGCTCTGATGGATGGCATGGGAGCGTCCTTGCCCCTCCGCAGGGCATCGTGCCCTGAGGAAGCAGTTCCCAGCTGGCCCTGCAGGGGCAGCTCCACCTCCTCCTCCTTGTGCCTCCAGTGGCATGGGCAGCAGGGCACAGCCCTCTGGCACTTGGTCCTCACTGCATGGCCGCTGTGGGTTGCCAGCAGTGCCCCTCCCTGCTCCATGGCTTCCAGGCTGCTCCTTCTTGCCTCTGGCAGTTTCCTCTCCTTGTGGCGCTGGGGCTCAGGCTGGGGCCACATCCACAGGGGACAGGGGACAGGAGCAGCTTGGAAGAGCAGTGGGTGATGGAGAGAGGGGTGGTGGAGAGAGGGGTGGCTGTGAGGTGGGCATGCAGGGAGGGCACAGCCTGTGCTGAACCCTCTTACCCTGTCCCTGACAGGTCTGGGAGTCAGTGCCCTACCTGGCCTCCTACGTGAGCCCCACGCTGAGGGAGGGTCGGAGCATCCCCCTGCTGCCACAGGAGCTGGAGGTGGCCTGGAACGGTGAGAGCAGCCCTGCCAGGCCTGAGGCCAGGGAGCCAGCCCCCTCCTGCTGCCACGGGGCACAGCTGGGCATGCCACAGCCTGGCAGGGCAGCCCAGGGCTGCCTGGGGCCATGGAGGGGTTAAGTGTGGGGCTGCCTCCTGGGCTTCCTCCTGCTGCCATCCCCAGGGGACCTGTGTCTGCTGCTGTGGTCCCCTCCCCATAGCTCTGTCCACAGCCTCATGTCCCTGAGGAGCCAGACAGGCCCTGGTGAGCCTGGCCAGGCTGGGCAGCAGCCAGCTCTGCTCCTCTGCCTTTGACCATTTTAGGTAATGCTCCAGCTCCCGACTTGGCCACCCTCTGGCCACACAAACAAGGAGCTGCTCTGGCTGCTACCAGTGGGAAGGAGAGCTCAGCCCCAGGCCCTTCCCAGTCCATTGAGTCCTGCCCCCCTCTGCTGCCCCAGCTGCAGCTCCTGCAGAGGTGCTGGAGGGTGGCAGTGCCCAGAGGCTGTTGCTCAGGCTCCCCAGGTGCCCCCCTGGAGCTCGGCAGGACCCTCACAGCTGGTTCTGTCCCTTCCCTCCCTGCTGCAGGCTGAGGAGATGCTGGGCAGGTGCTGGGCTGTCCTGGGGAGGGACAGAGGGGTGACAGCCTGCTGCCTGGGTGAACCCCATTCTGCCCCTGGGGCCAGGGGGAGGTCAGGCAGCTCCCTTCTGCCCTAGAAGGGGTCATGAGCAGAGAGCTGGGCAGAGAGCAGGGTTTGGAAGAGGCTGAGGAGCACCCACCTGCCAGGGCTGCCAGGAGGAGGCTGAGCCACAGGCTGGGCTCTGCTCTGCAGCCTGCAGAGGTTCCTGCTGCTATAATTAGCCCTCGGGAGCTGCTCAGATGGCTGAGGATGGAGCAGGGAGCCTGGGCACCAGGCTCCGGCCAAACCTGGCTCCTGGCTACCTCTGGGGTCACAGCAGGAGGGGTTCCATGAAGGGCATCACTGGGTGCCCGGGGTGGGCTCCTGAGCCCTGAGTCGGGGCAGAGCTGGATGCCAGGGAGCTCAGGGGGCAGTGGCACAGGTTGTGCAGGCGGCAGCTGGGCCCTGCTCGTGAGATGAGGACAGCTGCTGGTGAGAGGCCAGGGAGTGGGCACAGCTGTGGGCCCACAGCCAGCAGCACCTCCCCCCTGCATCTCTGCTCCAGGAGTACCTGACAGCCCCTGGCCCACGCCAGCAGCCCCAGCACGACGGGGGGTGCCTGGCAGGGAGTGTGCCAGGCTGGGCTGGCGTGTGGGTGGCTCAGCCTGGGCAGACAAGCTGAGCAGGAGCATGGAACGGGGCCAGGCCACCGGGCACAGCATGGCTTTGCTGCCAGGCGCTTGGCAGGGCCTGCCTGGCTCCTGCTCCTTGCTCGGAGGCACAGCCATGGGGGGCAGCCAGGAGGAGGCAGAGAGAAGCCTTGGTGCCCCCAGTGGCACAGCAGCCTCTGGGGACCAGCTGGGAGAGGGGACCCCAGGCACGGCCAACCCATCCTCTCCTTTCCCAGTCACTGCTGCTGACCTGGAGCTCTCTGGCATGAGGACCCTGGAGCACGTGGCAGTCACTGTCACCATCACCCACCCCCGCCGCGGCAACCTGGAGGTCCGGCTCCTGTGCCCCAGTGGCATGATGTCCCTGATAGGCACCACCAGGAGCATGGACTCGTAAGCACCAGGGAGGGCAGGGGGCGTGGGGGTGCCCAGAGCCTCGGCCCCTGGCCTCTCAGTGGTTGTTTCTCCTCCCCACGGGCAGGGACCCCAACGGCTTTGCCGATTGGACCTTCTCCACGGTGCGCTGCTGGGGGGAGGAGGCACAGGGCACCTACAGGCTGGTGGTCAGGGACATTGGTGAGTCCTGCCCTCCCCCGGGGGTGCTGGCCCAGGCAGCTGCCAGCTCAGCATCTGGGGTCTGCTCCCTGCTGGTCCAACCTGTTTCTTCCCCAGGAGATGGCAGCCTGAGGCCTGGGACCTTGAAGCAGTGGCAGCTGACCCTGTACGGCTCCTCCTGGTCCCCAGCAGAGATGAGGGAGCGGCAGAGGTAGGAGCCCACAAGCCCACCCTGGGGGGCAGACCGGAGCTGGGGGTCATGCTCAGGCGGCTCCGAGCAGGGGCTGCTGGGCTGGAGCCGCTGCCCTTGCTCCCCGGCCCGGGGGAGCCATGGGCTGTGGCAAGGGCTGGGTCTGACCCCAGGGGGCAACAGTCAGTGCTGGAAGAGGCACTCTGGACCCTCTGTGAGTGTTTGGGACCCGCTCTGGAGCATCTGTGCCCTGCCTGCGGGACCCTCACAGGGTGCCTCTGTCCCCCAGGCTGCTGGAGGAGGCCATGAGTGGGCAGTACCTGAGCAGTGACTTCTCCCTGCCCTGCCCTCCGGGGCTGGAGATCCCCGAGGAGCAGCACTACACAATCACAGCCAACACCCTCAAGGTGAGCTGCCTGGGGACCCCTCCTCTGCAGGAGGGACTGGGGGAGCAGGAACTGGGCACCGTGCTCGAGGGCTCTGTTTCTCAAGGGGTTTCCTCCCCCCCAGACCCTCCTGCTGCTGGGCTGCTTCGCTGTGTTCTGGACTTTCTACTACATGCTGAAGGTTTGCCTGACCAGGAACAACGTGGGGCTGGAGCTGGCCTGCAACGGCTCCACCGCCTGCCAGTGGTACCAGCAGGGAGGGAAGCACCGAGCCCTGGAGAGCGGCCTGGAGATGGAGTCGGTGCCACTGTACCGGGAGAAGGAAGTGGAGGAGGTGGAGCTGGAGTGTGAGCACCCTGAGCCTGCCCAGGAGGGCGAGAGGGAGGAGGGGTCCTGGACCCCCCCACCCCCCAAGCTTCCCGGCAGCGGCAGAGCTGGGAGCTCGCAGGAGGCAGCCCCTGCTGGGTACCTGGGGCGGGAGGTGGTGGCAGAGGACAGGGAGCACCAGGCCTGCTAGCTGGGGCTGGGGCCTCGGGCCGTGTCCCCGCCCGGGGCTGTGTCCCCCCCGAGCGGGGCAGCAGAGACTCCCTGGGGCGCCGCGGCGCGCGGCCGGCCTGTGCCGGGGCAGGTGGTGCTGGAGGGGGCCAGGAACGAGGAGGAAGGCTGCTGGCAGCGGGAGGGGACCAAAGCAAGCCTTAAACCCATCCCTGATGGAGGTGGCACTCAGGGCTTCCCTTTGTGCGTGGAACAGGACCCCAGGGTGGTGCCTCCTGCACCCGTGGCAGCCATGGTGGAGCCTGGCACAGAGCCCCATGGACACCACGGCTACAGCAACCTTGCAGCACGGGGCAGAAGTGACACTTTGTCCCCTGGAAAAGAGAGCAGGGCCCCTGGCAGCTGCCTCTGCCAGCAGGGACCCTCAGCTCTGTCATTTGCCCACCCTGCTGGGCTGGGAGCTGGCCAGCACCCAGCAGCTACGCCCAGTCCAGAAGCAGGGATCCCTTCTGCCCATCTGCAGTGCTTGCTCCCTGCGCCCTGCTCTCTGACCCTGCCACCTCCTCCTCTGCCACAGGCAGGCAAGCAGCTGGGGAGGCAGAAAGCAGCAGGGCACTGCCAACCCTGCAGCTGCGGGGGGACAGGGCAGGGCTGCCCTTGCTGGGCTGGCATGGCAGCGGGTGTGGGGGCAGTGGGCACTTCCCGGGGTGCTGGTTTGTGCCCGGCAGGGCTGAGGCTGCAGGCGATGCCCGCTGGGGCCGGGAGGGGGAGGCTGAGTTGCTCTGGCAGTGGCTCACCAGGAGCAGGGTTGGCTCCGTGGTGGCCCGGGGGGGGTGGTTGGTTTTTCTAAAGCTGGGGTTTGTTTTTTAATCAGCAAAGCCCTTTTGTGTAGCTTTCCAAATAAAGCCTTGAAAACTCTCCTCTGCCCCCCCCTCCCTCCTCTGCCCGCCCCGTGTGCCCCCGCTGGGCAAACCTCAGCCACCCAGCACCGCCAGGCTGGGGGGAGACCTTCTGGTGGTGCTGGGGCTGCTCAGAGAGTCGTAGAATCGCTTGGGTTGGCAAAGACCTCGAAGGTCAACTCCAACCATCCCCCGGCGCCACCCTGTCCGCGGACCACGGCCCGAGGGGCCACGGCCACGCGTTTCTTGGGCACCTCCAGGGGCTGCTCTGGGCAGGGGGCGGCTGGGGCTGTGCCAGCTGGAAGGAAGGAAGAGCAGGCGTGGGCCGGGCGCCCCGAGCAGCTTTGCTGGGGGCTGGCTTTGGCTTCCCGGGGGGGAGGAACCCTCGTCAGGCCGCGCTAGATGAAGACCCTTTAATGTTGACAAAGACGAAGTACAAACCCGAGGCCAGTTCTCTTCTCTCCCCGTTGCAAGGATCTCGGCGGCGGTGGCGCGGGGCTCGTGTGGGGCTGCGGGCAGGGCAGAGCGGCTCCGGGGGCCGGGGCTCGCTCCCTTCCCGCCCGCCGGCCCCGGGGAGGGCAGCGGGGCACCCGTGGGTGCCAGCGAGCGCGGCGGGGACGGGACCGGCTGGCGGCGGGGGCTGGCGAGGGGGCGGCGGGGGCGTGCGAGGCCGGCGGGGAGCGGCTGCCCCGGCGTCCCCGGGGCTGGGCACATGCTGCCGTTGGCGCTGGAGGGTCGCTGGGGCTGGCTGGCGCTTTCCTTCCAATAAATACCAGCGGGTGAGGGGCGGCTCTGCGGCGCGCTGGGCCGGGGGAGCGGAGACGGAGGTCCCGGCCGGGGCTGCTCTCCCGGCGGCGGCGGGAGGGCTGGGGGCGGCGGGGAGCGGCTGCCTAGCTGATGATCTGCCGGGGCCGGCCGTAGCTCATCCCCGCCTGTGACGCGCCCTTGTTGCTGCCCATCTGTAGGCCGATGACGTTCTTGCCCTCCTTCAGCTGGCTCTCGGTGAACTCCCGCTTGTGCTCCTGCGCCTTCCTGCGGGGCGGGGAGAGAGGCACATCTGGCACCCCCGTGCCCACCCCGCTGCCCAGCCTCTTGTCTCTGGCGTGCCCTGGCAGCACCTGCTCCCCAGGGATGCCCTGTGCTCCAGGGCTCTGCTGGGTAGCAGGGGGGTGCCCACCCCCGGGACCGCGCTCCCCCACTTACTTCATGAACCAGTTGGGGTCCCCGTGGTAGTTGCCGTCGTTCTTGGTGACCGCCAGGCTCCCCAGGGCCATCAGCGTCCTCTGCACCGCGGCCATGTCCTTGGCTGCCAAGGGAAGGGACGGAAGGGCATGAGGGCGGGCACGGCGTGACAGCCCCGGACCCCTCCCCGGCCGCGGCTGCCCCCCAGCCGCCCGTCCACACCTTCAAAGAGGTCGACGGTCTGGAACACGTCCGTCTTGACCACGCCGTAGTCCTCAGCCGCCTTGAGGAACTGAGCGATCTGCTCCATCTGCTTGAACACCATGGTCGGGGGGGCGTCGGGGATCTTGACGGGCTTGGAGCCGGCAGGGTAGAGGCTGTTCACCAGCTGGCTGAGGACCTGCCAGCAGAGCGGAGGAGAGGCCGTGCTCGCTGTGACCCCCCCACACCACCGAGCTGCGGAGCCGCTCACCCGATGCCCGCCCAGCCTCCTACTTACGACGCCGTTCTTCAGCCAGACCTGGAAGCCCAGGCGGCCCCGCTCGGGGCGGCCCACGGAGGAGCCGCACTGCGCCACGATCCACTCCACCAGCCGCTCCTCCAGCTCCTCGTCGTACTTCTTCTCGATCTTGGACTGCACGTCCCTGCTCATGCCATAGGCAGGGCCCTTGTTTGCCATCTCTGCGGTGGGTGGGAGCCCTGGCTGGGACAGGACCGTCAGGCTGTGAAGATGCTGTCCCCTTGCCCAGGCACCCCGCAGACTCCCCGGCACTCTGGGGCATCCACCTGGTGCAGCAGGGACATGCCCTGCTCCGGGCACTTCCCTTGGCACCGGCTCTACCTGGGCACCTTTGGAGGTGAGTGCTCAGCTGTGGCCTGGGACGGGCAGTGCCCATGCCGGCAGAAGGACCTTGTCCCCACTTCCTGGGCCAGGCTGTGTGAGGGAGCAGCCTTGTCCCTGTCCCCTGCCTGCTCAGCCGCCTGTCACCTCTTGGCTGGCACAAATGTCCCTGGCATGGCCATGGCCTCCAGCCACAGCAGCCATGCTGCCCCATGGGCACTACAGGGCGGAGGGGTCTGGGTGGCAGGATGCCACAGTAGGTGACCATGGCAGGGTGGCCACAGCATGCCAGGGTGGGGTGGCTGTGGTGCCGTGGGGTGCTGGGGAGCTTAGGCAAGGCAGGATCGAGGTGGGAGCTGTGCCCATGCCCTTGTAAGGGCATGCTGTGGGCAGAGATGGCAGGTAGCTGGCTGCAGGCAGGGCTGGAGGATGCCAGGGAAGATGCCAGGCGGGAGAGGTACTGGGAGCCAGCAGCCAAATCCCCAGTGGAGATGACATCACTCCTTTCACAGCTCCCTGCTTGGCATTCAGCCACCAAGCACCAGGGCTGTGCCCCCGAGGAGCCATGTGCTCAGTGCCCAGATCCATACCCTGCCCTGGGCTGGCTCACCCCAATTGCTGGGCACATCCTGGACGGGCCCTGCACCCTGGCATAGCTCAGTGCCACAGAGGATGTTGCCAGCAGTGCCAGGGCCCCCCCGAAGCCCCATGGTTTATGCAGGGGCACCCCAGAGGCACCACCAGGCACACCCAGCAGTGCCACAGTCAGCTCTGCTCTGTGGCCCAGCTGCCCAGCACCCTGTGCCCTGGCCCAGCACAGCACAGGGGGGATCACAGGCAGACCCCAGCCTCACCCACTCACAGCTCCCTTGGCCACACGGCAGTGCCCACTGGCCAGCAGCTTCCCCTGGACCTGCCAGCCCTGCAGCTCCTCCCGGTGGGCCTGACCCTCAGCCAGGGAGCAGTGGGGCAAGGCAAGGGGCAGCATCCCCAGTCCGGGGAGCAGTGTCCCAGCCAGAGGAGCGGGAAACCCATCCTGGCAGGAGGAGCACAGCGCCGGGAGCGGCGTCGCCATCCCAAGCGCGGGGTCTCCATCCCGGCCGTAGCATCCCCGTCCCGGGCACGGGGCCGTCCAGGAATCCCCACGCCCGGGGCAGCGGCACAGCCCCGGGAGCAGCGTTCCCAGTCCAGACTCGGGGTCCCCATGCCGGGCAGCAGCCCCCCGATGCCAGGCGCCGAGTTTTCTCCCCCGGGGTACCCTCCCCGATGCCCCCCCGCCCCGCAGTGGGACTTACGGGTGCTGCTGCGGGAGGCGCGGGCGGTGCGGGACCGGGAGCCGGTGGAGTGCGCGGCGGGGCCGCCGACCCCGCGCTAAAAGGTCCGGGGCCGGACCGGTGATGTCAGCCCCCCCCCGCCGTCCTCCCTCCCCACCGGCTCCGTGACTCGGGCCCAGGCACCATATTTGGGGAAAGACTCCGAAAAGCTTCGTGGCTGCGCATTCCCTGCGCGCCTCCGCCCCCCGGGCCCGGGGGCAGCGGGCGGCGGGACGGGGCCGCCGGATCCCGTCCTTTTATAGCCAGGAGCTCGCCCGCCGCCCCCGCCCTTTCCCCGGGGGGTTGCTACCGGGGGGGTCGGCAGCCCGCATGGTACCCACAGCCCGCGGTGTGCTCGGGGGGCTGGCATCCCGTGGGCATCGCACCTGGGCATCCCCTTCCTCCAAGGAATAAGCGACGAGAAGAGTGGAAATGGCCTCAAGTTGTGCCAGGGGAGGCTTAGGTTGGAGAGCTCAGGGACTAGCAGAGGCTGCCCAGGGAGGTGGTGGAGTCCCCGTGCCTGGAGGGGTTCCAGAAACCTGTGGCCATGGCACCTGGAGCCACAGTTGGTGCCACAGTTGGTGCCACTGGGTTGAAGGTTGGACTCAACGTCCTGGGAGGTCTTCTCCAACCCAAACAATTCTGATTCCATCCCACAGCCATCCCCAGGCTTCCCTCCACAGACCTCCCCCAAGCAGCCCCCACCCCACACGGGAGGGTCCCCAGGGCAGGAGGGGAGCAGCAGCCCTGCTTCTGCCACGGTGCCACTGGGCAGCAGAAGCTGATGCCAGAGCAGAGCGTGGCTGCCACCGCAGGCAGGGCCGGCTGCTCCCGGTGCCCCCCGGGCCCCCCGGTGCCCAGGCAGCAGGCAGCAGCAAAGTGCAGACACTTTAATGCGAGTCCCTTCCCGCAGACCCGCGGGGGGCGGCCATGGAGGGACAGCCAGCGGCCAGCGCCCCCCTGGGGGCGCCGAGGGACGTGAGAGCGGCCCCCCCCCCGCGGCCGCACGCCCCCCACCTCCCACCCATACAACTCAGGCACTGAAGAGAGACCCACACCCGCGTGCCCGGGGGGGCACGGGGCTGCTGGCACCACGCGTGCCCCCAGCCGCCAGGGGCACACGGCCGCAGAGCAGCAGCAGCACCTCGTCCAGTGTCACTTGTCACCGAGCACAGGTGCCCAGCGCCCCCCCGGGCCCAGCCCTCTTTGGCCACACCGAGCCTGGGGACGGACACACAGCGACTGGGAGGAGGCACCACCGGGACCCCCCCGGCGGCACGGGGAGGGGGACGGAGCGGCTGGCAGCACCCCCAGAGCGGGCATCCCTCCCCAGGGGCAGGGTCCCCCCCTCCAGGGGCTGCAGCCAGGCGTTTGGCACAGTGCCAGGGCAGCAGGCAGCTGCAGGCCCCTAGAAGACGTAGATCTTGTCCCGCTGGACACAGTCCAGGTCATCGTCCAGCGTCAGCAGCACCTGCGGGTGAGGGCAGCCACGGTGAGCCGGGGCAGCGGGCAGGGCAGGGGGCAGCGGGCAGCCGTGCCCGGGGCAGCCAGCACCTACCAGGAAGGAGCCAAACATGGCGATGGAGGAGAGGAAGTGCCAGATGTCGTGGTCGTCGAAGAAGTCGAGCAGGATGCAGTCCCGGTTGTGCTCCCGGGACTCCGCTGGTGTTTTCTGGTGGGGACAGGCCCAGGCGGTCACCCTGCCAGCCCCTGCCCGCCCTGCCGCCCTGCTGTGCCACCCTCCCGCTCACCTGCCAGGTGCTGAGCCCCTGGAAGAAGAAGAAGAGGGCGAAGCCCCAGACCACCGAGGTGCTGACGATGCAGAGCAGGGGGATGAGCTTGATGCGCTCCCCGCTGCGGAGCTGCGGGAGAGGCCAGGGTCAGCGGCAGGCAGGAGCTGGCAGGGGTGCCCAGCCCTGCCCCCCCTGCTGGGCACGCAGGCCCCACGCAGCCAGGCCTCGCACCTTCATGATGATGTAGAAGGCGAAGTAGAGGAGGAGGTTGCAGATGCCGATGGCCAGCAGGTAGGAAGCGAAGTCATTGGGGCGGACAATGAGGCCGTAGGCAGCGCTGGGGGCAGGCACAGGCGGCAGGGTCAGCACAGCCCGCGGGTGCCCCCACCATGCCCCCTGCACCCCGCTGTCCCCAGAGATGCCAGCAGCCCCCGGGACTGGGCGGCGCGTGGGACACTCCAGCTCCAGCAGGGACGCTCGGCCCACAGCTGCCACGAGCTGGCTGTCCTCAGCCCGGCCCCAGCAGGGGGGACAGGGCTGGGGGGGGCATGCTGCAGGAGCAGGACAGGGCTGGCAGCAGGCTGGGGACCAGGCTGGCAGGAGCAGCACAGGGTCTGGCACGCAGCTGGCTCTGCACTTACAGCGACCAGTTGATGATGTTGCCCATGACCAGCAGCACCATGCGATCCTGCAAGGGCAGAGGGGGCCGTGAGGGGTGGGGCGGGGGGAAGCAGCACTCCCAGCTGGGGTCTCTGCAGAGCTGGGGACCCCCCAGTGCCACCAGGCGTGGTGCCAGCACTCACCACGTACATGGGCCCGCTGCACTGCCGGACGCAGTCCGTGTACAGCACGTGCAGGATCCTGCGCAGGATGCCTGAGTCTGGGGGGGGAGCAGAGAGGAGAGGTCATGCTGGGGGGAGGGGGAGGTCCACTGAGCTGCCCCCACCCGCCCTGCCCGCGGCGGTGCCCCCCAGGCCTCACCCAGCTTCCAGCGCCCCATGTAGTAGAGCTGGGTGCTGAGCAGCAGGGTGGCCACGATGTGGATGACAGAGAAGATGATCCAGAAGGCTGTGTTGCCCTTGCCAAAGACCTGCGGGGGGCAGGCAGTCAGCGGCGGGGGGCCGGCAGCTGCCGCCCCCTGCGTGGGCAGCCGGCCCGCGGACTCACCACGCCCACCACGGAGAAGAAGATGACGACGGCCAGGCAGGCGTAGGCGCTGTAGGCGCTGGCGTTGATGTCCGGGTGCCGCTTCTGGTAGAGCTTCAGCATGCAGAGCCCAGCGATCATGTACATGAAGGAGGTGTCTGCGGGGGGGTGCGGCGGGGTGGTGAGCCAGGCGGGGGCAGCCCTGGCACGGGCAGCGGGGGGCAGCGGGGGGGCACTCACCAAACTGGAAGTTGGTGTAGTTGGGGCAGACGTGGTAGCAGGCGCTGAGCAGCCCTTCCATCATGAGAGCTGTGCCCATGGCGTAGAAGAGCCCAAAGTGCTTGGGGATGCCGCACTCCTGGGGGCGTGGGAGGTTGAGGGAGGGGATGTGGGGGTGTTCTGGGCAGCTGAGACACACTCCCCGCCCCCACCCCCGCCCCGGGCATCCCTGTCCCTTACCAGGGCGTGGGCGTCGTTGCGCAGCAGCGCTCGGTTGTAGTTGATCTCCCTCTGCAGGATGATGAGCAGGAAGAGCAGACCCAGCAGGACGTAGCCCAGGTTGCTGAGGATGTTGTTGAAGGCGCTGCGAGGGGGCAGTCCCGACGTGGGTGCTGGGGATTCCCCCGCCAGGACCCCCAGCCACCCGCTGTTCCCCCCCCCCGAACCCACCTGAGGTTCCCCAGCGGGTGGGCGCAGAGGAAGTTGTAGTAGCAGATGTCCTGGTTGCCGGTGACGTTCACCACCTGCAGGTGGGCACGGGGAGAGCGGGTGGTGGGGGGGGGCGGGGGGACACCGAGGACATCCCCATGGCAGTTGGGGAGCAGCCCCGGAGTACCTCCCATCTGCCCCCCTCCCCCCAGGACCCCCACTCACCGTCTGGTAGGTGATGACGAGCTGGATGACAGGGAGGGCGTAGAAGACGGCGATGGTGGCGATGTTCCTGCAAGAGGCAGCGGGGGGGAGGTCAGGGGGTCCCCGGGCACAGCACCGTGCCCCCCATCCCTGCTGCCCCCCACTCACCAGAAGTAGATCTGGTACTTCTTGCGCAGCACTCGCTTGTCCTTGCGCGCCAGGTCAGCCACGCAGAGGAATTGCTGCAAGAAGGGGCAGGTGGAGGCGCTGGTCCCGGCCCGCGGCAGCGGGCGGGGGGGAGCGGGCGGGGGGCAGCGGGCGGGGGGCAGCGGGCGGGGGGCAGCGGGCGGGGGGCAGCGGCACACACCTTGGTGCGGATCACGTTCTTGTCGTAGTCGATGTCGGCCAGCGTGTCGTAGTCGTCCTCCTCCACCGAGCTGAGCGAGTCCAGGCGCGGCCGCCCGGCCACGTTCTCCAGCGACCGCTCCCCTGCGGCCGAGCCGGGCCGTCAGCACAGCCCCCTCCGCCCCGCCCGCCTCAGCCTCCCCCTCGCCAGCCCCAATCGCCCCCAATTAACCGCTCAGACACCTCCTTGCCAACAGGGTCCAGCTGCCCCCTGCCCCCTGCACTGCCCTAGGCTGGGGACACGTGCTGGCTGTGCCAGTGTGGGCATCGCCCCGTGCCCTGGCTCCCCAGGGCTCTGCCGGGCTGGGGACAGCGTGAGGCCAGGAGGATGATGTCCTGCCCGGCAGCCCTGCCCGCTGCGAGGCCTGTGGGCAGCTGCCCTTGCACGGAGGGAGGGCAGGCGCCGGCGCCAGCGCCGCAGGCACAAGCTTGGGGCAGGGCAGATTTTGGCTTGATTGGCTCATCCCTGCCCAGAACCAGCATCTACCCATGGCAATGCTCAGCGGCCTCATCGGGGTGCAGGGTGTGCGCCGCTTGAACTGCTCCTG
The DNA here is from genome assembly GCA_015227895.2 of Colaptes auratus. Taxonomy (NCBI): domain Eukaryota; kingdom Metazoa; phylum Chordata; class Aves; order Piciformes; family Picidae; genus Colaptes; species Colaptes auratus. The sequence goes on along the minus strand of JAAWVA010000040.1, from coordinate 1,485,761 downwards.
CCCTTCAAAGGAAAGCCAAAGTCACTGGGGCAGGGGTGGTGCCAGCCCCGGGGGGGGGCACCCCGGTGCCTGTCCATCTCCAGCACTAACAGAGACCCCCCGCCACGGGCCTGCAGGGAGGGGTTGGCAACACAGGGACCCAGCCTGGGCGGTGGGAAGGTAGGGCAGGGACGCTGCCAGCAGCTCCACACTGTCAGGGAGCCTGGGCACTGCTCAGGCATGGCAGCTCTGCAGGGCTGCAGCGGTGCCAGCCTCCACACTGCTGCCCCAGCACTCACCCACGTAGCTGTAGGTGACCTCCACGGAGCCCATGCTGTCTGTGACACCCTCGGCACTGCTGGAGGAACCATTCCCTGCAAGGATGGCCAGACTGGGTGGGCATGGCTGCAGTGGGCACGGCTGTGGTGGGCACAGCCACCTGCTGCCAGGCTGGGAGGCGAGGGTCGGTGCCTGGCACTCACCGAAGGAGCCATAGCCATAGCTGTCGTAGGGGGAATGGCCCAGGAAGGAGCTGGGGATGCTGCGGCTGTGCCCTGCGAGACAGGAGGGTCCCTGTCAGCCTCCCCTGGCACCCCTGCCCGGCCATTTGGCACAAAGCAGCACCCCACGCCCCTGCCCTGGCACAGGAGGGAGCTGACAGGCCAGAACAGAGCCAGTGCTGGCACCTACCCAGTAGGGATGCTGGGAGTCCCCAGGAAGCCGTGGAAAGAAAGAGACAGACTCGGTGAGGTGGCCAAGCCCCAGCGCAGCCCTGCCAGCCCCAGCGCGGCAGAGTGGTGAAGCCCAAGCCCCAGGAGGACCCTGCACCCCCGACACCAGGATTTGTCCCCAGGGAGCTGAGGGCCAAGCAGGCTCAGGGGGACAGTGGGGAGCTCCTGGGAACGCCCCAGCAGCCTTCCTCAGCATGCTGCTGCCGCCAGCCCCTCACCCGTGTCCAGGCTGGGCGAGTCCATGGCTGCCAGGAGCCCCTTCCTCTTCTGCTGCCTGCCAAGGGAAACAGCCACAAGTGGCCAGGGGTGGGTGGCACAGCAAGGACAAGGACCCCCAAGGACCCTGCACCGAGGACACGGCACAGCACCCAGGGGCTCAGCACCCCGGGGGATGGGGTGGCCAGGACTCACCGGCAGCTCTCCCAGCAGGCGATGAGCAGCGTGAGGACGTAGAAGGAGAGGAAGATGCCCAGGCAGAAGAGGACACTGCTGACATAGGCCTCCGCTGTGCAGGGCCAACACAAGCTCTCAGTGGGGAGCAGCAGCTTCCCAGGACCGGCTGTGGGGTCCCTGTGGGGCCCAGCAGCCCCCTCCCAGCCCCAAAGAGCCCCTCCCAGGCTTACAGGTTATGGCAGGCGACACCATCACCTCCAGCAGCTTCTGCCGGTTGTGCTGGTCCACAGGTTCCTCTGCAGGGAGGCAGAGGCCAAGGGCTCAGCCCTCTGTGGCGCTGCTCCTCACCCTGTCCCCAGCACACAGCTCACAGTGGCAGGGCCGTGCTGACCCCAGACCCCCCCGGGCATACCTGGGGAGGCATTTTTGGAGAGGGGGTAGTAGGGCAGAGCCCCCCCACAGGCCTCGTCCTCGGTCTTCACCACCACCACCACGTAGAAGCTGTTGCTGGGGAAATCCTTCTTCTGGAGTGGGGGAGAGATGGGGCTCAGCCAGGCCTCTCTGGGGGCACGAGTTCCCCCCCCCCCGAGTGTAATCTCTGCAAGCTCTGCCTGCCGGGGCTGGGCAGGGGCCAGGAGTGGCACAGCTCTGCGGCACAAGCCCATGGCACAGCCCTGTGCCCACCTGCACCGTGATGGCTGCCTTCTTGGTCATGGTCTGGTACATGCCGATGAAGGCCACGTTGTTGTCCAAGTCATACACGGGGCACTGTGGGGGGGAGGGGCTGTCAGCCCTGCTGGGCACCACGGGTCACCCGGGCAGGGTCCCCACCCCCCACACCTACCAGGATGTCCTGGATGGAGATGACAGAGCAGGGGAAGGCCATGGCCGAGGTCACCTTCACGATCACAGAGTCCACTCCCGTGGGGAACTCGTACTTGAAGTACTGGGGAGGGCAAAGAGCACCACTGGTGACCACGCTGCCCTCCCTGGGTGCTGCCCTCCCTGGGTGCTGCCCTCCCTGGGTGCTGCCCCTCTCCCAGGCCATGCCAGCTGCTCCTCACCTGCGGCTGGGCGGCTGTGGCATTGAAGCTGAACTTCTCATTTGTCCTGCAGAGAGCACAGGGGCAGGTGAGGGCAGGTGAGGGCAGGTGAGGGCCGGTGAGGGCAGTGAGGGGAGGCAGAGCCCCGGCAGGCGGGGGGGGCAGGGCCGCGGGGCTCTCCTCACCGCAGCACAAAGTTCTCCACGCGGGTGACCCGCAGCAGGTAGGAGGCGTTGGGGGACAGTGTGGAGACATCCACGTAGAAGTTCTGGGTCTCCACCTCCGCCTTGGTCTGAGGCTGGCAGAGCGTGCGGCTCACCTCCTGGTACGTGTACTTCCGCTGGTACCTGGGTGGGCACGAGGGGTGCTGTGCCCACCGCCCCCAGCCCTGCCCGCTGCCACCCACCGGCACCCTCCAGCCGGGCTGGCCAGGGGCTCGGCGCCCGCCCCGCTGCTACTCACAGCCCGCGGAGGATGAGCGGCACCTGGAAGGAGACCACAGCTTCCCTCTGCCTCACCACGAAGAGCACCGGCAAGTTCTTGGGGTCCGAGAGGACGTTGACCGAGACCCGCACGCCCTCGGTCTGCGGGCAGAGCGGGAGAGCCCGGCGTCGGCAGGGCAGCTCCGGCCACGGCGCCTGGACTTTGCTCGGCACGCGTGGCGGAGGATGCGAGCGAGGCGGGGACCGCGCTGGGGACATCGGAGCCCGGGGAAGGGGCAGGGGCGGGGGGCAGCGGCGGCGCAGCTCACCCGGTTCCTGCGGACGGTGTGATCGAAGGCGTAGATGTGGAGCAGGCTGGCGTTGACAGAGTCGGTGTAGGAGGTGTCGAAGAGGGCCTCGGTCTCCACCACATGCCGGGACTCACGGGGCTGCGGCAGCGGCTGGGGCAGGGTGGGCGGCAGGGACCAGAGCAGCAGAGCCCAGCCCAGCACTGCCGGGACCAGCAGCGCGGCCGCCCCGCTGGCCGGCATCCCGCCAGCATCCCCGGCCGCTCCCCGGCCGGCCAAGGTCCGCCGGGGCGGGACGGGTCGGGACGGGACGGGACGGCTCAGCCGGGGCGCGTCCGGGCACCCAGCCCCATCGTTGGCCCCGCTGCCCGATCTCCGCTCCCCGGTGCCCGGGCCGGCGCTGACCCTGGTGCCGCTGCGGACAGGAGCTGGGGGAAGGTCTCGGTATCCAGTGTCCGGTGTCCGCTGCCGGTGGCCTGTGCCGGATCCCGGCGGTGGCGGTGCCCGGTGGCGGTGTCCGGTACTTTCTGTCTCCCCGGAACACAGCAGCAGTAAACACGGACCGGCGGTGACGTCACGCAGCGTCACCCGGTGAAGGGCCAGACCGGGGAAGTGACGAGGCGGCGGCGGCGGCGGGCGGGGCCCGGGAGCGGGCGGTCCCTGCCCGAGGGGAGTGGCCCTTGCGCAGCCCCCGGCACAGCGGGGACCCCCCGGTCCCTGCGGACCCCGCGGGGGAAGCTCCCATTCCCGAAGGACCCCTGGCCCCACATGGGATCTGATGGGGAGGCCACAGCCCTGCCCCATATGG